>WBNH01004019.1:2051-190978 GCA_013401255.1 Urocolius indicus
GTAATCATAAACTTCAGGAAAGCTGGTAAACGGCACAAAGACCTAATGAAGGAATCGTTTTTGAAAAGTATATAAACTCGGTGAAATTTTCCGTTGATGGGGGGCTCTGACTTTGGACGCTAGTCCCTCAATAAAGCACCGCATTAAAACAGCTACGCTTGTTTTGTGTTTTCCTACGGGAACGGGCAACAACAACACCCCGAAGCCCGCGGCGGGGCGGCCACGTGTGAGGGAAAAGGCTCCATAAGGGAAAAGCCTCCCTGAGGGGGAGCCAAGATGGCGGCGTCCCGCCCCCGGCGCCGTGACGAGCGCGGGTGGAAGTGACGGCGCGGCGGGCGGGACGGGCCGGGCCGGGCCGGGCCGAGGCGAGGCGGCGCGGAGCGCGGGGTGAGTGGCGGCCTGAGCAGGGCCGGCGCCGCGCGTGTTGGAGGCTGCGGTTGGTTCGGGCAGAGGCCCGTGAGGGGCGGCTCGTCAGCAGTAGCGTTGCCGCCGTGCCGTGCCGTTGCCGTGTCGTGGCGGAGGCCGCTGCGGGTAAGGGGAGGGAGCGGCGGCGGCGGCGCTGGAGGCCGCGTGTGGCTTGTGCCTGACGGGAGAAGCAACAGCCTCCGTGTCTTGAGACGTGGAGCCTCTTTCTTGCAGCTGTTCAGAGGGGTTTGTTTTTTTTTTTTTTTTTACCTTCTAGGTGCCTTGCTTTCTCCACAGCAAACTGGCGTGTCTGCTCGCCCCGTGTAGCCCAGGTGTCCTAGGCTGTCAGCCTTTACAGCGTCCTGCAAAGCGGCCGAGAATCCTCAGACAGGCTGTCAAGTGACCGCTCACCTAGAGCAGGGGAGAGGTACCTTGCTGAGCTGCCTCGGAGAAGCTGAGGTGGGACGCTTTCCTTCTCCCGTTACTTCTCTGCCTCCACCAATAAGGCCTGAAGAAACGTGTTAACTCGAGGCGCTGTTTTGTTTCCTTCTCAGAAGGTCTTCAANACACCCCGAAGCCCGCGGCGGGGCGGCCACGTGTGAGGGAAAAGGCTCCATAAGGGAAAAGCCTCCCTGAGGGGGAGCCAAGATGGCGGCGTCCCGCCCCCGGCGCCGTGACGAGCGCGGGTGGAAGTGACGGCGCGGCGGGCGGGACGGGACGGGCCGGGCCGGGCCGAGGCGAGGCGGCGCGGAGCGCGGGGTGAGTGGCGGCCTGAGCAGGGCCGGCGCCGCGCGTGTTAGAGGCTGCGGTTGGTTCGGGCAGAGGCCCGTGAGGGGCGGCTCGTCAGCAGTAGCGTTGCCGCCGTGCCGTGCCGTTGCCGTGTCGTGGCGGAGGCCGCTGCGGGTAAGGGGAGGGAGCGGCGGCGGCGGCGCTGGAGGCCGCGTGTGGCTTGTGCCTGACGGGAGAAGCAACAGCCTCCGTGTCTTGAGACGTGGAGCCTCTTTCTTGCAGCTGTTCAGAGGGGTTTTTTTGTTTTTTTTTTTACCTTCTAGGTGCCTTGCTTTCTCCACAGCAAACTGGCGTGTCTGCTCGCCCCGTGTAGCCCAGGTGTCCTAGGCTGTCAGCCTTTACAGCGTCCTGCAAAGCGGCCGAGAATCCTCAGACAGGCTGTCAAGTGACCGCTCACCTAGAGCAGGGGAGAGGTACCTTGCTGAGCTGCCTCGGAGAAGCTGAGGTGGGACGCTTTCCTTCTCCCGTTACTTCTCTGCCTCCACCAATAAGGCCTGAAGAAACGTGTTAACTCGAGGCGCTGTTTTGTTTCCTTCTCAGAAGGTCTTCAAAACCCACCTGGACACGTTCTCCCGCGTGACCTGATCTAGCTGGGCCCAGCTTTGGCAGGGGCTTGGACCAGATGGTCTCTAGTTGGCTTTTCCAGCAGTATCAATAGAAAGATCGGAGGGTGACAGAAAACTGTTTGTTGAGACTTTTTAGAGCACGCTTTTAGGGGATACAGCAGCAGGTGGTAGTGTATTCACTTAATAACCGCTGTGTTCTGGTGAGTATAGGTACTTGTGGTCCTTTGACTGCATTTCTGATCCCTTACGTGTGTTCCTAAGGCAGTATCCTCAGCAAATGGTACATGTTGGCTAGGTGAGGGTCATAGAATCACACAATGGTGGGATTGGAAGGAACCTTCAGCGGTCATTGAGCCCAACACCCTGCTTTAGCAAGTCCACCTGCATCAGGTGACAGAGGAATGCATCCAGGCAGGTTTTGAAGACCTCCAAAGAAGGACCCTCCACACCCTCCCTGGCCAGCCAGGGCTCCCTCACCTCAGCAGGGAAAGAGTTTTTTTCCCTATGTTTAAGCAGAACTTTTTGTGCTTCAGCTTCATTCCATTACTCCTTGTCATGTCTGGCCTCTTTAGACAGTGACTGTATAGTTGGCTTCTTGTTTCTGAGAGTTCAGAGAAATGATCACAGTTTCAAAGCCCACTATATCGTTTTATTTCACTTTTTTATTATGCAGAGACTTGGACAGGTTTAGGTACATCTCTGTGTGACAGAGGCTTAGTGCAGAAAGATTAGCAGCTTTGCTTATAACTGGATGTTTTGTGTCTGTTAATCCTAGCAGCATCCTCATTTGGGCTTTGAAGCCTGTAATGACAGGGCATGAAACACTTGGTTTCTGCTGTGTGTGGTTCTACTTATGCATATCAAAGAGGGCCCTATCAACTGAAATATAACTGTCGGAGCCCCTGTTGTGGCAGAAAGCTCTATAAATAAACAGCAAGTAGGTGTGTGCTTTTGCTAAGAGTGCACAAATAAAACCCACCCCAGGAGCTGTCTGCAGAAGTTGCAGTTTTTGCTGTGCAAGTTGCGAGGGAACCGGGCTGAAAGGGACTGTTTCTGCCTTCTCAGCATCAGTCGGAGCTGCTGTGACACCGCAGGTGCTTTCGTGTTAAGTCCTTCTCTGACAGGAGCAATGCTCTGTTCCCTTCCTGCTCTGAAGTGGCTTTTGCTAGTGTCTGTGCTCCACGGATGTCCTTGACTGTGTTGGTAGAGAAGCTGGGCACTTTCTCTGCATGCTGAGGGAAGGGTTTATTGTTAAAAGGGTACAGGGCGGTTGCCCTTGCTGCTGCTTGTGCCACAGGTAGGCTTGGTGTAAACAGAAGTTGTTTCTGAGACTCTGGAGCTGACAGCTTTCATTAAGGTCAGTGTTTTGAGATGTCTGAAAACAAGCAACTAACTGGTGAAGTTGGTGTGGGATCAAGGGGTCCGGTGCCTCAGTCATGAAGTGTTGAAGTGAACGGAGTCCCTATAAACTTTGACACTTTTGGAAGATCTACTTGATGTTGCTACACAAAGCTATGAAGTGTGGAGGGGTTTAGACCAGCTGTTGCACACACACAAAAAAAATGAGCAACCAAATGTAAAACTCTCTGGGCCTCTTTGCACTCTTGGAACCAGCAGTGTCACATCTAACCAATCTTGGCCAAGGATCAGATCGCTGAAAATAGGATAAATATTCTAAGTGTAGGTCACAAATGCTGCATGAAGCAATTCTTGTGTCTGTTAACATCCTTCCCACTACGTATCTCCCCATGTGTTTTACAGTAAAGTGTGATAATAGCATAATACAAAACATTGGCTTCAGGGCAGTGGCAGTGTCTGTACAAACACTGAACTTTGTTTTTGCCTGAGATTTAAGGCAGATTCGCTTCCAGGCTTTGCATTTTCTCATGTGTATGGCCTATCTGTGTGGCAGATAATTGGCAGTCTTTAAAAATCCATCTCCCCTTTTCAACTTCACCATAAATCATCACAGAGTCCTGATGGGCTTTTACAAGTGGGAGAGATGAAATATGTATGAAACATTTCAACATACCAAGTGTGGGAGTGTAACATTAGTGCTGATCAGTGATTCAAATTAGTGTGAAATATATTTGCAAACGCTTCACTTGCTGCCTGCAAGAGATGGATTGGTGGTCTCAGGCTTTGGGAATAAGAGACGAGGAATAATGCTCACAAATATTTTCATGCCCAGTAGATGGAGGTGGGATAGCTGCCTTCTTGCTAAGTTCTCATATGCACAGAGGTAAATAAAGCCTTTGTAAATATCACCCTTGGCTTTCAACTCTAAACTGGCCTGGGCAGTGAATGAAAATGCTTGGAAATAGCATAGCTTTGGTCAATAAGAGGGCAGTGAAAGAGCGAGAGAGAACTAGGGCAGGAGGACTGGTTGGGAAAGAAAGCCTTTTTCTCTTGGGAGATTTGACTGATGAGAGCAGACAGAATCTGTGGTAGTGCATTGTCCAAGTCTACATGGGCAGGCCCTTGCATCCTGATAGGGATGCTGATGCCAGGATGCTGAGAATACCGTACGCTGGAGGGAGGAGGTTTGCATGATACTGTGCCTCTGATGTTCTTGGTGTTGTTAAGGGAGTAAGTCAAGTTTGTCTTCTTGGACCAAGTGGTTCAGTGGCTTTGCAAATCCAGGGCCGTGTTGTTGGCATTCTGGCAGTGATGTACTTGATGACTGGCTTTTTCCTGTATGGATGCCATTCTGCTCCCAGCTGACTAGTAGACTAGGTGTTGACTTGTCTGTTTGGCAATGAAGAACAAGGTAAACAGTTTGTCTGGGACTCTGCTACAACTAGGTGTGTCTTGGAGTGATCCTGAAGTAGTATGGCTGCAGTATGTACCGAAACAGCAGAGTGAGGCAAAAATGAATATTTTTCCCTTGCTGTCCCCATCCTGTCCCCAGGCAATCCAGTTCTGGAACCAGTTTTCCACGTCCTCAACAAGTTCCATGTGAACAGCGTGTAGAGCCAGGCTGCAAGAGCAGGAAGACAGGATGTTGTCAAGACCAAAGCCTGGGGAGTCTGAGGCCGACCTGCTGCACTTTCAGAACGAATTCCTGGCAGCCAGAGCTTCACCTGCAGTGAAGGTGGTGAAGAAAGCAGACAAGAGGAAAGGGACAGAAGGGAGCACAGATGCTGAGAGACCCCCGCTGCAGGACAGCAAGGATGTGGTCGTGTTGGATGGTAATTTCCATTCTGGGCTTCTTTGAATTTCTAAGATTCTCTGTTCTATTCTGTTCAGCACTCCTCAGTGCTTGTCTTTTCTTCTCCTTCTCAGCCCAGGGTTGCTTTTGCCCTGTGTGCTCTTGCAGTGTTGTTCTTAGCCTTATTGGAAAGTGCAATAATAGGTGCTATTAGGTGGCTTTGGTCTGGTACCAATCTCACAGTAGTTATGTATGGATAACTTGACTGGTTTTTTTATGGTTTTGTTATTTCCCCTCCCCAGGTTTTCCTGATGTTCTCCCAGCTCTAACTCCAGCTCCTCCAAAAAAGTCCAAGATCAAAAGTGCCCGTGTCCACTTTGAAGATGAAGATGCAGAGGAAAGACTGGAGAGTCACGATCGACACGTTACAGCAGTCTTCAGCAAAATTCTCGTATGTCTGGTTTTATCTAGCGTTGTTTTCTTCAATGCCATGAACTGAGCAGCACAGGGATGAGGGGTTCTCCTGCTGCTTTTTATTTCTACAGCATAGTGAAGCAGTTGTAGTGCTGTAAACAAGTGTACGGGTGCACCTTGAAGGAAGAAGTTGTTTGGGTCTATTTTTGTTGCCTGTTAAATGTGGGTTTGAATCTGCTTTCCAGTCCAGACTGTCTACAGGTCGCACTGCTTGCATGTGCTCTAGTGTGGCTTTCGGGGAGTTTCTGGACTGTCTAAGGGACTGTCTGAATGTTCTTGTTGCACTGCACTGGTCCAGTTTTCTTTTACCTGATTCTTTGAGTGGTGTGTGGACTTTTGGAAAACAACCTCGCTTTGGCTTTAAATAAGCACAAGGTATTCTGAGCCTGACAGCGATGGAGCAGAAAGATTGTGAGCTGCAGAGCAGAGATATTTTGAGCCTGCTCTTAGCTAAATGATACAAACATGTCTGGCTGTTTGTTGTGATGATTCCTGCAGGGTTTCAGGGTTTGTTTTTTTGCTGCAGGAGCGGGACACGAGCGCAGTAGGAGTGCCCCTGCCAGTGCCCACAGGAGACCCGTTCCCAAGGACGTTTCACCGCTCTGAGATAAAAAGTGAGGTAAGATTGGCAGCAACCATTTTATGCTCTCCCTTCATTAATGATTAAAACTCCCCCACAACAAAGCCTAATGCTTGGTGGGTGGTAGGGCTCAAAATAAGTGACTTGGCATGCTGGAGATGATGAGCTAGCTCAGCGTGTCTCTGGCATCGCCATCTTCGTGTAAGAAAGAGTTCTTCTAGCAAGCTGCCATCCAATAGGTGCTTCATGCCCTGCAGTTAAATAACACTGGAATCCTTTTGGTTTACAAAAGAGGTGCTTCTCTTCGGCTGACTTTAATGGGGTAGATCAAATGTAATAGAATAGGTTCTGCTCTGCTTGTTTTTCTGTGAGGAACAGTCTTGCTTAATTTCTCCATCAGGTTTGGGGATCTCATTAACTCTGAATGGTGGGTGTCAGGAGGTTGGGGCAGCACTCTTTTCTGTTTTATCTGGTGACAGGATAAGGTGCAGTGGAAAGAAGCTGGAACATAAAAAGTTCCATTTAAACATAAAGGAAAAACTGTTTCACTGTGGAGGTGAGGGAGCCTTGGCCCAGGCTGCCCAGGGAGAGTGTGGAGGCTCCTTCTCTGGAAGGAGATGAGTGCGTTCCTGTGTGACCTGCTTTGACAGCGGAATTGGATTGGATGATCTCTAAAGGTCCCTTCCAACCCCCACCATTCTGTGATTCTATGATTTGATGAAGTCCATTCCTACTGCAGTTGCACCCGACTTCTCCTGGCGTGACATTTGGTCATAGTTGCACAGATTATCTTTTGCAGCTTTTTAGATAAAAGTTTGTTT
Organism: Urocolius indicus; assembly: GCA_013401255.1. NCBI lineage: Eukaryota > Metazoa > Chordata > Aves > Coliiformes > Coliidae > Urocolius > Urocolius indicus. The sequence continues at coordinate 8,838 of WBNH01004019.1, forward strand.
TTCTGAGGCTGAAGAGCTGGCAGCCGTGGCTGCTCTCATCAGTCGCTGCTGTAGTAGCGAGAGCTGCTGGCTGAGTGGGAGTCAGATGCTGGGAACTGGTGTGTGACTGACAGCTCTGGCTGCTTTGAGGAGGTAGCTTATTTTGAAGGATAGCTTTTTTTGAAAGGGAAGAGTAATACTTTTAAAACTACCAGTGCTGTTTACCTGATGCAAGAGTGCACAAAGCAGCTACCAAGTGTTCAGAGTGCCTTTTAAGCTGCTGCTCTGGACGGGGGACAGGCAAGATTATCTTTTTGCTTAGTCTGCTGTGGATTTGCTGTGCATCCTGTGCATGGCTGTTCAGAGCCATGCCCTTCCATTGCCTAGGCAGGCAGTGCAGTACTTTAGTCAGGATTATTTTAGCACCACTTGCCCACTTCTTACTGTGTAAATCTCTTCACCCTACTGCTCTCTAATCACCTTATAAGAAGCTAGTTCCGAGCATGTGGTGAGCAAAGTGCAGCATAGCCTCATTTATCCTCAGAAAGGCCAAGTATTCAGCTAGGCAGTTTCCAAACAGCAGGGAAGCTGGAACTGTTGTGTTGGTGATATTTTAGGTGTACTTGCCTGGCTTGAATTCACTTATAATTAATCATTTTCCTTCTCTAGGTTGCAAAAAAACAGTCATGCTTTTGTCTCTCTGTCCTAGCATTAAACTCTGTTAAAAGAACAGCACATGCACAGAAAAGGGCAGGTGCCTGCCAGCAGCTTCTCTGTGTCACGTCCCTCAGCCGGATCTGAGGGTGTCTTTAGGATCAGTTCTATTCCAGGATCAGGTGTGTGGGGGAGTCTGGAGAGGGAAGTGGTGACACGTGGCCTTCCCGTTTGCAGGTGAAGGTGGGATCCGAAAGAAAAAGCATCTTTGCACAGAAGATGGCAGCGAGAAGAGCTGCTGAAAAGGCAGCGACAGCCCCCTCTGCTGCTGAGTGCCTGCAAAGCGGATCAGCTGCTGCGGGTGCCCTGGGTCCTGCGGGAGCAGCGGGAGGGGCACCTCTTCCCAGCATCGGGGATGGTAAGTGGAGAACGTTCTGCTTATCCAGCCTATTGTATTTACAGAGCCTTAGAAACCATAACATCAGTGCACCTTGTTTTCAACTTAGGGTAGCACTGTTGTCCTCAGCTTAGGAATCTCAGAGTCACTTGGAATGTGTGGCGTGACAAGGATTGGAAGTTGGTGTGAGACCCAAGTGAACAGTGTGAAAATGGAGTTAGCTTTCTCACCGAGTTCCTTTGTGCTTCACACAGGGACAGAGAGATTCATTTTCCCAGGTTCTTGTGCTCCTTTTCCTCTCTGTTGTACGTAAAAGCCTTTCGTGGTCCATCGTTGATTGCCACAATTTTAGCAAGAGGCCTCCTGTGCCCAATGAAGGTGTGTGAGACCACTGTGATGCAGATTCTCACTCCTACCTAAAGCTGAAAGGCTCAGTCTTCCGTCACCGGATCCGCTGCCGTGAGACTGTGGCTTTGCTCCATAAGGAGTGCTCTGAGGCAGTGCTGATGAGTCAGTGCCACCTCCAGCAGTTGCTTGTCTGACAGCAACGTGACAAGGAAAGATGAAACCAATTCAACTGGTACCAGCATCTCCAGGCTTTAATGTTTTCCTTGTTGTTATTTTTGTCTTGGGCAGTGCTGTTTGCTCAGGACCACCGTGTGTCTGGCTTTTTGCCTGATGCCCTCTGTTTCACATGGAAATAGAGACTAGATGCCATTTGAGGGTTATTGCCAAGGTTTCTGTCTACCCTGACTCCTGTCAGAGAGACGGTGTAAGAGAAACCCCCAGCCTTCTCCTGTTCTGCTCAATGTGCAAGACATGTGGAAATGACATCAAACCTTCCTGAAGTTACGAGGTTTGATGCTTCCAGGCTTGGCTGGCTTAGAGTCATAGGGATATTCCAAGTCACTATATGGAGCATATGAACAAAACATAAGAAATAAAGCCACTAAATCAGGTTCTGTATAGTGGGCTAGAAGACAGCCGGAGGGTCTCACTCTGACCAAAGGAGCATGTTACCCAGCTGCTGGAGTTAAATGAGTGGAGCCTTTTAAAAGGTGATAAAGGAGATTTGAATTTGCTCAAGGTGGGAAAAATGCTCTCTGCTGAAACTTGTGATATATTTAACCCTTAAAGGTGAATACAGCACATTGTTAAAGCAAACAAGACTGTGTTGAGGCTGGGTCTTGTATCCCTCTGCAGACTGGTTTATCTAACAATTGAAGTTTTGCCTCACTATATGTTTACTAAGAGCATGGTTCACATACAAAGGTGTGCTCAGGTGCTCTTGGGCAGAGAAAGAATCTAGTGTCCACTAAGCTGGGAGAATACTCTGATTCAGCAATTGTGAATTATGCTCCAGTTGACCTTCTCTTCCTGATACTTTGTGTTAAAGAAACAAAACTCTTTTTCCTTCCATGTTGCTAAGTTAAACTTCTTTACTCCTGTTTTAACTTGGCTACCAAGGTAAAAAAACCTGATTGTGCAAGCCTGGTAATGATAAAATTGAGATGCATCCATAATGCTGTAGACAGTTGAATCACTAACTGCTTTCTCTGGTGGATCCTTCAGATAAAGCTGGTGACTTTTTGACCTCTCACCGGCCTCGTCTCATTACGGGAGAAGGTCTTGGAAGCCAGAAGGGTGAGCAGGAAGCTGAAGCTATTCACAGAGAGAACTTGGAGAAGCTGCAGTCCATGTCTGAGGAAGAGATCCTACAGGAGCGGGAAAGGCTTCTGTCTCAGCTGGGTATGTGCTTCCCAGGGTGGATTCTACACATGGGAGTTCACTGAATGTGTGGATGTCTTATAAAGTCTGATAGTGGGAGCTTGGAATTCCTGCTTATTGCCTGTGTGGCTAATCTAGCTTGCGTGTCATATCAGTAGCTTATGTGTAAGAATGAAGTCTGAAGGAATCAAAGAGCACTTATTCCTCAGTGAGAGGGGACTTGGGTTAAGTCTGTCTTGTCTCCCCTTTGCTGTGGGATAAGATGGTCCATGCCCTCTGTTACTTCTCACACCAACAGTTACATAAACATATATTGAGGTCCTAAACTGTAGTTCTCTGAAGCAGATAAGAAAGCAAATGTATTCCCAGAATGGCTGTAGCAATGCTGAGGCGAGAGCAAGCCCTTGGTCTTCCCCTCCAAAATAACCTGAGGCTTGGACCAGAGCTATCAGTGTCTCCATAGGGGAAACGTGGGCACGTGGGAGATTTGGATTCAAATCTCTGCTTGGTAGAGCAGGAAAACTTTAAACTCATCTTGAACTTCTTGACAAAGTGTTTTAATTAACTGACTGTTGAGTGTAGGTGTTCTGGCAGGGGTCTGGCTTCTGGTATGGAGCCCTGTCCACAGTGGTGCTCTGGGAATACCTGTCACTGACAGCTGATGACAAGACAGGGAAGAATATTAAGTGTGGTGTGTGGACTTTTTGTGATGTAGGGCACTGTAAAACTTGGTTTCAGTGACTTTTGTATGCTCAAGAAGAGCAGATGTACAGATGTAGGTAACAGACAAGGGGTTTTGAAATGCTCGTTATTTCGGATTCTATGGCTAGCGTCACATTTAGCTACAAGTGGAATTTTAGACACTTCAGGCTCTTGTGGGTTTAGCTTAAAGGTCATGTTAATGCCCTCAGCTTCATTGCAAGCAGCACAACTGGAAAGGTGGCAAAAGAACTGTGCAAAATAATTGTAGACAGAATGTTCAGGTACCTCCTTCACTCAGAGAGCTGAGCTCTTCAAACTCCCTAAGGTGAAAAGAGTACTTTAACTTCACTGCTTATAACAGTGGCATGTGTTTGAAAAGTATCTTGTTCATGAACTTCACTCCTTGTCCCCACTGCTCTGTCCTCTGGGATATTAGTGCTGGGAATACTTGGGGAGGTTAAAAAGCATAGGATGTATTTTGAGTAATGTTAAACAGTAAGTTATTCTTATAAACCATTTGTTTATATGCCCTGTGGGTCTGAAGTGAGGATCTTTCAGTCTCTGAGGCTTTAAGGAAACTGGGAGTAATTTTGGCATTCCCAGCTTATCTGTGGTTGGGGAATGATGCACAGGGAAACAAGTCTTAAGCCAAATTACTGCCTTGCAGATCAACTTGGGAACTGGACAGGCACAGAGGTGTGGATTAAAGAGACTTTTCCTCCATGTTCAGCACTGTGAATAATTTGTGGGTGTTAAAATGCTGCCCAGTCTCTGAATTAACCTTAGTTATGAAGCAGTTGAGTCTCTACAGTGTAGAGTCTGAGGATGGGTAGGCAATTCCATGCTGGGCAACGTCTTCAGGGCCTTATTATTACTGCTGTTCTGGTTTTACCCCTGGAGACTCTGGACAGAGTGGGGCTTATTTTCTGCCACACTGTGCACAGATAGACATAATCCATGACTTATTTGTCACCATTTGTGTGAAATGATGACATCATGAATGCAGTCTCTTCCTTGCTGTGTACAGTGAAGTGTGAGAAAGTGAGAGCTCTGCTTGCATCCAGAAAAAACTGTGTGTGCCTTAATGAGCCTGGGCTGAATGCCCCTCCTTCAGCAAGGCAGGCTCCAGTTGCATCGTGAGGAGAGTGTGCCGTAGATCCCTGCATCCTCATTGAACTGTTTGAGAGGAGAGTTGTTTCCTTTTCGGGGTGAATTCTCTCAAGTACAGAGCATAGCTTGTCCTTGCTCCTTCAAAGAATAAATAACCAGTGTGGGTGTCATGTTATTTGATACATTTCTAGCACTGCTTATTGGAGTATCTTTGTACTTTTTGGAGGCAACATTGCACAGGCTTTTAACTGCTCACCTCTGGCATAAGCATTCCAAAACCATCTTCTAGATGAAGAGTATTCGGAGAAAAAGTGCACACCATCAAAAATGGTGTGAGATACCTGTAGTAGATCTGGAAGTAAAATGATGGTCTTCTGTTTTCCTTATTTAGAGGCATAGGAACATTATCTGCCCTTCAAAACACTCCTGACACCCAAATGTTCCTCTCCCTTTCCAAAGCCTGAAGAGAGTGGCCCTGTATGTTTTCTGGATGTTATCAGGCCATAATTGACTCTCAGGACAGGGAGTCAGCTCGGAACAAACAAGATCTCCTTCTCTTAACGTAGTATCTTGACTATGAACAATCCAATAAAGAGCAGGTAATTCTTTTTATGATGTCTGCTCCGTGTATTCTTGTAGCCTTCTGATTGATGCCACTTGGGTGATCCACAGGCAAAATGTGAGACTTAGGTTTCTCTCATCATGGAGCAGAATTCTCTTCACAGTGTGAGTAGTCTTTGGATGTGCCTTTTCAGTGGCAGTGAAGGGGAAAGAAACAACGATCACTTTATTTGTAAGCTGCGAGAATAACTGAAATCTTTGTGGTTGCCTTGCCTTGAGAGACATCGACTCTTTCTCTGGTGTCACCTCATGAATCAGTTGCACACAGCTGATGTGCTCAAGAGCAGCTAAGTGCCTCAGTTTAAAAAGAAGCAACAGTTGGTACAGAAGAAGAGGGCAGGTGGAATGGGAGTGGAAAGTGTAAGACAGAAATAGCAGGAGCTATAGGCATATCAAGTATTTTGAGCCTTTCTGTCACTTCTCTCTCTGTCTCTTGGTCAATACTTGCAGATTCCAGCTTAGTTGCTTTCTTAAAGTCACGACATGGTGGTGATGAAGGCCAGAAAAAGGCATTCAAAATGGAACAGAACAGACCCGAGGAGTTTGTGGGATCTCTGCCTGCGGTTCAGCAGGGGGCAGGATCATCTCTTTCCACACAGGAGTCGGATCTGGAGGAACCTGTAAGGAAGGAAGAAAATAGGAAGGTAGAAATCACAGGTAAGAAAGAAAAGTGCATGTTATTAATGTTCTGAACACAAATATTATGTTGTATGGTGCTTGCCTCAGTCCAGTTTGGGCTGATGTGGCACTTTCAGTTACCCAGCCGAGAAGTTTGTTGTAATATTTAAAACACATGTATTTGAGGTTCCAGAAATAACCTCTCTGTTCCTGCTAAGTGGGCTCCATAGGTTAGGAGGGTGATACCCTATGTCGTGGAGGTGGGCATTTCAGTGGGTGGTCTTGCTTTGGTTTGCAAGTTTGTTCTGGGGTCTCTGAAGGTAGAATGTAGTTTAAGCTACTCTTCACTTGTGTGAACAGGGAAACAGAAGAGTATGGTAGTGAGATTCAGCTGCTGCTTGAATAATGTCTTTTAACTGGGACTGGTTGGGGACAAGTGGATGTTGGGTAGGCAAGAGTTAGTGATTTGCCCACAGGGCAGCATGGAGATGACAGTTAATCCCACCTCAGGGAAACAGGCCGTGTAGCTCATGGATGTCTAATCATCACCCTGCTCCTGGTGACCCAACTCTTGTATGTATCTCACAGCCCACGTGGTGATTTCCATAGAGTACAGTTCTTCTGTGGATGAAGGGAAGTATTAAGGTGTAGAGTGTTCTGGCTTTTTTGGAGGAGTTGCACAGAGCTGTTGCTTTGTACAAGAGAATTACTTAATACTCAGTATATGCCTGTATGAGGAGAGAAAGCTGCTAGAGCACCTCATATACTCTCATGACAGAGAAAAGTGTTTCCCACCTTAAGCTGCTGCTTTTGTTGTTGCTTTCCTCGTTGCACTTTTTTCTCCAGTCGTTTCTCTGTTGGGGTTTTAGGCTGCCATATCTCATCTTCCCCACACTTCTGTTTGTAGCACATCTGTCTCCCTTGTTAGCATGCTTCTTCCCCAGTTTCATGTCAATTTTTGGCTGTTTCCATCTCTCAGTCCTTTCTTCTGGTGCATTCTTTGTATCTCACTGCAACGTGCAGTCTGATTAAAGAGCTCCCTGAGTCGCTGCTGGATTTCAGCTTGGTGTTTGCGAGAGATAACAACTGTTTACCATGTTCCTGACGAGAAGGATGAGTCTGTCAGTAAATGTGTGTGTACACATGCAGGAGAAGGAAAGCTGGTGAGCCTCTTGTTGAGGAAAGCACTGAATAGTCCTTTCTGCAGTTTCACCACAAGTTTTACTCTTCCACAAATCCATCTTAATCGAAAGGACTGTTTTTTAGTTCTTTTTTAGTTGCAGAGCAATTGAGTGCACAAGTAGCACCAGATTAAGTGACGTTCTTTTACTTGCCTGGGAGCAATAGAAGTGAGTTGTTCAGCCTGTAGATGCTGAACAAGATGGAGCTATTCCCAAGTGCACTACTACAGCATGCTGAGTGTTGTGTGCTGACAACACTTTTGCTTCCCGTGGAAGACTGCACAGGAAAGGAGAAGAGGAGTTTTCCCAGGATATTTGAAATAACAAAGAAAGGATGAGCTGGAACACAGCTGTAAGGCCAAGGGAAGTCTGTCTTTCTTGAATTTATGCCTCCAGGCCATCTTGGCCAGCAGGACATGTAAATGTTAATTCGACATGAGCACTTACTGTTGAGATTTGGCATCTTCTCCTGCTCAGAAGTAAACTTATTCATGGGTAAACCAGCAGAAATGGTTGTTCTGAATTTCCCCAGGGAGAGGATGATCACACAAAGCAATGGGATTGCTCAAAAGTCAAACCTGCCTCTCTAATGAGATAAAGGGCTACTGTATCTAATAAACAAGATGGTGAAGCCTTTATCCAGCAACTTGTAATCCTGTAAAATAGAAAAGTACGTTCTGGCACAGAGACGGAAAGGGAAGCAAAGCAGAAAGGGAAAAGGTTGCATGGTAGCCTTTAATATAAGCCAAGTCTGAAAAAGTTGAGTGCAAATGTTGCACTCCTGCTGTCAGCTTGTGTTTCTCTAAAGGGATTTCTCAGTAACTGAACAGTCTGCTGGTGCCTTGGAATGTATATCCACCTTTCCTTGGCGACAGGATCATAATACTAAGGGCTGGTGGTAATGCTATTCATAGAGTGATTAACTCAGCCCTATCAATTTAGTGATTAATGGAGAAAACAATTAGTTGCATTGCAAATGTCAACAGACTTAGTTTTTGATGCTGGTTTTTACTTCCTCTGGTTTTGCACCTACCACCCACAAACATTCCACTTTCTTACATTTCAGATGCTTTTTCCTTCTCTTCAATTAAAATGTGTGCTGAGCCTTTGGCTGAAATTCTGCACAACAGCTTTCTGGCTGAGCAAGATAACTCTGTACTTTGGTTCCTTGCCTGACTCAATACCACATTGATCATAAGGGTGAAGCTTCATTCCAGAAAGGATGAGTGCCCTTCCTGAAAGTTTATCTGCTAATTAGAGGGAAGGGAAAGGTTAGGTTTCAGGCCAGTTATCAGCAGAAAAAGATCTGATGAAAGAAGAGCTTCTCTGTGGAACTCGCTGTTCCTTCCTTGAAAGAGAGGACCAGAGGACTAGGATTAATAGCTGCAATGCAGATGAGTTTTGGGCTGCTCCAGCAGGAGTGGTGCTGCTGCTTTTCAGGCTCTCAGGCTGTCCCTTCCTGTCCTTACGTGCGATTTCTCTTGAGAGAGAAAAGAATTCTTAGCTCATCTCCTCTCATGCTGGTATGGGATAGTATCCTGGTAGCAAAGCCTTACTTTCCTAGTGTTCAGGTCCTTTCCAGTTGCATCTCTTCTGTCCTTTCACTGTGAGATCCATCCACATGCTGATGTGTCTGTTTCCTAGGGCAACTCCTGTGATGTCAGGCATAAATGTCTTGTTTCTCAAATTCTTTTAGTCAAAGCTCTTTAGAAAGTTAAAGCAGTAGTTTCTTCCCTTAGTACTTGCCCCTTTGAAATTCTCGTTCTGCTGTTCAGTTTCCCCACTGAGCTGTTTCTCAGGCAAGCTGTGTACACTTTCAGCTGTTTTGATCTTTCATTCCCAAGCTGATCTCCTCAAGCATTTACAGAGGGACACAGACTGAAGAGCAGCGTTGCAAACATGACAGAAACATAGCAAAAACAATGTATTTGTGCTCTCTCCAGACTGAAGTCATACTGGCTTCCAGTGATTTGGTTGGACCTCCCTGCATGAATACTTTTGAACCATTTTACATCTCCCCTAACACTCTCTTTCTTGAGTGCTATTGGTTTGCTTTCTCAAAGATAGAGCTGGTGTTATTTTTCTGCCCTGGTTCTGATCACTTTTACCTCGTTTGTGTCCTGACTTCTGTTCAACTTCTCCCAAATTAGCCTTGTCTGTGAATTTCATTATGGTGCTGTTTACTTCCTCTTCTAGCTCTCAGGAAAGATGAAAACAGCTTTAAACCTTTGATGTTTATGCATCAGCCAACAGCCAGTTTGAAAATTGTTTTCTTGTTATTTTACATGAGTCTGATATTTGGTGCAGTCTTTAAGCCAAGTAGGTTGGCAAAGAGGGACTAGTATTGTCCTCATCTCTGCCTTGGAAGTTAAGACTGACATTTTTTTTACCTCCCCACAAAGATGATGATCTGCCTGTGAAGCCCAAGAAGGAATGGATTCACATGGACAACATGGAGTTTGAGAAGCTGGAATGGATAAAAGATTTGCCCTCACCTCGACAGAAGAAAACCAAAAAGGTTTGAAAGTTGAAAGTGATAGTTTTGATGTTTGTATCTGGATCCTGCTGCTCAGCAGTGACAGTCTGGAAGGCTTCAAAAACTAGTCCTCTGGTTACTCAAATCTGTAAGAGTTCATCAGGCTGAGAAATATCCCAGTTTCTTCCATAGGGTGGGATGAAAGCTGGTCAGTTCAGTCTGTAGTGCTCAAGAGAGGTAGGAAGGTCCTGCTCTGGCAGGGCAGTTGGACTGGACGATCTTCTGAGGTCCCTTCCAACCTTTAAGGTTCTGTGAAGTGAGAGTCTGTCACCTGTAATCTGAGATGAAACAGGTCTGGCAGCTAAGAGAAAAGGAAAGGGGGAGTAATTGTTTTAAAGAATTTGACCTGAGGAGTTTTTGAGCTGTCACCTGCCAGCAGTTGATGTAAGAAGTGGTATTTGAAGTGACAGAGTGGAAGGCAATGGAAAGAATCTTCTTCTCCTTCCACTCTTCTGTTTGTAGGGAATGCAAGCTCGCTTCAGTTTAAAAGGAGAACTGATTCCTGCAGATGCTGATTTACCAACACATCTAGGCCTGCACCACCATGGAGAAGAGGCAGAGGTAGGTGGAATGTAGTAGAAAGGGCACAACCCTTTCCATTATCTGTGTTTCATTGGGCAGATTCCTTTTGTGTCAGGCCTTTGTGATGACAAAAACCTTGGGGAAATGTGATTTTTCTTCTGAAATTAGCTCCTGAAGAAAAATGTGGTCTGTGTGCTTAAACCTCTTCACTCTCAGAAAACTCCTCTGATACCTTTTCTCCTTAATGTCACTGAGGATCTGTGGTGTTGGAAAAAGATGCACAAACCTCCTTCTCTGGAAACATTCAGTTTTCTCCTGTTGCCTCAGTGATGAGAATCTTCTGCACTTGCCATGAAGCGGCAAACATTGCATTGCATCAACAGCATTGCATTTCAGTTTCTCTCCCATTACACAGTATTTTACAGATAATCTTATCTTCAGGGGCCTGTTCTTACCTATAGCCGAGGGTTTGGTTTTGGTTTGTTGGTGTTGTTCTTTTTTTTCCCCCCATTTAGAGGGCTGGCTATTCTCTCCAAGAGCTCTTTCATTTGTCTCGCAGCCAAGTCACTCAGCAGAGGACACTGGCTCTACAGGTCTTGGGTCGGATTGTTCAGAAGGTAAGTGACTTGCCATGGAAGTTCTCCCCATAATTCAAGTTTCTGTGGGATTAGGGCTCAGATTCTCTGTTACTAGTTGTTTGCTTTCTTACTGTTCAGTGAAGAGGAGGAAAAAAATCAGTAGCACGGCAATATTTGTCCCTGAGGGTCTCCTTTACTGCCAGAAGAGTTAAGTGTTGGGACATAACAAACTGAGTTTCAGGTTTCTCTGGAGAAAGATTCTTCCATGTGTTGTTGAGCAGCAGTGCTACAACTTCAGTCCTTGCTTTTGGACACAAGTTACTTTTCCCGTGTTACTCTCGTGACAAACCTATCCTTGGCAATGACCCTTTCACTCCTATTGTCTAAGCCAATTTCATGAGGTGCTGCTTTTGTAGGAGGTGAGAGTGAAGCAGCCTACTTCCAGAGCAGTGTGCCAATAGTGTCAAAGCAAAAGGAGTATTTACTTCTGTGCACATTTCCACCCAACTCTTGGGGAAAGTGCTCACCTTCCCTCCCAATGGCAGCAGAGGAGAAGAAACTCGGTGGTTTTGAGAACAATTGGGGCAGAATAGGCTGAAGTCAGAAGATGGGTCCAGACTTCAGAAAGGTTTCCTGGGTTAAGGAACTGGAGTTGTGGGCCGCTGGAGAAGGAAAGGAGGAAAATAAAAGGGGAAAAAATGCAGTGACAACTGCGTGCAGTTGTCTTGCATTACAGTGGAAGTGGGAATATCGAGATGAGACAGCTTTAACAGTGTCTCTGTGTGACATACATTTCAGGCCAGGGCTGGAGAGTTTGCCTCCTCCTTGAAGGGCAGCGTTGTGCGTGTGCTCCTGGATGCTGGGTTTCTCTTCTTGCTGCGCTTCTCGCTGGATGACCCGGTGGATAATGTCATGGCAGCATCTGTTGGGGCTCTCCGGGCTCTGCTGGTGTCGCTGGATGATGAGGTGAGGCAATCATTAGGTGCCTGGCTTTGATTGTGTGCTGAGCTATTGACAAGAACTAGAATGAGAAGACCCAGTAAGTAACTCTAAGAAAGGCCTGATGGATGCGTTAGCTTAGTGGCTGATAGAAGGCCCTGTTGTGCTTTGGGACAGGCAAGGGGGTGTTGCACAGCTTTGCTCTTCCATCATTTCTTTTTTAGCGCTTTTACTCACCTTACAGAAATATCTCGATCGGACTTTCTCATGGTACCAAGGAGTGGCTGCATTCCCCTTTGTTCCCAACAATGAGGTGGAGGAGGAAGAGGAGGAAGAGGAAGAATTAAATGGAACAGACAAGTCTCAAGAGAAGAAATTAAAGGATGAAAACAAGCCAGACCCAGATGTGGCCCGATACGATGTTGTAAAGGTATCTTTGAGGAAAATAGGTTCTGCACAGTGGCTGTGTGTGCTGTTGCAACTTCTGCCCTCCTGGCTTTGCTATTAAAAACACTCTGAACAAGAATTAGAACTCTTCCCTGGCTGTTGAATGCTATGTTTGTCATATATTACCAGGAGGGTAACTTTATTGACCTCACAAAATGCTGAGACTTGACCTGTGTGATTTCAGTATGGTGAAGTATCTTTTATTTCCTCTAGGGAAGCTGGCAACAAGCACACAGGTGACCTTGCAAGGCTTGCTGAAAGACTGCATGCAGGCAGGACTGTCAAGCTCACTTACTTGAGCTAAACGTGACAAGATTGCAGCCCTTGCTGCAATTGTGTGCACACTTTTGTGAAGTTACAAGTGAGCATCACAGCTGGATAGTTCAGAACTAGTTACGTTTGTACAATGATGTTCCTTTTGGTTTTGACATCAAGTGGCTGCTGTTTCCCCAGTGTCCTTCACCTTTGCATTTCCCAGATACAGCGTTTGGAGGAATTGCTCACGTGTGGAAGCCTTAATCCCACACACCTGATGTGAGATCTGAAATTAGCAATCTCTGTTCTCTGGTACTCGGCCTTGGTGGAGCTGATGCAGCTCTCTTACCTGTGATCACATCATCCAGTCCATGTGCTTGAGCCTGTGTTCAAATGGCACTTTGTTAAAAAGCTTCACTGGGCAAAAGAATTACTGTGGACCCCTGATCTTGGTTAGAGGCTTGGTAACTTCAGGTGTGCATTCTACTAGGTGGCACTGTTCAAAAAGCTAAACAAGAAGAATGTAGGTAGAAGACCTGTTGTTGTGAAGTTCCATTTCACACCTGCTTGTTGGCTGTTACAACCCAATTACTCCCCACAGTTAGAAAAGGACTATTTAAACTGGCAGCTGAGCTTGGTCAGGACTACAACCTTGCTTGGCTTGCAGCTTTTTCAAAGTATCTGTGTGATGAGTTCAGGTGTTGAGGTGCCTTTTGCAAGCGTTAGGAGTGCACAGCCCTGTCACTGAAACAGAAGGTTCCCCACACCACCGCTGCTCGTGACGTTCTGCACTGTGAGTCATGACATAAAAATCCTATCATGTCTCTGCATCTCTTTATTTCCTACTGCAAAAGAGGAATTTGTGTCTGTTCTCTGCTTCTGTCAACGTTCCCTACCACAACAGGCACTATCAGACCCAGTGCTGCATTAGCTGGAGGTGGTGTCTAGCCAAAATGATTCAAGATGCACGAGAACCAGTTTCAGCCAAAGTGGGTTTTAGTAGGCTGTTATAGGGAAGGTTATTTCCTATTTCCTGCTCCTTAAAGGTTTATGCTGTGGAAAGCACAAGTGTCCAAACTGCAGCAGTGGTGTGATTCAGAGCAGTTCAGTGGAGCTAACTCTGGCTCATTTGCTAGCATGCTGCCACATCTGCAGAAGCTTACTCAGTTTCCCCACTGGTCGTCTTAAAACAGTCTCCCTGCAGAAGATACAATTGAATCTGCTTTTGTCTTCCAGCAGCTGCAGTTCAGAGAGCAATTGTTAAGACCAAAGTGGAATATTGATCTCTTTTTTTTTTTGCCTTTCAGGGACTTCTGAGGACTCGGATGCAGCACCGGCTGAGGTACATCCTGGAGGTGGTACGACCTGTTCCAACGGTGGTGCTGGACATCCTGCACATCCTCACCCACGTAGCAAGGCACTCCTCTGAAGCATGCAGCCAGGTGACTCTCCCATTGTATAAGAGCTTGGAAATGGTAGGGAAAGATTAGAAAGAGGGAAGAAAGAAGCAGATAAAGTTACAGCAAGGTGATCAGACAAGCTGTGTTTTGTGTGATTGTGTACCTTCAGTGACTTGTGCTGCCTGCTGGTTCTCTGCAGCTGCTCGACTGCCCTCGCCTGATCGAGACCATTGTCAGGGAATTTCTCCCTACTCAGTGGGATCCCCAAGTAGCTGAACCAGGGTGTTTGCTCACCAGCCTCCATGGAGTCGCTTGCTCCACTGCTATGAAGTTCATCAGAGTGTTGGCATCTGGAGGCCGAAATATAACAGCCAGGCTGGTGAGTGATTCTCAGAAGAGCTTTTCTGATGGCAAAGGCCTTTGTTCTCTCTGCCTTACTTTCTCAGTAAAGATTGACAATTAATTGGAGGTGAATGAGCTGAAGCTGAAATAGTGGTGGTGAGGGAGGTCCGTGTGTGTTTTGAATGACTTGGTGGTGGTGTCACCGTAATGAAACCTTCTGCTCTGTGCCAGGGCAAGAGCTGTCTCAAGCTTTTCTCTGATCTTGTTTCTTGTAGTGCAGTTATGCCAAATTACAGTCACACTGACCAACAACAGATGTTTTGAGCACACACTGGTGTGTGATCCTCTGTCCTCTCCCATGTTCCCCTGATGGGCAAGCTTAGGATTGTATAAACCAGAGATTCAATCACTATCCTTGTGTTTTATAACCCTGGTTCAACTTTTCTGCCTTTAATTAGTCTTAATCACTCTAAGGTCATTTGTCAGTATTTCCTGCTCTTCCTGGCTACTTCTGGAGAGGTTTTCTACTTCAGGGATAATTGCATTCACTCATGTATGTCATCACGCTGCTGTAAATGCACAACATCTACCAAAAGCAGCACCCATTGTGGGGCAGTGAGAACCTCTGTGGGGTTTTGGTTCAGTATCGTTAACATCATCTAATAAATGGACACCTTGACAGAAGAACAGCAGCCTGTGCTTTCAGATACATGGAATAATGTGCTGGTGATGCACAGTGGGGTATTTAAGGGCTGTAAATGGTGCTGGGAACATAGGAAGATTCAGAGATGTTTCTATTCTGTTTCAAATGTTGGGTGCTCCAGGTGTCTCAAGGCTTATGAGGTTCCAGCCACTCGGGCTTTAGTTCTGTTGCGCTCTCACATTGCTTGTTACAGACACTTAAACATGGGAACAGAAGGGTGGTAAAATACTAAATCAAAATCATCAGCGTAGGAATTAATTTTAGCTATAGCAACAAAATTCTTCCCTCTTCCTCCTCTGGAAGTAAATTTGGCTTTGCCCTCTGGTCTGTAGGAGGGGTGTCAGAATTCATGGTTTGATTCATCAGCTCCCTTGGCTTTCTCGTGTGGTGTGCATTGCTCTCCCTGCGAGGTGTCTCTGAAGGGTTTCAATTTGAAATGGTCTCTTAATATGTCCTTGTGTTGTGAAGAAGACATTGTTACCTCATGTGTTTAGGCAGAGCTTCTGTACGTGTGGGAGAGGGAAAGAGAAGCTCTTTTTTTGTGGTTAAGCAAAAATACCTTGTTGTTGGGGAGGATACAGATTATTTCTAGAGAGCTGCAAATGAGTCATGTCATGCTTAATTCAATACTAAAATAACTCAGAACGTTTCCAAGGCATCAGAATCCTGTAATCTTATCAAAAGGGTGCCTCCTGCCTATGGCTGTTACAAAGGGAACACAGAGTCAGAGAAAGATGGAGGCTGTGGAACCTCTGGAAGTCGTTTACCGCGGCCTCTCAGAAAGAAAAGCAGCGTCAGTCCAGTGCTTTGTATACAAAGTGCTTTTTGTCAGAGGCATCGTTCTGCATAATTTGGCTAACAGAGTTCTACTCAGGACTACTTAAAGAAGGGTAATTATGGAGTTTAAAAAAAAAAAAAATCAGCGAAAGGCTGGAGAGAGCCCCCAGATCTCTCCCACTCTGCAGCTCTGTTGATGCGTCAGAGTAGTGAGGGGAACGATGCACATGACTGCTGCCTCTTATCCCTTTGTCTCTTTGTTGTTGTTCATGTTTGGTTGGTTGGTTTGGTTTGTTTTTACAGCTTAATAAATTTGAGATGAGAAGTCGTTTGAGTCGATTTGTAGCCGAGGACCCGCTGGATCTGCTCCTGCCAAGGGAAGAAGCCATCAGGCTGAGCACCGAAGCCTTCCGCCTGTGGGCCGTGGCTGCTGGCTATGGCCAGGCCTGTGATCTCTACAGGTACAGCTCAAAGCTGCACAAATGGGGGTGGGAGGCACAGCAGGGAAAATGGACATCCTGTTCCATGCCTCTTGCACTAAACCTCACAGACTCTAAAGGCATTTGTGCTGTGTATTGTCTTTCATCTGATTGTTCTTCATCCCCTGTGTTTAAGCACTATGTGTTTTGCTGTTTCCCCTTTATCCTATGGGAGATGACTCGAACCTTTTAGGGCTGCATCTTTTTCCCCTTAAAGGAAACAGTCACTGGAACAGGTTTTACAGGAAGGCTGCACAGCCTTGAAGAATTTAAGAATCCAAATGGACGTGTTCCTAGGCAAACTTTCTCTAGCTGACCTGGCTTGAGGAGAGAGTTGAACTAGAGGTCTGGAGAGTTGACCATCTCCAGAGACCCTTTCCAACCTGTTCTTTCCTACAATTCATACTGTAGGGATCTGTACCCTGTGCTGGTGAGGATACTGCAGGCCCTGCCCGAGTTACCCAACACTGGCCATGAGAAGAGCCCTGTGACCGAGCTGTCTGTCCAGCGAGCTGCAGCAGTGGTTACTCTGCTGATACATGTGACACAGACAGCAGGCTACACAGCAGAGCTGCAGGCCAAGCTCAGCAGGTAGGCCCTCTCTGTCCCCAGCTTTCTGTATCTGAGTGGTTGACATCCTGTCTCACTTCTCTTTGGTCTGGAGATGTGATTATCACCTTCTCCTTCGTTTTGGAGGGTTTGCTGTGCCCCGTGTGAATCAATGCAATGGTGCAGTGTGTTCCCTCTGACGCAAGGTCAGAAGCAGTATCCAGTCTGGCAGCTGCATGCCTGCTAGACTGGCAAGAGGCAGGAGGCAAACATCTGCCTTCAGCTAAGGGCAGAAGGACATTGTTAGCCAAATGCCCTGCTGAAAGGAGCCAGAAAGCCCCTTAGACCTTCTTTTGGGGGAAAAGAAAGTAACCTCCCTTAGATCTGGAGGAAAGAACCTCTCTGCATAGATCAAAGTGAGTCAGGATTAAGACAATTGTTTCTGAGACATATTCACTGTCTTGTGTCATTCTTCTGTTGTGTTTCAGTAATAGCTCAGAAGATAGTGAGCAGATTCCACCTCCTCCAGTAGCATGGAATCAAGTGTCAGGCTTGCAGCCTTTCCTTGAGACCAGCCTGAAAAAATGCCTTCAGCAGATAACCCAGACAGAAACGTGGCAAACTCTCCAGCCTCTGACCACAACTTATATGATCTATTTGGGAGTTTATTACAGTGCTTGCAGCCAACAGGTAAAGCCTGAAAACACAGGTTGTCTTTTCATCTCAGCAGCATCGGCTTAAGTATTACTTCTGAAAACCTGTAATGCTGTAAGACACACACTGAGGCATCTAGCTGAGGACTAGATTTTGTTTACCACAGCTCATATCATGGTCGTGTGGCATTTAGGGTCAGATAAGTGTGCTTGGTCATTCCCACTAGCAGTGCCAAATATCGCTGTCTTCCTTTGGGCTGAGTCTCAGTTGAGGTTTGTGGTAGTGCTGTGATTGTACAGATTTACTGCAGAGATCCAAAGAGTGAGGCAAATAGGGCCTAATTTAGTTTGTCAGTCCTTTCTCCTTGTGGGCTAAATCAGGTTGCACATGTTTGCATTTGATGTGTTCTGAGAGCTTCCATGTGGACAGCCACAGTGCAGTAATTTGGTGGGAAGATTGAATGCTGAGGGTTATGCCACATGAACTTTGGACAGAAAACAGTAAAGATAAATTTATTTGCTGCCCCACTGTCATTCAAGGTCAAATTCTGTAACCAGTTACAGTTGTAGTATGTGACCATCTTTTAAAGTGAGTTTTCTGAAGGTGTCACATCCCTGTGGTGCTGTTGAAGAGCAATGGCTTATACTTCAGCTGCCTTAGGTTCATGTTCTGAAGATAAACACCAGTTTCCTCTTTACCACCCAAATGACAGTGCCCAAACTCTGACCTGGCAGAGCTGTCCTCAAGGAGCGTGGGTGATTTTAATGTAGTTATTCCCACTTCTGTAGCTCCTCCTGAAACTTGCCCAAAGCCACTGATTTTAGTTGTGGCTGGGGTGGAAACTGCCACCACCTTTCAAAGATGGGTTCAGTGCACCAAAGGTTCCTAGTACCACACTACCAGCAGTGAGGCCAACTCTAGCCTAGAGCAGTACCACGATGTAGATGATGTGGCCTGGCAAAAAGATAGAGAAAGCAATTAAATCAACCTGTCCTTTTGCCCTCACTGGAAGTACCTTTATTCACCATCTCTTCCTGTCTTTCCCCATGTGTTCTGCAAGCCATCAGTCAATCCGATTGACTGCTTAGAGGAGCTGGAACATTTGACAACTGAGGTGCTGCAGCCCTTTCTCAGCCATCCATCCATGCACAGCATGTGGGACTTGCTCAGGTAAAGTTCATTTCAGTGCTAAGACTCTGTTGCCAGAAGCTAAGGGAGCCTCATTTCTGTAGTGTACTGGGTGACAGGTTGCTTTTCCTGGCTCTGTCTGCATCTTGCTTTGACCTCTCTCCCCTCACAGCAAAAAGCATGATGGCCAGAGAAGTTCTTAAGTTACTCCTTTCTTGCTAGTTCTGCTACAGGGTCTCTGCATCTCTGCCCTTCCATGTAGCTGTGTCCCTCTTCCAAGGGACAGCTGAGAGAGTGTGTGTGTGTGTGCACATACCACTCACCACACTCTGTGATGCTGCATATGCAAAATAATTTAAGCTAAACTCTCATCTGTAAGCTTCTGCAGAGCTTCACCAAGGTTTTTTGACCTGACTCCTTTTCCTTTGTTCACACAGGCCGTGTTCTGCTTTGTGCAACCCTCTGTCCTGTTCCCCAGCACCAGAATCTGTCTTCAGCATTGCATCTCTGAGCTGCACTGGTGGCAAACCTCCTCTGAGTCTGGTTGGCTCCAAGTCACCTTTCCCCTTCCTCACTGCCCTCCTATTTCTCATCAATAGCATCACTCGGATTCACAAGGGCTTGACCAGCAAGGTGAGTACAGACCTTTTCACTCCTAAGCTTTATCAAAGTGCTATAGAAAGAAATATCCCCGTTTTCACAACAGGTAGGATGAAGGTCTGGAAAACATTTCCTGTCTCTGAATTCCAGAGTCCAGTTGACCCTGGGAAGCTGGAATAAGAGCAGGTGGTGAATGATGATGATGCTTGAAAGAGGGGCTTAGAAAGAATGTTGAGAAAGGTTAAATAACTGTTTGGCTAAGCAAAAGAAATAACTGAGTGTCAGAGGAGGAAAGAGATGATTGAAGTGAATATCACAAAGAAAAATGGGGTACAATTAAGCGAGAGACTGAAGAGGTTTCTTCCCACTTCTGGTTGTCTTGAGTTTGTAGAGTTTCATGGAAGATTGCACTCTGAAAAGGAAATGGCAGAGCCCTAGAGATATGGAGTAGGTGGCATAAGCTTTCTCAAAGCCTTCCTGTCACCTTTATGTTGAAGATATTTATCAGAGTGTGTTTAAATATCTCATTTGGAGTAACCAACAGGAATTCTCACGTGAGAAGGTAGGAGGTGAGCCCTGGAGAAAGCTGTGTTTTACTTGCTCCAAGCACAAAGTGTCTTAGTAGTATTTATCTCCACTTCTGATTCCTTTACAGTACAGCTCTGTGCTGGACTTCAGAGGCTTGAAGGATTATCTGCATCAAAGCTGGCAGACTGGAGCTCCCTCTGTAACTGCCTCATCTGCGTGGCTGCTGCGCCATGAGTACCACCTGCAGTACCTGGTGTTAGACTTGGCTCGGAAAATGGTATCCTCACGCCTCCTTTCATTTTGTTCACCCAAGGCATTGCCTTCACCCTCTCCAACTCACTGTGTCAGGCTGCCAGCTGATCTCTGGTCTTGCTCATATCTGACTTCTGGCTGGTAACTCCTCAGTTGGCTTCTGTGCCTCACTAGCAAATAATATCTTTACACTCACTGATATGGGGATTTAGATCCAAAATGCTTTGGGTGGTAAAATGATGGTTTTGCCTGTCTTTAGGTAGAGTGAGAACAAAGCAAAGTGTGTTGCTAAAGATCTCTGAGACAAACAAGAGAAGCAGAAAGATCTCAGTATGAGTGCTAACAATGCAGTCCACCTCAGTCTTTCACTTTCCAGCAAGATCTGTGTCTGGTGTGACCCTCCTGACCTTGTTGATTGCCTTGTTGGCGGTGACCTGTTGCTCTTCCCTGTTGTTTTGTTTCCTGTTCAGGCAGGCACTTGCCCGGATTATGCCCAGCATGCCTCCCTCCATCACTGTGTTGCCATGGCACTGCTGAGCCGTCTGTTGCCAGGGAGTGAGCATCTGGCTTATGAGGTCCTACTGGATGTTGCTTTTAATCCAGAGTTTCTTCCGTAAGCTTTGCATTTTCTCCTCTTTTTTTTAGGCTGTTACATGGGAAACTTGGGAAAGCTGAAAAAACACTGCCATCTTGTCATCATTTTTCTCCTTAAGTTACAAGTTTTAGTTACTCACTGGCATGTTCTCCAGTTTCCTTGCGCTGGAAAAAAAATTGAGCACCTCAAGTGTGAATCTTCCCATGTCTGGCCAAGAAAATGGGGGCAGTTTCTCTTGTGCATGGCTGCCCCTTTGAAATTTGCCATGCCTGTAGGAGGTCGGACCAAGGTGCTGGAAGCTGATACTGTAGTTTTGCAGAAAGAAGGAAAGCTTGTGATTGGTTGTGGGTTGTTGGTTTTGGGGGTGTTAGATTTAGAGGGAGGTTTTGGCAGTGGCCTGGGTGGGTGGTGAGTGTGGGTTGGGTTTGTTTTGTTTTTACCTAATCTAGAGCTACTGTTCTGTAAGAATTTAGCAAGTAATCCGGGACCAGGTCTCTGGTTTTAAATCATGGCTTGTGGCATATGACAAAGGCACCCACACCCTGACAATATCTAACAACTAGTCTGCATGGTTCCTTTGAACTTGCCACTGACAGCTGCAAAGCTACTGTTTTGAGACTTATGGATTCAAGTAGGCCTTATGATATCATGGAGTCATAGAATGGTAGGGATTGGAAGGGACCTTTAGAGATCCATCTAGTCCAACCCCCCTGCAGAAGCAGGTTCACCAGCATCTTGACTGATGTGTTGGTAAGCAGACTAGCTTGCTGGACAAGGAGCTGAAGCCTCCACTCCAGACTGCTGACACTGTGTGGGGTGTTATTCATGGCAAGGTCTTGCTGACTCTGAATGTAGTTTAGTGAACTCCCTGTAGATAGTGAGGTAGCTGGTGCTTTACAGGATGAATGCTTTGGAAAGTGTTGTGAGTGCTGTGCAAATATTTCTCTTCCTGATCCAGGAAGACTGCCGAGATCAGTTTCTGTGGTGGTTGATTTGGGCTGGTGGATTTCTGTGAGGCTTTTGAATGGGTTTTGGTGTATGTTTGTTTTTTTCTGCAATTGATATTTGCCTTTATCTTCCAGCGAGGGGAAAGCTGGAGGGCCAGAAGCAGCTGACTTGTCTGACATCCTCCATTTGGGTACCAGTGCCCGACTGGCACAGCCTGGCTCTGCAGCAGCCTTTAGCTGCAAGGCTACCCGTGGTGCCCTGCTGAGGGAGTCGTACCAGAGCCTGCCTTCCATCCGCTCCTGCTACCTCGCTCACTTTGCCCACTTGCAGGCCGCCCTCCTGCGTTCCCGAGCATCCCACCAAGGACAGACTCACCTCATCCAGTCACTGCTGCTTCCCGAGGTCAAAGGGCCCATCCTGCCTTCAGACTGGCCGTTCTTCCCACTGATCAGCCTCTACAACAAAGTGACTAACGCAGAGACACAAGGAGCTGTACTGAACTCTCTCCCACTTGATCTTGTCAACACTGTGACCTGGAACCTGCAGTGGGTCTTGTTGCTGGAGTCTTGGCGTGCAAAAACCCTTCAGGGCATCCCTGCTGCTGCCAAACTTGCCCGGCTCATGTGTGTGTTTCTCACGGGCAATGACCTTTTTCTAGAAGCACCAGTCCATCGCTACACTGCTGCCCTCCTCTCTGTGTACTGCCAGCCCAAGGCGTTGGACTCTCTGAACTTGGATGCTCCTCTTCCTGGTTTGGCATCCTTCCACGATCTCTATGTAAATCTCCTGGAGCAGTTTGAAGGTGTCTCCTTTGGAGATCCACTCTTTGGAGCCTTTGTTCTTCTGCCTCTACAGAAGCGTTTCAGCGTTCATCTGCGTCTCTCCGTGTTTGGGGAGCACACAAGTGTCCTGCAGGCCCTGGGAGTGCCACTCCAGCAGGTAATCCTGGCCTTGGACTCATCATCATTTCAGAAACCCCTTGAGCTTTGCGTGGAGGGCAGGAGCTGTGAAATAGTTCAGTCTTCATTGGAAGCTGTCCCACACCCTGCTGGGTGTAATGATTGAGAACCTCTTTCTGATGTATAGCCTGTATGGATGAAGGGCTAGGCTGCATCCCATGTTCTTCTGCCGGCAGTTACTTTTTCCCTTTCTTACCTTGGTGAGAAGCTTTTCCTTACTCAGTTCATGGACAAATAGTCATTTCTCCCTTCAGCCATGTTTCCATGTATAGTTTACACTGGAGTTTTGCTTTGCTGGGTAACGCAGCAGGAAAATGTGATTTGTCAAGAGCAGGACAGCATTCCTCTTGAATGAGCAGGTCACAAGAGATGGAATTTAGCTGGCTTTAAGCTCTCTGCAGACAATACCTGATCTAGCCTGGAGTTTGCTAAAACAAAGATAACCTTTCAGAGTTTTGTTTGCAAACGTCTGTGAACCAGCAGTTCATGTGAGATGAGGTTGCAGAGCTTTTGCTTTGATGGTAGTAGCCTGGAGGCCAGTTTGTCTACGTCATTATAGCCAGGTGACCCTTTGTTTCATATTCCAGGTAAGCCGAGATATTCTTGGCTTGCTGTTTATGCTAAGCCTCTGTTCTCTTCATGTTCCCAATAGCCCTTCCCAGTCTTAATTGCAGTTCCACATATATATGTAGGATCAGAGCTGAACACCAGATTCCATTCGAAAGCCTTGGTTCTACACCACGTGCTTTATCTCCTTCTTGATCCCTCAACACCAGATCCTTCAGTACCTTAAGAACAGTGGCATATGTTACAATTGAGAACAATTCAAAGCAGATTGGGTTTTTTTCTTCATATGCTTAGAAATTCTTACAATGCCAAATACTTTGAACAACATTTTCATTGCTGTGTTGCTCGAAACCAAACTCTGTGTGGGAAAACTGGAGCAGGGTCATTTGAGGAGGTGTTGTCTATTTGGGGTTCTTGTTTTTTTCCCCCACCTTTTTGAGTTCAAAGCATCCCAGCAGGCAGTAGGAATACCCTAGCAGGCAGACTGCTTTTTACACGGAGCCAAATCAATGATTTGGTTTAATAGTGCATAGAAGATGCTCCAAAGGGAGATACATAATTTTAGCCCTGAAGGACTTCTCTCAAAATTGAGAAGAACAAATATTGGGCTTCTGGAGTAGTTACTAAAGTCAGTAGTTACTAAAAGCTCCTCTAAGCTATTTTTAAAGCCAGACAATGAAGTCACAAAATGTTGGAAACTTGACTTAGCATCACCTCTGGCACATATATCTGCCTTCCTTTTCTGCCTAACTGCGTGAGTCAGTGTAAGCCTCTCTGGCACATTAGCAGGATGAGGTGCTGTTAAAAGTACTCCATCTCCTCACTTTGAAACCCCTCTTCTTACTTCTTCCTTAAAAGCAACTGCAGTGATTTAACCAGTTAAACAAGGTCTTGAGGATCAGTCAATGTGGGCAGTAACAGTTGTGCTCATGGGTCGTGCCACCCAGGTACGCTGGGTTATCTAGGAGTGCACATGGGGAAGGGAACCCTGAAGTCATGAACTCCCCCTCGCTACTTAGCCCCTGACAGGACTGTTCGTGATGCTTTGGTGGGTTGTTTTTGGCAGTTTCCCGTGCCTCTTGAGCGATACACCTCCCCTCCTGAGCAAAACCTGAACCTCCTGCGACTCTACTTCCGAACGCTGGTCACCGGAGCCCTGCGCCACACCTGCTGCCCTGTTCTTTACGTGGTAGCTGTTGCTCACCTGAACAGCTTCATTTTCTCCCAGGACAGCACGACACAGGTAGGTAATGGATAGCAAGCCTCCGGGCTGGAAGCTTGGAGTTTTGCATCTGCTCTTTCCAAGGGTCCACCGTAGCTTGTGGTGAATCGTTGACCCTGGGCTCGAAAGTGAAGTTTGTGAGTAAATTTTTTGAGGACTGGTCACCTGATTGAGAATCCACAGAGGAGAATCATCCAGCAGCTCCTCTTCATCATAACCTGAAACACTTGTATTAATGGTAGTGAATCCTAGAAAATACTCTGAAGTGAGCAGCTGTGTGGGCATGGTACTGGGAGAATGAAGCAGAGAGGATGAGGGAGCTCTTGGCAGAGCACTTGTAATAGATTTAGCCTTTGCCTGGGGCAATCTTGAGGTGCAGAGTACTCTTTCCTTCACTCTGCTTGAGTAACTAAGCAGAAGCAGTCCCATGGCCTTGGGACCTCTATCAATGATTACCTATGCTAACACTTAATCTCTGATCTACCTGAAAGCTGAGAAGTCAGATGAGCTTCAGGTCAGGGGAAGGAGAAGAGAGGCAGGATCTAAGCAGTAACCATCTCAAGCCCTTTCTGTTGGAAGAAGCTGTTCTCTGTAGCGTCATGATAACAAGCAAAGCATCCTCCTGGAGTGCTGTGTGCCCGTGGGCAGAGGTAGCATTGCTCCATATTAAGCAAAGGATGTGTTTTGTTCCCAGGAGGCTGATGCTGCTCGGAAGAGCATGCTGAGGAAGACGTGGCTCTTGGTGGACGAGGTAGGATCTCTAAAGTTCAGTCTCTGCCACTGGGACTTGAGCTTTTCAGACACCGTACTCTTACAGATTTACCTTTGGCTTTTGAAATTTGCCTTTAACTGCCTTTCTTATTTGCAAATGAGAGGAGATGAGCATCAAGATTTTGATCTGCACTGGCTGTACAGACTGTTGTCCAGTCTTGCAGTGTTTGAACTCAAACCACTGAGCCCATTGGAACCTAGATGAATCTCTTGTGCTCTATTTCCATGCCTCTTGCCCAGGCAACGTTCTGTCTGGATAGTGAGAGGTCCTAGATGGATGATTCTAGCACAACCATGATCAGGTAGCCAGCAGTGATCTCCCTTTAACTCTTAGCTGGATGCTTTCCCTGAAAAGAACAAAACCAGACGTAAGGTTTCTCTTTTTCCCAGGGATTTCGCTGAACTCTTATCACTTGTGTGACACAGCTGGGTCATCTGGTCCTTTCTGCTCAGCATAAGTTCTTAGATCCTCCTTAAACCCTGTTTGGGCTTCTGGCAAGAAGCTGTCGTGAGGGGTTGTTGAGACAGTGGAGTTGTGCTCAGAAGAGGAAATCTCATGCAAATCGAAGTTACCTTGGAAGAAACTCTTAGAGCTCTTCTCTTGAACATGATGCAATTAAATATGTTGGGCGTGCATGAAGGAGCTTTGCTGTCTAGCAGGTTCCTGTGCTGTACTGGAGACAGAGTGGGAAGGATTAGATTCTTTTCAGGCGTGCTTAATGGCTGTTGTTTATTTCTTCAGACCTTGAAGAAGCACCTGCTCTACTACAGACTGCTGAATGCACAGAGCCCTTTGGGATTTGACCTGTATGAGCAACTCCCTCCCACGAGACTCAAGTACCTGCAGACGGTGACACAGAAGGAACACAAGGAGAATATACCAGTGGTAGTCTCATAGCAAAACACTTGTGCAAGAAGAGGGCCAAGGTGAAGAATGGGAGAGCTCAGATGGTTTCTGTGTCTTAGCTGGACACTTTCTTTGCCAAGTGAAGCATTGGTGGAATGCTCCCAGCCCTGCAGATCAGTATGCATCTTCAAGACATGCCAATAAGTGTTTGTGGCCTCTCTGTGGTGAATAATGGAGCCTTTTCCTTCATCCTCTTTCAGGTGGTTGTGCTTTTCCTTGGAGAAGGTGTGAATGTGTCTGAAAGACTGTCCAATAAACTGATGGAAGTGGAAAAGCTCTTTTGTTCAGTTGGGCTGGAGACTGTGGGTTCTTAAGATGATGTCTGTCCTCCCTGGATTCCCTGTCTGTCTTCCCTTGCTTTTTATTTTGTACCCTGAATTTTGATTGATACTTTCCTCACACTGTCCCCTGCAAATAAACTAACAACGTAACAGGGAAGAAGCTGATCCTGAGAACCTTCTTGTCCAAGCCAGAGTTCCTTGCACACAACCAGGCACACAAATGGACTGTCAGACCTCTAAGAAAGAATAGTTCCTTGTGCAGTGGTACAAACGTTGGATATCCTTCCTTGCCTGTCTCTTGGATAGTCACTAAACTGTTTTCTCCCTTATTTTTGATCTTGTTATATATGTAACCAAAGTAATTTCTCTGCAGGGCAGGACACTTGGCAGTAACCATTCCCCACTAGGGGGAGGGGAAAAAAAGGTATCTGCTCATTCCAACCCATGCCATTCGATTCTTCTATGATTTAGTTAGAATAAGTATTGGTTTTCCTCTGAGAAGAGGGGAATGTGATTTAAATTGTGGAGTTCCTAAGCTGAACCCCAAATTTATGAATCCCTAGTTTGCTACCACTTCTACATCCAGATTCTGTGTTGCAGCCTCACACACACACACAAGGGCTACAAATACAGTGCCCTGAAAGGCTCGTCACAAGTGCCAGCTCAAGTCCAGAATTGACATGAGCTATCATCTCACTGGCTGTTGTGTTTATATCCAACGATTTTTGTAGAGCTATGGTCACCCTGGCAAGCTTTTGTTTGGAGAACTCCCTGTTAGGAACGAGTACAACATTCATTATCACAGGCTCCTAAGAGTTAGAAGGGACCTGGAAAGCTCATCTAGTCCAGCCCCTAGTGAGAGTGTGAAACACTCTTCATAGGCCAGCCTGTAGTTGTTGAAATTGTTCCAGATAAGAAACAAACTCCAGCTAGCAACTTTATGGCTGCAGTGCTGTCTGCATTGGCAGTTCTCTCAGTGTAGCTCTTCCCTCGAGGCTGCCAGCAAACAATCCTGTTTCATCTCTTTCTCCTTTCTTTCAGACAGGACACGGACATAACTGATGTTTCATTGTAGTCTGTCATGTTTTCTCTCTCCAGTGCAGGTTTTGATCTGTGGCTTTCTCTCCTGCAGATCAGTGGCACCTGAAGTAACAAAAGCACAGTGGGAAACCCTTGTTTTTGTTGTTAGTTGTTTTAAAAGTACTTGATGTGATCAAAAGTTGAATGAAAGGCATTCAGGTTTCTATTCTGTCTACATACTGGGAGACCAGCAATTGGATTTCAAGAGCAATGGGATGATAAGGATTCCTGGCTGCCCATTTAAGAGCAGCCTTCATCAAGGACTTGGACTTTGATTTTCAGTTGTACAAAGGACTGGGAGATTTTATAATGCCAAGTTGATTTTTGTAACCTATATGGGGTATAAATAAACGTTTTGGTAGCTCTCCAGGGCTTTTTTTTTTTTTTTTTGGAACTAGGAGAATGTTCTCATGTATCTAAATCATTCCTGACTTTGCAATTTATCAATACCTTGGGAATACTGCTGCTGTGAGGTAACCCACTAAGCTTTGGAGCTCTGTAAGGGAACTCTTCAGGCCAAAAGCATCCCCCTGCTTCTGTGATGGGTAAGTAAGATGGTGTACTAAACGCTGTTTGTAATTGGGGAAGGGGCCAGATGGTATTTGTAGGTGTGAGAGATGAGGAGGAAGCCATTAGTTTTGGGAACTGTTGGAAGGAAAGGATCAAGCTTTGGACTGATTCCCACATGTTCCTGAAGCCGTCATTTATTGCCCAGAAAGTACTTAGAGCTTTTGGCATCCAATTCAGATGCAAGCAGCAGCAATGGAGGGAAGGAAAGGAAATGACTCTGTAGCCCAGGATTGTGGACAGAACAGGGTAAGGATGCTGCATGTGAGCCTTAAGCTTTGGAAACTTCAGCGGTTCCTTGAGATGCTCCAGCAATCCTAAACACTTGGGATGTTTTAAGGCTTTGGGCAGCCTTGTAGCAGCTTTCTGTGCAGAACACTAGAGGGCATTGCTTTATCTGGTTTAAAAGCAAACTGCCTGTGCTTCGGTGCGACCGGGACTTCAAAAGAAATGCCTCAAACCGTTAAACCTCGTGTGAATGTTTTGTATCTCTTAATTTTTGCCTATGCTTTCGGAGGAGGTGTGGTGGGTGAAATGCCTTTTGATGTCACTGGGTTGCTAAGAACCGTTGCCAGCAGGGGCATTTGGGAAACGTTCTGGTAGAGTGAAGGGAAGCTTAAACTAAATGCAGAGCTAAAGTGTGCTAGTTCTGCTAATCCAGCTTAATCCTGATCACAGTAAGTGAGGAGATGAGGAAAATGAAAACTGCCCCTAAAACTCACATGCCTTCTTAACTCCTTCTCAAAAAGAATCTTCAGCTTTTGATGAGGAAATAATAAGACCTGCACACAAGTTTCTGGGGTCGAAGCGGTTCTGACCCAGAACAGCACATTTTGTCTCATAACTCTGAGCAGAAGACACAAACCCACCCCCAACCAAGCTGAAAAATCCCTGATGATGCTGCCTTTTAATTTTTAGAAAGAAACAAGCCACCTTCTAATCCTTTATGGCCAGAAAGTGCTTTGTTTCATCCAAGTTCCTCTTGTTATCCCATATAGGAGCAATGGAACAAGTTCAGCAGGGTCTGTGCTGGCTTTTCTTGGTTTGCTGCTGAGGTATAACTAGCAGATAGCCACAAGAGGAGCTCCAGTGACTGGAGCAATACCCCATCCCTCAGCAACGCTTCTCCAGCACTCTGTTGAGCAACCAGCTGATGAGTCCTGGTCAGGGCACAGGAAATTTCCAGAAAGCACTGTATGGGAACGTCATAGCAAAGTCTAAGGTGTAAGAGGAAGGCCAGGACTGTTTCTCCTCTGTGTCTCCTTGCCTCACTCTATATGGATGACAAACCAGAGTGTTACTGCTCCTTACGAAGTGCGAGCTGGCTACAGCAACAAGGGGCCTTGTGTGACCTGGCAGCATTACCCGTGCCAAAGCCCAGCCACGCAGCACGTGCTGAAGCCGGAGCTGGCTGCGTGGGTCATCGCTGAGGCTGGAAGGGTGTGTCCTGGAACCTTCTGCAGCCTGGCTTAATTGGCTTAATTGACTTAATTGGCTGTAGCTGTGGGGCTAACGAGGTATACCTGGCCATGGCACCAGCCCTGAGGGAGCTTGAGGCGAGGGCTTTAGCAGCACTGACAAGAGGGAAACATGGTGTTCCAGTCATCTGATGTGCTTTTTTCCAGGCTGGCAGGAGCTGTTGGGTCTGCAGACCAGGTTAGTAGCGTTCCACCATGTGTTTTATGCGTTGGGGTTGTGGCTGATGCCTTTGGTCTTTGATGCTGATGCATGGTTGAGGCTTTGGGGCCGGCTGAGGTGGTTGCTGTGAAAGAGTTTCTTGTGGTTTGGGGTGTTTTGTGGGGCCCTGGGGTGCACTGAGGGGGCTTTAGCAGACCCCAGGCTCCTCCAGCTGTTTGGTGTGCAGGCAGAAGCTGTGGCTTCTGAGGGGAAAAAAAGGAGCAAGATCTGGCTGGAGGTCCCATCGCAGCACAGACTCACTCTCTGAGCATAATGACCTGTCTGAGGCTTTGGGAAGGAGAAAAGGAGAAGGATTGAACAAGCTGAGGAGTGTGGCTCAGCTTTTGGGTGCTGTTGTTTTTGGTCTTCTAGTGCTGAGGTGACGTTTGTGGCTTCTCTTCTCTCTCCACAGCGGCCCCTGCCCTCTGTTACTCCCCTCAGGTTTCCCTCAGCACAGCCATCGTCCTTCACTAGGCTCTCCTTCCCTCCCTCCCTTCCTCTGCTTTTCTAGTCGGAGTTTTCCCTGATCACACTAACTGCTACTCCTTCTCTCTATGGGCTCTTCTTGCTGTTTTCAGAAGCAATCAGTAATTCGGCAGCTGAGAACTGAGACACTGCTGCTGAGTTTGAGGCGGGAGCTCACGTGCCTTGGGCTGTTTGGTCTGAGGGTCTGGGCATGACACGACCGTTTGGAACCCTCATAACAAAGGCTGTAACTTCACTTTTGATGCTCAGATTGCCTGCTGTTCAGGTGTTGAAAGCACATCACACCCTTTGAGTCTGCTCTGTCAGATATTTGAGGGCAGCTTAGCAATTAAATCAATTAGATCTGCCCGTTGAAAGGAAGCTTGTGTATCAAGTGGCTTTTCTTGACTGGTTTTGCTTCCACTACGGCAAGTTTTTGCCTCACAAAATGAATGAGCATGTCCCCCAAAAGGATCTTTCAGGCTTCCTGGGTGCACGTGGGCTTTTGCTAGCAGCTGCCATCACAATGTATATTCAAGGTGTGTCTGTGTAGATCTCTTTGGAGCAGCTGAAAGCGCAAAGAGCTCTGAAATAGCTTCAGGTGTCACGTTGCTGGGAGTGACTTGTAGTGTCAGAGGGAGGTTGGTTTAGGTCATGATACAATGGCAGCCTCACAAGAAGTAGGATGATAGAAAAATGTTCTGATAAAGCATCACTTGCCTCTTGTCTCTGACACGAGTGTCATCTCACTCACAACGTGGTGCTTGTGCTGCCACCCAGAAGATGCCACAGATGGTGGCTGGTTTTTGTTCCTTTTGGTGCTGTCTGCCGTGAGATTGATGGTTTGGATGGATGAAATTATTTCAGCAGGAGCTGCCTTTGCTCTCCTGCTGTCTGTCCACTGTTGAAGGAATAGTGGCAAAGGGGATGTAAAATATACTTTGTGATGTCTTTTCCTGCCTCTTTGGTACTGTTACGAACACTTTGAGCATTTATAGAGAAGGTGGGCTTGCTGAACATGTCTCTTTGCAATGAGCTGTGTTCCAGTGCAAAAGGTCTTCCCAATTTTCTGCTGTTTCCTCTTCTTGTGCTACAGTGAACATCAATGTGGTGGTGTCAGAGTTGTACTCCAAAGGGAGTCCTTATTTTCTGGTTTGTCCTCAACAGGCTATTTATGAAGAATTAACTGTTACAGGAAACAGGTTCTTAGAGTGTGATAAATGTAGTTTGTGGCTTAGTTCAAGCTTCTTTTTTTGTGGTAACCACACATTATTCCAACAAATTGTACGAAATCAGTAACTGGAAAATGTTCTCACAGTCTCCTTACTGCAAGCTGAACTTGACTGATGCTTTTTTTTTGCTTGCCAGCTTTGCTCCCAGTGAGACAGCAATAGGAAAGAGTGAGTACAAGAGTCCTACTTGGGTTATGCTCTCTTGACTTCAGTGCACAATGCTTTGTCAGGAAAATGCTGATCTAGCAGGTATTCCTAGTGAAGACAACTTGGATGTTCTGCTTTGGAAAGAAGCAGGTGAGAAGAAGCTTCTGTGGCTCAAGCTGTGTGTGTGCCCTCAGGATGTTGCTGCTGCTTTATTTCCCCAAGAGACAGTTATTGACTATGTTGTGAGCATAAGTTCTAATAGAAAGCAAATCTGATGCTGCTACTGTTTGGTTTTGTCTGCTCTCTCATCCACTCCTCTGCATTTCCATACTGAATGAACCTCACAGAGGTTTGGAACCCCTGATTGGTGCTATTTGTAAAGAAGTTTTGGAAATGAGACGTGGTTATGTGTCCTCCTGGATGGAAGCTGGAAGTTGGGCTTAGGAGAAAGCTGCGTGTTTTCCTCTAATGCCTACCAAACTGCCTTCTTGCTATGTTTTAGTTTCACCTGCTGGCCAGCAATGTGTTCAGCTGACATAATTCCAGCCATATCAAACTATCTCAGCCTCATCCCTGGCTCTGAATATTGTCTGACAGGCTTATCCAGTGGTAAAGGCATAAGTAGTTTAAGGCATTTGTAAGTTTATCTGTTAGCACTACAAATCTGGGCAGCTCTGGTTTCTAAATGCTGTGGTTTGGAAAGGGTTTCATGAGAACTGAACGGCACTGAACACCATACTAAATTCCTTATCCATTGCACTGTGCATCTCCAAGCTCCTTCAGGGTTCATAACCCCCTCATTGGAGTGGCAGTGAGGCGATTGCTTTGCCTGATGCTGAGGCAGGGGGAGGACTCTCTTAGTCATGGATTAGAGTACACAGAAATGCCACATGCATTTAGCCTGGAGAAAAGAGAAGAGGACTGTATTATGGACGACTCTGTAAGATTGATTTAGGTAGTTACCTAAATTGGATTGTTTCCAGACCAGTGGTATTAACCACCCTCTTGTTGCAAAAAGCCTTATGAGAGCTTTAATGATCACACAAGGTCAGGACCTGGTTTTATATCTTATCTGAAAGAGCATGAACTTGTAACTACTCATCTGTAACTGTCTGATCTTACTATGTGTTCTGGGGAGTGTTTTATTTTAGGAGAGATTTGTGTAGCCAGGAGTCTCAATGCCATCAAAGTTTTTAGTCCTCGCCGTATTCCTGGACTGAGGAGGTTTCTAACAAGTTTCTGTTACGATCTGTCTCTTTGAGGGTGTTTTGCCTTTTCATTGCAGGCCAAAGGGAGACTGCAAAGAGTGTTTTCCAGTTTGTGTGTCTGTCACCTGCTGCCACGCATAGAGCTGCTTACTGATCTAGGCCTGAAAACCAGGTGCTGGGTTGCTCAGGAGTGTATGAGTGAATTTTCTGGGTGTGCTCATCTTTGTGTCTCTATGGGCCACGTGTCTGCAAGGGCCCTTATTGCCTCTCCCACCACAGCAAGTTGCATAAGTGCAGCAGGTGTGTGTACTACACCAGCCCTGCTTGAAGCATTGCACAGTCAACTGTGTTGCTTGTGCATGTGGACACACGTTACAGAACCTCTAGGAATAGCTTAGGCAAAGTATTTCTGGTACAGAAGCTGTGCCCTGAAAAGCCACGTGTGAGGAAACAGGGGAGCTCTCCCTGCCAACTATCCTTAGCATGTTATATATAACTTAGTGTTTATAGCAGAGCTATAGAATGTGGATTCTGCTCACAACTCCATTGTTTATGTTGTGTAGCCCTGTGACTCCCACCCCCTTGCACACACATTTGTGTGTGGTCTCTCAGTGCCCACAAAGCACACTTGTAGTGTTGCTTGATAGCACAAAAGTGTGTAGTATTCATGTGGTTCCTGTCAAGGACCTTGTTTGGCCTGCAGCGAGGATATGTGTCTCTGCCCTACCATCTCCCTGACCCAGCCAGATGTTATCTAAGACAAACGGACAAAGGAAAGCACTGTCCTGTTTCAGGGTGCCCAAGGAATGAGCTGTGCCAAGCTCTTGATGGCTCAGCTCCGTTGAGCCCACGGAGGATGTTGCTGCACGTCAGCCGTGCTTTTAGCAGCAGCACAGGAGGTGAAACCCAAATCAGAAGGTCTTCGTTTCAGAGACAAATAAATTTGTTCAGAGACAAGAGGCTTTTCTCTCTCTCGAGTCACCAATACATTATTACCCTTGATTTGATTTGGAAGCTGTTTAGGATGCTGCAGTCAGATGGTTGGCTGGCAGCCTGGGTAACCTCAGCACTGATGTGTCCGCCAGTGACAGGCTGGGGGTTGTCACACCATGCTCTGTGACTCACGGGCTCGGAAGGTCAAATGCAACAGTCTTGTCTGAAGCACTTGTTTGGCACCAGCAGTGAAAAAGGGGAGGCATGAACTTGTAGCACAATGTAGGAGGAAACCAGTCCTTCCTGAAGAGGTGGTGGAGAAGGAAGTACAAAACCTGAGAACACTGCAGAGCTTTTGGACTTGCCAGTGGCTTTTGGGCTGGGAACCTTGGGTCAGGTCTGTTGATAGCACTTCACCTCAACAAGCATTCACCTTTGAAAATATATTGTTTATTCAATGCCAATTCAAACTTTAGCCCCTGACCTTCCGCAGAGATTAACTGCTCTTCCTGAGCCTTTAGGATCCTGATGGGGTGCATCTGCCACCGTGACTGAATCCCAAATGACTGTTGCTGCAAGTGCACACGTGTGCAGACCATCACAAATACCTTTTTAAGCTGTTTCCTTCAGGAATGAGGTCTGGGGAGTTCTGCTGTCTGTCACACCTTCTCTAATAACATCGCACCCACAGGTCAAACTGAAACCAATGTGACAGAACAGAGAGCAGATAGCAAGCAGCCCATTAGTTTACAGATGCTGCTTGTGCAAAGCAGTGTGACTGCTAGACAAAGGCAACTAGAAGAGTTCAAATCTGGGCAGAAGTCAATACAGAAGAGTAAAAATGGGAAATAACATGAAACATGGCTTAACTGGAGAAATAACCCTGTACTAAAGAGGCAGAGAGGGGTCAGCTTGGGCTCCTTGGTAACAAAGGGCCGATTGGAGTCTCGGGGCTTGGGTGTGCACAGGCAGTGGCCTCTTCCCAGGGATCAAGGTGATGATAAGCTGTACTGCTCTATGTAATTTGGAGCTGACATCCAAGTACTGTCCCATGGCAAAACTCCCTGGAAAAAGACTACATTCTGAATGAGTAGAGAGAGTTGGAAATGCAGTGATGTGCTCAGGAGAGACTGAAGAACTGAGGAGACTTGTTTAGGAAAGCTGCAAAGAACAAATTGAGCTGTTGCTAGACCTTACAAAACAAAACAAAAAGAACCTTTTTCTTAGCTGGTAAGCAAAAGAGGGGGAGAAACGGTAAAGAGAAAGAAACTGGTTTGGGACAGGTGTTGCCAGAAGATTAATGGGCATGAAGGGGAGGAAAAAGTGCACAGAAATCACCCCAAGTATTTGTTGTTTCATTTTGAATGATGAATTTGTACAGAGGAGACCTGAGGCATCTATGCTATAGTGGTCAAAGAGCCAGACATCCTCTGCTTGGCCTGGGACTTGGAGGAAACTTGAGGGCACAATTTCCCTGTGTGCTTTGAGGCATTTTCCTCTTCTGCTTGGGGAGGGGGGGTGGGGGAAGAGTGATGATTTCTCTCTGACCCTTCACATTTGCATTTTGATTGTGTTTGTTTTCAGCCTCTTTCTGTCAGGAGATACTCCTCACCTTCAGCCCTCAGTGTGCATGTTGATGGAGTGTTCAGGTGTATGTGTATTTTCCCAGAACACCTCAGGCATGTTAAGCTGCAACAGGGGGGACTTGCTGTGGGACCAGGTTGTGTGGCATCGTGACTCCTTTCTGGACTGAACCGCACTGTTTATGCTCGTTTGCCTGGATGAGTCCTGGAGGCCATCCCTGGGCTTCAGAGGGTGTGCTGGTAACACCACTTCATCTCTTTACATAATCATAGATTTACTTTTATAACAAATGAGTTTCTCTTGCTGGGAAGGGTTATGCTTTCTTTCCTTTCAAACACCCCTAAGCTGTCAGTTGATTTTTGGGATGATCAGTTTCCAGAGGTGATCTCACAGCACTGGGATGGAGGACAGCATCCTCGTGCCCTAAATACTTTTCTCTTTGCCAGTCTCTTCTTCCTAATTGTTGTAGTTGTTTTTGTTTGATGGAATAGTTGTGAACTCACTTGCTCTGCCTAGGGGAGGGACAGGAAGAAATCAATCTTCTGTACCATTAAAAGTACAGACAGAAAAAGCCCAAACAGAACAGATTCCCTTGCGGGTATCTGTGGCTTTTAATGTCCTTTACACGTAGCTTGGTTTCTGATAATGAACTAGCTGTTTGTTTAGGGCTCTTAAATGAAGATCCGACTTCAAAGGCTGCTGCTGAAAGAAGGGATGTGAGAAAGGAAAAGAGTGGAAGAAGAAGGTGTAATGCCATGAGGACTCCTAGATGAATTGGGGTTTGGTTTATATATATATATGTTTTAAAGCTAGAGGAGTTGCTCTGCTCTCCAGTCCTCCAGCAGCTCCTCTGTCGTTTGCAAGGTCAGTATTTTCTGGCTCACTTGGAGAGGATGCTCTCTAACCAATGAGGCATGTAATAGCAGTTGGAGAAGGGCTTGATAAATATTGATTCAGAACTTGCCATGGCTGCTGACTCTGCTCTTGGCCTGTTTACCCAACGAATGGCAGAGGAATGGAAAGAACCTGTCCATTTCTCAGCCCTGCTGGCACATGCATTTTTCAACCCTGTCCTAGATATATCAAGAGGAAGGGGTCTGAAAGCTCAGCCCAGTGTGGTTTTTTTCAGGGCAGCATCAATCCATTGCAGCACTTTAGACTGTGCAATCCTTTCTGTCACCAGGAGCCTTTCCTTCTTACTTTCATTGAACTCCATAGGGATGGCTGCACTGTCTTACTAGGAGGAGGAAAGTTTTCCAATGCAAGCAGAATAGGCATTGTGCTACTTTGGAGAATATCTATCCAGAGTTCAGACTGAGCACATGCTGCCCATGCTCTAAGCCACACAAATTATATCTCTGTTAGCCAGCAATGAGTCTGAATTGGTGGTTCCCCACCGAGTAGTCCGTACCTTCTCCCCTGCTGGCTCTCATCGGTATAAAATGTGAACCAACAGAGTGATTTTTATACCCCTGCAGTATTTTCCATGATCTAGTTGTGCCACGACTGACCTGCTGAGGGATCCAAAATTCAGGTTTCTGGTATTGCCACCCAAAACCTGAATGAACAGCTGGGACCGTGGTAATGAATTCAAGCTCAGTGCTGTGCTAACAGCAGATTTTTGAGATGTCTCAGAGCACAGGTACAAATGAGCTCAACATCTGCCAACTGCACTCAGTGGAGGCATCCCCTGGGTGCCTTGTTTCCAAATACCACCTGAGCCTGTGTCTCAAGGTTGTTCCTTCCCTTGAAAGGAGCCTATTTGCTTCCTGTCCTTGCTTCTCTTGTTAAATGTGAAGTCTAAATATAACTTGTGAAGAGGTGGCCACGGAGTCTGTTCAGCTGCAGGAATCTGAACACCACCTCATCTTTCTGATCTAAACATCGGTGTGTTCAAACCTCTGCAACATGAATGAGAGTTGTTTTCTTTCCTTTTAATTTCTGTGGCTTGACAAAGTTACTTCAAGCAGAGAGGTGCCTGGGGACTCTTGTCGGAGTCAGCAGCTGTCTTGGTTGTGTGGTGAATGCATGTAGTGCTTAGGGAGAGGCAGCTTTTGTGCTGAAGAGCTTGTGGTCTAGGCAAAACGAAAGAGGAGTGGGAGAGAGGATGTGTTTGATAAATTGAAACCTGAGTTCAACTGTGTGGGATCCTTTTGTGAATAATAAATCAACTGCTCCTGCAGTTTAGCAACTTCTTCCCCTTCTGAAATATGTTAATCACAGAGGCTTTACCTCAGTCACTAATTGGCCAGGTCTTGGTCAGTGACAAATTCATCTTACAACTGGCTGGCATCAGCCCTTTCAGGTACAGGTGAAGCTTCTGGCAGCTTTTTGTTTAAAGAAGCCACTCCTGTAGCCTCCACACTACCAAAACCTGCTCCAGACAAAAGCACTGCAGAGACGCTCCTTACAGACCCTCTGGGGAAGGGAATCGAGGAACAAAACCATTCAAAAGCAGGTGTTGGCAGCATAGTGACCACAGGACTCTTCTCATGTGCTCCCTCCCCATGATCTCCCTCCTTGGAATCATCACCTTCACGGGTCATTGCAGGAATACCACCTTCCTGATAACCTCCTTCAACTTGCTTGGGTAACGAGTTGCTTCTAGAGAGGGACATATGAAGAGTGAGTGGGTCCCTCTTCTCCCAGTTCTGGCTCAAAGCCTCCTCAAAGCTTTATTTATTCCCAAAGGTAAAGGCAGAGAAGAGACCTACCTATGGTTACAGAGGCAACAGACCAGAGGCAGGCCCAGATTTCCAGCTTTCCACGTGCGTGCCCACCACTTGATCCAGCCAGCCTGGTTGCAGTGGGTGGTGTTCCTATGGATCAGTCTTTTTTAGGGGCCTTGGTTGTTTCTGTGATCTAGCTCTTCTATAAAAGGAACTTATTAGTATAGCTTCAAGTTCCAGATGTTCACATCAATCATCTCACAGTGCTGACCTTCCTGAAGCATCTCTGGCCGATGCCTGTGCAGTGATACTCTCTCTGCTTTTAGAGGCTGGGGATAACCAAGTGACTTCTAAAAGCCAAGATGGGAGGAAGGAGCAAGCCTGTGCCATTTGCTGGGAACGGTTTCCAAGTGTAACATGCTGAGGAGCTTCTTCAAGCTCTGCATGCACGCTCCCTTCCACGCATAAGAGAGCTCAAAACAGCAGGTAGTGAAGTGCTCACAGATGTGGTGGTGTTTCCCAGTCATTCTCAGCTCATAACAGACAGCAAATGGTGGAAAGACAATGGAAACCAAAGGGAAAGACCCTGACGCGTGTGTGTATCAGAAGCACATGATCCACATGTCCAGTTGGGTGCTGGTTGCGTGTCCCCGTACTTTGGGACAAGATGGGGAGGGAGGTGTTAGTGCTCATCCCTTCCATACAGCAGCTGCTTCCATTTGGACCTTTGATTGCCTGTAGCTCTGGAGCTGTTGGAGCGTGTGTGTGTTTGCAGGCAGCCTAATTAGTGCCCATTATCATAGTCATTAATGGCTTTTAATGAAGAACAGATGGTTCTGTCAAGGTTTCAAACTGTGAAGTTCACTGACCCGTTTGTGCTAAAAGGAGGGGAGACAAAACAAACCAAAGCCTCCTCTTTCCAAATCTATGGTGATAGAGGGGAGAGAAACTGAAGGTTGCCCAAATGTGAACCCTGTGCTTTCCTATGCAGCCTGAACTGAAGGCACCTGCAAATGCTTACCAAATCCTGCTCACTAAGGAAAATGGGTTTTCCCATCACTTTATTCTCAGGATGCTCTAAGATATCAGTTGTCTTGGTCATGTTTGAGCTGAGATTTCCCTGAAGAAGAATGGAGGAGGGGAAGGGATTAATAGGATATCCCCATGCCTTAGAAAGGGCCATCACTAGCAGGACAGGTCAGTATTGGAGATTAAAGGAAGGGAAGATAGAGAACATGTATTTGGAAGGATTCTTAGCAGTGTCCAGCTAACCCAAGTCAAGAATCTTAAAGAATTTTAACTTTCCTCTCTCATTCTATTTCACTTTTGCCCTGGGCTCGACTGTCACTCAGGCTCAGCTCTGATAGACACTTCTCTTCAGGGCTATAGCTCCAACTTCTTATTCCAGAGGAAGAAATACTGCTGTTCCTCATTAGGAACTCAGCAGCAATCATGGTGGAGAGCAACTGGGAAAGGCAAATCCCAAGCACAGATCACTGGATAGGATGTAACTGTCTCTCCTGGCAGCAAGTTTTCTTGTCTCCAAAAGGTGATTTGCAAACTGTAAGTTCACATTAAGTAGTGCAAAGTCTGTCTTAATTAAAAGAAACTCCTTATAATGCTGAGGGTAGTCTGCCTGTAATTCAAGA
The DNA here is from genome assembly GCA_013401255.1 of Urocolius indicus. Classification (NCBI taxonomy): domain Eukaryota; kingdom Metazoa; phylum Chordata; class Aves; order Coliiformes; family Coliidae; genus Urocolius; species Urocolius indicus. The sequence continues at coordinate 47,978 of WBNH01004019.1, forward strand.
CAAGCTTCCCACCATTGGCACAGTGTTGTTCAGAGGATGAATGGTGTCATATGCACTTGTAGTATGGGGGGGTGTTGGTAGTACCTCTGTCTTCTGTTACTGAATGTGCCCCACTTATATGGGTCACTCAAGAGTACAGCACTTGAATGGCCTGATCAAAAGAGTCTTACCAGCCCTCTGGTCCTGTTCAGAAGGTTTCCTTCCAGTAACAGTTGTCGGTGTAAGGAGCGCAAGTCATGTTAGTACTTTTGTAGGTGAGTTTCATACAGGACTGTGTCTCTGTCACTTCAGACCCACGGAGCTCCTACTCTTCTGTGTGGATGGGCTGCATATTAGGCTTGAAATAGACTTTGGGTCAATTGCTGTGTCCTGAAGTTGAACTTGCAGCCTCCTGTTTTCCTTAAGAATTTAGAAGTGTTAAAAGAAATTGATGAAATATATCGTAAATAAGAATAGAAGTAATGTTAGAGGAGTACACCACAGGAATCCACATGAGCTGGAAATGCATCCTCCCTCCTGGCCCTCCCCCCTCTCCCTCTGCTTTTTTTCCTTTCTTCATATCTTCTTGCAGAAGAAGGAAGGAATTAAACTCATTAGCACTGATCCAGTGCCATAGCTAATTAGCTGCAGTATGGGGCACTTGTGTAATCTCGTGTCATGAGTACAATGATTGAAGAGGGTTGTGTTTTCTTCTTTTCTCTGCACCAGCATCTCTTTAGGCTTGAAGCCCTGGTACGCCTGATTCATTCCCTTTGCCTTTATCAGGCTGCAGAAACAATTCTCTCTCACTGGGAGAGTTTTCAAACAAAGGTGGTTGTGTCCATGAAGTAACACCCCAGGGAGTCTCTCTGGAGCTGCACAAGGAGATTCAGAGCAGCAACAAGCAGGAATTCTGCTGCTGGCACCTTCCCAGCAGTTTCCCAAAGCTTCAGCCCAGTCCAGCTTCCCGAGAAGAGACAAGGCTTTGGAGCAATGAAGTTGTCTTATTGCACCAAATGTGTAGCTGACTTGCCACAACCCTTCAGCATGCTGTGTGTTAGGTGTGTGCTTGAGAGAAACCCTCTGGCAGTAACACACCCCTTATCACACTCCATCCTGAGCGAGTTTAGAGAGGAGGGTTTGGGCAAACAAATGGAAGCAGCCAAACAAAGTGAAGGACAGGGTATCCTACCCATGTATCCCAATGCCAGCTAGTGTTTGGGACCCTTGGAGACACAGATACATAATCCCAGCCTACACCAATATACTTTTCTCAGGTGCCTCTGAGCCATTCAACGATGCTCTGCTCTGGCACAGCCTTTGTATGCCACTGCTTTAGGGTGCTTGAGCTTTCCTATGCAGTGTGTATAAGAAGTGTGTGCCTGGTTGTCTCATCAGTTCCCATACAAGGCAGCAGCTGAGGACCGAGGGTGAAGAGGAAGCATGGCAAGCTTCATTAAGCTGAGTGGAAGCATTTTCACAGGAGTTTATGGAGAGTGGCAATGTCACACTGAGTGTGCAATCAGCACAAGATTTAAAAGCTGCAAATGTGTGCCCATGAGGAAAAGGTCCACCCCCACCCCATCTCAAGCCAGGCTCTTTTTTCCCCCCCCTCCCATTACTTAATAGATGCTTCATAATTTATGTGGACAGCAAAGCATTTTAAGGGTTGGTTTTAGTGTTTCCTGTGTCCAGCCATTAGTTTTGGTTTTTCAGCCTTTTTGAGACAGTCATGGGGTGGGGGGGAGGCAGTCGAGGAGTGCAACCCTGAAGGGAAAGTGAAGCCTTTTCCAGAGAGGCAAGGGTAAGGAGAGCTTGACTGGCTGCTGCATGCAGAGAAAAACAATACTGACAGCCAGTGGCAGGTAGGAGCTTGCCCAGGAGAGACAATTAGGTCCAAAGTGAGTGTAGAGGTCTTGTCTTCACAGAGTGGGATGAGGACAGGCTGGGGAGGGACAGCAGGAAAGAAGTACTGAGATGTGAAGACAGTTCTGAGAAGCATCTTCTTGCATGGGTTATGTAGCTCAAATAGGTGAAAGGAAGGAGGGAATCTCTGGGTGGGACAGCTAAAGGCTTTCTAGGAGGGAGTCTGGAAAAGGGAGAGAGGGAGAGGTGAGGGAAAAGGGGGTTTAGGGAAAGAAGTCTGTGGAGAGTCAGGATAGGGGAACCTCTTGCATAGGGCAGTGCAATGCTTGGAGAGCATGGTGGCTCCTCAACAGGTTTGGATGGATCAGGGCAGGAGTGTGAGCAATAGGGTAGCTCTGCTTCAAGTGAAATGTACATGTGTTCTCTTGGATGTTTCTGCATCTCCTCTCCTGCTTTGAAATGCACCAGGCCATTGGTGTCAATGGAGAAACAATTATGATCTGAAGTAGAATTCATGGCTTTATTGCAGTTTCCATAGGAACCAAGTGTGAGGTATGCAAAGGCTGAGCATGTAGCTCTCTCAGCAGCTTTGCCCAGGTGATGATGACCAGGTGATACCTGTAACCAGACACATGCAATATTACCCAGCACCAGTTTGTCTGCCTTTGTATTTGGTTACAAATCAAATTACCCACCAGTTTAAACTGCCCAGTGTCATGTACAGAAATAGCAGGTTACAGCCCTGTTTGCAGAATTGCACCAGGGAGCAGTGCAAGTAGAGCAGGCACTGGGTGGGGAGTGGGGGTGACTGCAAATGCTGCTTGGTATGTTTAAGACATTTGGCTTTTTTTTTTCCAAGCTGTCTGTAAAGTGCATCTGAATGTTCACTTAAATTTAGGCCACCTCTGCAGAGTTCTAGACCCAGTTTCCCATGCAATCCTATTTTAGGATGGTGTACCATGGTTTACATGCAAATACTATCTGCATGCAATTTTGAAGCAAAAACCAGGTGAAATATGACAGAGTCCATGAAAGTTGAGCATCTGGCTTGTATTTAGAAATCACTAAAGTCTGGAGCATCTTCCTTCTGAGGAAAGGCTGTGGGACCTGGGGCTGTTTAGTCTGGACAAGAGGAGACTGAGGGGGGACCTCATTGATATTTACCAATATCTCAATGGTGGGTGTCAGGAGTTTGGGGCATCACATGTTCTTTTGTATCCAGTGACAGGACNTGCCCAGGGAGGGTGTGGAGGCTCCTTCTCTGGAGGGGTCCAAACCCACCTGCACACGTTCCTGTGTGACCTGACCTAGGTGGGACCTGCTTCTGCACAGAAGTTGGACTGGATGATCTCTAAAGGTCCCTTCCAACCCCCACCATGCTGTGACTCATTCATCTGTACTTGGTGCCTCACACGACTGTGAACTGGGTGAACCAGCCCTGTTCATGCTGTTAGGCTAAAGGACAAGTAAACGTGGTGGCTCTGTGTTTTCTTAGTTTGGAGTAAGGCTTGGCACAGCGCTGCATGGCACTTGTGTGCAGACCCAGGAGGCAAAATCCCTGCTGGATTGGCACAAGCAATGGAAAAGTTGTGCTGAGTAACCCATGGATAGCTCTTTGAGAGAACATTCAAGTGTAGTTATCAGCAATCTGACAATGGGAGCACAAGCATGCTTACAGGATTTGCAGATAATCCCAAGCCAGAAAGGATGGTCAGCCCTCTTGGAGGACGAAATTAGAAGTTGTAATGATCTTGGCCAATGGAAGAGGTTCTGTAAAACCCAATCAGATGCAATTCAGTGAGGACAAGTGGTTAGAAAATGGAAAAATCAAACACACAGATGCACAAGTATCCAGTTCTGGCACCATGTTTTGAGAGTGATGGACAAACAGGAGTGGGATCAGGGTGCTAGAAAGCTTATCCTGTGTAGAAGAGAGGAAAAGGACTAGGTGGGAAAGAAAGGAATGGGATTTGAAATATGGTAACATATGACAGTTACAGTGAAGATACTGATCAGACATCCTCATTAACAAGGTAAGAACGTGATGAGTTGTATTTGCAAGGAGACATGTGGGTTAGATTTTAAGGGAAAGGTGTTTTATACAGTTAGGGAGACAGCATTGGAAGAAGAGCTGCCTTGGGAGGTGGTGAAGTCAGAGGGTTTTAACTATCAGTGAGATGAACTTGTTTGGTGATTTGTTTGTTTTTTCATAACAGTCCTGCCTCATGTGAAGGGATGGGTTTAGGTGGAAGTTCTTCAATGCATCTCTGCTAGACAGAGATGTCCTGTAGTGTGGTTTCACCTCTGCTCTCATGCTATTCCTCACAGGAGGACCATCTTCTGCATTCTCACGCTGCTCAAAAAGAAAACCGAGTTGCCTGGTGGCTTGTGTGTTGTGCCTTCTCATACTGACCCCCTGGCCTCTGCTGTGGCAACTGGAGAGCCCCTAGGCTTCGATATACTTTAGTTCCTCCTTACCAGGGCACAACCATCAGAGGTTTGGTAGCAGATACTGAGGATTTCAGATACTTAATGTTTAGAAATGGAGCTGAAACTGAAGGCAACCTCCCGTGTGGCTTTTGTTCAAGCAATGCTGCTTCTCTCTGAGCGGCTGTAGATTTCTCTGCCTGTGGGAGATATTTCCTGCTCCACTTCTACACATAAGCTGAAGTTAAGCTGTAATTCTAGGCTCCTTCATTTTCCTGTAGGCATGGCTGGCCTCAGAGGATTTTCACTGTGTCTCATTTGTGCTGCTCTAAACGTTGGTTAAATGTGGGCTGTGAAACAAGTCTGTGCAATGTACACCCAAGTGAAACACTTGGAGAAAGAGGTGAGAGGGCTGTGTGTTTGCTTAGTATGCTGCTCCACTTTCAAAAACTTGCAGAGCTTCCTTCATCCTGCCATGCTGATGCATCTCACATCAGCATTAGTGTTGTTAATCAATCCGGGCTCTGGCTTCTTGAAATTACAGCCAGCCTCTTTGCTTTTGCACGCAGCTACAAGCATCTCTATTGATTTCACAATTATTATACGTAGCATCCAACAGAAAGGACAATAATAAACCACTGGGACTGAAAGAACAAGGTCTGCCCTGGCTTGAAGGGCTCGAGGATGTTGCTTTCACAGTCTGCCCTGCCCTGCTGCAGTCTGTCACCTGGGATTAAGGTTGCTGAGTGTTTGTGTCTCGGTTATTGTTGTTCCTGTTTGCCTGATGAAGCTGGTGGCTCCCCTGCCTGGCCTGTGAACTCTAAGGATTAGGAGAGGGTTGTGCTTGAACACTTTCCTGCTGCCAGGAAGGTAATGACAGCTGGGAGCTATCCCAGAATCACAGGTTATGGCAGTGATCTGGGGACTGCTGTCCTTATCACCACAGCTAGATCAACAGGAGTTTGTGAATCAAAGTCATGTTCTAGCTTAAAGCTAGTGCAGTTCTCTTGTGTAGCAGAAGGTTTCTTGCTTAAAGATGTGTTTTGTGATGGCTTTAAACTGATTTGAAGGTGTTCATAGAAAGCTGAACCCACTGTTGGATTTGCTAATGTGGTGTATTTTACATACATTGACAAGGCCTAAGTCTGTCTTCTTACTACACAGCCTCAAGCACGTGGGAAACTTCATGGCTTGCTCATCCACCTTACACAGAACACACTGTGCCACAGCCTCCAGCCCTGACACTGATTGCATGCCCATGCTTACATGGCTGCCTTGCAGTGATAAGCGAAACACTACTTGTCTCTCAAAGACTGTATCCAGACGTGCATTTTAAACAACTCTGACTGGACCCCAGCTAAAAGGGGGGTTGCTGGGGTTTGTTTTCACCTGGTTTTCATGCCTGCTGAAGGTGAAGCATAACATTACAAACTTGGGAGGTTACAAGCTTGTGTGGTTCACACACAGCTCCTCTTGCACTTGCCCCTTTAAGTTTGAAACCCAGTCTCTTGGGGAAGGGAAACAAGTGAGGTGATGTGCTCTCAGAATGCTGGGACTGGTGCAGACACCCAAGCCCTGAGCCTTGCTGCTGGCTGTGCAGCCTCTGGCGTGTGTCAGCAACTCTGTGTCTGCCTGCTGAAGCTGTGCTCTGAAGCTTCCACGCCCCTCATTGGCCTTCCATTCTCTTTGTTTAGATATTGCCTTTTAAGTTGATTTTTTTTTTCCCCGCTGATATGATTGGCCTTACTGTGTTCTTCCTGCCTTTGTGTCTCACTGCTGCCGATTACCCATCTGCTTTCCAGCTCTGCATGTCAGGGTGCACAGGGTGTCAGGAGCTGGGGGCTGCTCAGACCAACAGCAAATGCATTTTTAGCAGAAAATCCAGATTTTCGTTTTCCTGTACTTCTCTGCTGCTGTTTTGCTTCTCAAAACAAAACACAGAAACTTTTCCACGGCTGGATTTGTCAGCCTTTTTCTGCTGCAGCTTCTAGGCTTGGGTAGGAAGAAAAGGCATGGGGAAAGGGAAGAAATCAAAGGAAAGAAGAAGTATGTAGGAACAAAACAAGACCCAAAAATGCCTGAACTGAGGCGTAGCTTCGTTCTGCTTCTGGCCCCGAGGTTATCACTTCAACCAAGTAAAGTCAAGCCCTGCAGGAGCTTTGCACAGCCTTGACTTGAGCTTTGTGTGGTGGGTGGTCTTGTCTGGGTCTCGTTTTACCTCAAGCCAGTGTACTGCTGTTTTTCAGGAGCAGTTCTAAAGCAGTTTGGGCTGGTTTTATAGCTGACTTTCTTTAGGCTTGGACCACAGGGAGATGTCTTTGTATTTTCGTGTAGAAAGCTCATATCCACTCCACATTTGTCCAGTATGTCCAAGTCACTTGGTGTTTGCGTTTGGGAAGATCATTGAAAGGAGGCAGATGCTGAAGAGCAAGAGATGCAGAGTCATGTACTTTAACTTTCACGAGGGCTGGTTTTTGTTCTAACACTGCCTCAGGATTACTGGCTAGCACTCCCTTTGGGGTTTAGTTAATGACAGTCTAGCTGGATCAGCAGTATGAGGTGTCAGCATCTTTCCTTCCTCTCTCTCTCTCTCTCTCTCTCCAGGACTTGGATGTACTTCTTCATTCAATAGACCTGTGTTTTTACAGGCAGGGACAGACAGACCCACGAGCAAAGCATGTTTGCAAAGGGGTCATAAAAGTTGTTTTCAACAACTCTTAGTGATGTGTCTCAGTCATAGGGGAAAAGATGTTTAACATCACCATTGCAGTGCTGCTCAAGAAAGCAGAAGTAAGCTGATAGCTTGGCATCTTTTGCCTGGGTTACTATGAATGGTCCTTTCTCATTAAAAGGGTGTGAAAGGCCGAAATGAAGTTCTGCAGATTAGGAAGAAGGATCATGGGAGGTAGAGGCCAAGGCCAGACAGCTGAGGCAGCCAGGGAGGGAAGGAGTTTGAACGGTGTGGGAGAGGGTAGGCTGTCAGCGTGCTGGTCTCTGGCTTAGTACCTCGACTAATGGTGATTTCTGACAGGCTTCAATGAAAGTGAACATCAAATTGATGATTTATAGCCAGTGCCTTTGAAACAAGCCACTTGCCTTCAGCTGGAGTATAGAGTTGTGGTCCCACCATGCTTCCCTGCCTTGCTTGCAGGCACGTGTTTCCTAACTTCTCACCATTGGCTCGTGCAGACAGCCCAGCACTTCAGTCCCAGCTTTTTAGGTCACTTTGTGCCCCCTTTCTTCCTCTGTCACCTCCTTAGCAGCTCCCAAGCTGTGGTGAGAGCTCCCTGTAAGGGTCTTGCTCTTTCCAGCCTCGTGGCATATCCAGTGTTCAGGTTCGTGGCTGTTCTTTGGGAGACAGAGATCCTTCGTATGGGCCACACTGAATCTTCTTCTGCTCACTTGGAGTGGAGAGGTGGTCTCTGGTAACGGGCCAGCAGGTTACTTAGAGGTGTTATCCATCACCCAGGCAGAGAGAAAACCTGCTGGTTTTCTTACAAGGCTCAAGGTTTCAAAGGATGTCGAATGCATCAGCACTAATCCTGCACTGGGCAGAAAGCCAAAGTCTGCCTCATGCCCTTACTGGTCTGACATTTGAGCCTCCATGTTAATGGATGCCAAAGCAGATCCCTCCCACCTCCCAGAACCATTCATTAGAGCCTTAATGACTTTCTGTGAGAAAAGCCTCGGAAATGAGATTCAGAGAGTTTCCTACCAATGATGCATGGCATGTGCACCAGCTTGGTCTGCTTTGGGCAGACTCTGACATCTTTGAAGTGAAATGGTTTGTGCTTCTGTTTATCTCCCTTTTCTCCACACCCCACCCCCCCCCCCCATACTGCCACCCACACCACAAAACCGGCTCAGTTTCCTTCATGTAACCAGAACAGGGGTTCGTCCAAAGGCACTGAGAGCAGTTCTTCCTTCTTGATTGTGAACCTATCGTTCTTTTTTCATGCGTGTTCATTAAGATTCCCAGGCATTAACCCCTCTGGCTGGGAACTGTGGCTGTGTTATGGTGGAGTAAATGAATATGGAGTGTCAGTTTAGTGAGAAGTCTGCCCGTGATTACAAGAGCTGCACAGTTGCAGTCTCTCTGTAAGGTGAAGTTCTGAGGAGTTTGAGCAGTACAGACAGCAATCAAATCTATTTTTCCAGTCATTTTCCTGCAGCTCTCTGTGTGCTCATCTCCATAATGCTTTTGTCACGTCTCCCTTTGGTGTTGCTGTAGTGCAGTTAGCATCAGCCTCACAAGAGGTGAAGGGAAAAAACCTCTCTGAACTGTAACTTGTTGGCACAGTCGTGTACTTTTGCCAATCCAACCAGCTGGAACGCTGATTTCAAAGTGGTTTTCCAGGCATTTGGATTCAGTTAATGCAGCCAAGCCTTAATGGAGACTTGGTTACTGCAACAAACCTATTCCCTTTTGTTTTACTCTGTCTGGGTGCACCCATCTAAGGGCTGAGTATAGTAGTCCATCTCCTAGAAGGCCATTTAGGACACATCATATATCTAGCTCTTACACCACCCTCTGTTGTGACTATGTTAAAGTGTTGAATGCGAAAGGCTTTCTTACTTTGGTGCTGTTATTTCTGCCAAGCCAGAATCTCTGTTTTCATTATAAAGTGAAGCAAAGGTGAAGAGGGCCTGACTGATTATGGCTTTGCAGCTTTCACCAGGGATTTTTTAATGTGGAAGTAATTATTTTTAACATTTTCAGCCATAGTGAGACACAAGGAGTTTGGGTTTTTTTTTTCAGCTATTCTGAGAATCCTGCTATAATCCTACACTTGGAAAAAGTGGGGAGGAAAAGAGGAAAACCTGAATGTTTTGCTCCTTCACAGTGCACTTTATAGGCTGGTGCTAAACTTAAACTCACAAAGGAGAGCAAACTGTGCAGGGGCCATGAGGTGTGTACGTGTGCAAGCAGAAGGCAGGGGGCTGACTTCACTGGCAGCAGAACAGGAGCTTTTAACTCTGTGTAGAAGGAGAAAAAAAGTTCTGGGATCTTTCTGAGGGGCTCTGCCACCTCCAAGATGCTTGAGGAATGACCTGGAGGTACCAGGCAGTTGTGCCTTCTGCAGCATGTGCTGCTAGTAGCCCTCCTCCTGCCCCAGCACTGCTTCATGATTGCAAGGTTTAGTTTTTACTCTCATCTTTCTTTCTTTCACTCACTTATTCATTCTTTTCTCTTTTTTTTTTTTTTTTTCTTTTGCATGAATTAGCCTCTCATTTTTTGGAGCTTAGGATGCCATAAACTCACCAGTGTGATTCACAGAGTTAATGTCCCTGTTGGAGCTCTAAGGAAAAGAGGCTGGCACCCCACAGCTCCAAGGCAAAAGGCTGATCAGCCACCACTTCACGCTGCATTTGGCAGGGTCCTGGGACCAACTTGCTGCACTTATGGCTCAGTACACATCTGATTGAGCAGGGGGCTGGTTCAGGAAGGCCTTTGGTGTCAGGCTTAGCAAGCAGCACAGAATGACCAGGCTGTTGCTTGCTCACATGCATGTTCATTAGCTACATCCACCATGTTGATGGTCTCTGCTTTTGGTAGCAGCATAGCTTCACTGTTTCCTTCGGCTGGGATAACTTGGTGCTGGAACTAGAATAGCACCTGAGTCTTGGAGGCTGAAGTGGTTCTGGGACTGTCAAACTGTAAATTGTGTTGTGGTGTGTGTATTTAACAAGGATGGAGGGCTGATGATTTGATAAGGATGGTGAAATGCATCTTGCTGAAGTTCCTCTAGAGCTGTTAGATACCTGAGGTATAAGACATGTCTTTGTGAAAATCCAAGCAACAACTGAGGCTCACTTTCACCACATTGATACCAGATCTGTCTGAAATGCAGTGGTAAGCTCTGGCTGACACACTAACTCTTAATATTTCACTTGTACAGTGTGAAAACAGGGGAAAACTTGCATTTGAGATGCATGGCTCACATCTATTTTGATCCCAGTGATAGCAGTAGGGGCTGTCGCTGTGGACAGCTAGGAGACAAAGTCTTTAAATCATATCTTCTGGTGGAGGAGAGAGGGAAGAGCAGATTGTTCAGATGTATGATTTTAATCATAGAGGAAAATGGCAGGGAAGGAGGTGATGTAAACCCTCAGACTTTAACGTGGTTTCATTTAAAGACGGTACATTTGGCCAAGTTTATTCTCCTGCTTCTTCTCTTAGGTTCTGGAAATAGTATTTACTGGTTTTGACCTTATTTTTGTAGCTTCTTTTCCCATCCCCCTTTCCTTAACAACATTTGAAAAATGTTCAGGTTATGTTTAAAAAGAAAGGTCTGATATGCCTCTGCTGCGTGGTTGTAAGACTACAAATAAAGGTAGAAGATTGCTTGGCAGGATTTGACATCAGTCTGGAAACCTCTAGTACTTTAGATACTACTTGGGAGCCCAGTAAAACAACCTGGCTCTGGTCTTGAAACTGGTGCCTTGAAGGACTATGGCTGCTAGATATCTGCTTCCTTTGGGGAGCATGAAATAATTCCTCTGGGGAAGAGAGAACATGAAATAATTAAGCTGTGATTCTGGGGTGTGGGATGGGAGCAGTTAACTGCATACACAAACCTTTCAGGCCCCTTCAGCTCAAGGAAGCTGCAGTAGATGTCACTTTAGAGAAGCATTCACCAGGGACAACTGGATTACTTTTAGTGTTTTGTACAGGTCGCTGATTCCCCTTTGGGAAGAAGGTTGTGGGGTGGGAGAAAAGTTGAGAGAGTAGAAGATGGCATCAGAATAAGGTGAAAGGCAGCAATTCACCAGTCAGCACTTCCCCATCTCCGGAGGCTTTGCATTTAAGCACATCCACCCATCCATCCAGCGCAGCTGCAGCTTCATTTTGGGAATCAGGAAATAAGCTGAGTGGCAAAGAAAGATTGGAAGTGACAGCTCTCACTGTTCAGGCTCTCCTCTTCACGCTGGGAGAGCAGCTAGAGAAGAGCTTTTCTCCTGCAGAAGTGGATGCCATTCAGCAGCGGGCATCGTCGCTTAGTGGGGGAAAATGGTAGAGAGAGAGGGGCTGGTGGAAGTGTATGGGCACAGCTGCCTGGGTGAATTAGCACGGGGCCTCTGCAGGTTCTGCTGACTCTGTGCCCCCCTGGGATCTGGGCTGGGGGGGGACATGGGACAGTACAGCAAATGACAGGGGTGAATCTGCTGACATCTTGTTTCCAGTGGCTTTGTCATTAACAGCTAAAGCTCCTGCTCTCTGCTCTAACAAAACCCTTTCAGAGCCCCATCAGCGTTGCCTTTGTGGGTTTTTATTTTCTAGCCTATTTCACATATAATTGTGTCTTGTTTATGGAAAATCCTGAGGTGAAGTGGGAGCGATTTCTCTTCATCCCAGGTGGCAGTACAGCAGAAGCCAAATCCTGCCCATGCCAAAGATCAGCACCTTCTGAGCCTTTGTGGTTCTTTCTTTTTACCCTCCCGTTGTATTGTTGCCAGCAGCAAAATCAACACCAACTCGGTGTGTGCTTTGTCTTGAACTTAACTGAAGGTGGCCTGTGGGCTCTCTCACACCATTTGGAATGACACTGCTGTTTGTGGAGCCTGGAGCAAGAAGGGACACCTGTATGCAGGCAGATCATGTCCTTGTGTCACAGCAGGGTGCTGCCATCACATCTCTGCTCTTACAGTAGAGCTTTAGATAACCAAACATACCCATGACCTGAGCTTCTCTCCCAGCAACTTCTGCATTCCATGATTATCTGTGAGAGACTTTAAAAAATTACAGTGGTGCCACTATCAGCATCTGAGGCTGATTACAGACATTGTTCCCAGTGGCTATCAGGTAGAAATCAACATTCAGTGCCATCTGCTCCTTAGCTTCTTAGAGCATGTAGGTGAGGCAGTACCAGCTACCTGTCTATGTAGCTGCCAGCTAGCCCATCAGTAATAAACAAGTGTGGGGCATGGAATGAGGCACTGAATGTGCAAGTTGGCTGAAAAACAACCCCTGCCCTGATAATGCCTGGTTACAGCAGCAACAGAAGCAGCACTACACATCTTTTCTTTTTCCTAGGTTACCTTGAGTCCTTTAGTTGGCTTCTGTCGGCTTCTGACTTGTGAGTTACAAGCAGCCAAAGCTCATCATCTGTATTGTGACACTGGCGTGTCTCTTTTGCTCCACTGACAAACTTACACAGTCCTGGAGTTTCTAAGAAGAGGTGTACAACATTGTGCTGTTGATGAAAACTGATGGCAAACACTAAGTATCATGAATCCAAGCACTGGACTGAAGCAACTTTTACTTTAATTGCCCCTGCCTGTAGCCTTGCTGCCTCCCTGCCCTGTGTTAGAAACAGAAGAATGTCCATTTGACTGCAATGCAATGTCTTATTTACTAAAAAAGTCTTTTGTTTTCAGATAATTACAGTAAAAGCCAGTGCAATGTGAGCTTGGTGTGTGACAGAACTCCCTGGTAACAGATTGTTTCCTTTCTGAATTGTTCAGACATTCCCAGAATGTGTGTGAGAGTGAGAGGTTCAACTTGTTCCTCTGCATCAAGGAGATATGGACCCAAAATCACGTTCTCTTTCTCTCTGCCCAGTGCTGTGTTTCTCAGTTCCTCTGAGTTACTGTTGCTGTACTTGTAACTTTGAGAATCTCCTCATCATTCAGACCTGCTGAGGAGATGCTCACTGAGCCCATGCTAAGAGCTGGTTAAAGCCACAGTGCTCTGCCTTGTGTGTGTTGCTGGGGTTTTTGCTTCCTTAGAGCTGAGTCCATCAGTCAGGAACAGTTTCCCTCGTGGCCTCAGTGAAGCTAAAATCAGGGGAATGTTAATGTAAAGTGACTGAGGAAGAGTGATGGAATACCCTGCACTTGTTAATCTACTTTAAGAAGCAGCTAAATAGCCTTCCTCAAGAGCCTTGCTGTAGCAGCTCCAACGTGTACTTGTCATGCTGTTTCCTCTGCTATCCCTTGGTTTAGCCCTGTTTGCTTCATATCCTCTTGGACATTAGGAACACTTAAAGTAAAAGAAGAAGCCCTGGAAGAAGTTATGCCTTCTCTTATTACCTCTTTTGCTGACACCTTGCTACCTCACCACCTCCTGCTGCTGCCTGACTCAGTGTAATCCCAGCAGATCTAGCTGGGAGCAGCTTACTCTGACTGGTACAATATGGAACAAGAATCAAGGAAGCTTTCCTGTGTTGGGAGGGAAGATCTGGAAGTGCCTCTAGGCATTAGCAGGATAGCTAATGACTTTTAGAGAGAAACTGTGTGCAGTGGATTAAATATTTAGACATGTTATGAAGACTCCTGTACATATAACCTTGTGCATAGAGTGTGTAGCTGTATATGTAACTACTTGCATTTGTGTAGGGTATCTGAATGATAGAAGAACTAACTTCCTTAGGCCAGTTGCAGCGCTGGTATTTGGGCAAGCACACATCACCAGGTTCCTCAGCAGGCTGCTGCTAGCAGAAGAAAGCTGTCACATCATGATTTTCATTTCCTTGTGGGCAAACTAGCTGAATTATTGATGCTTGACCTTGGCACCAGCAGCTCGTGTTGTGGACGTGTAATAGCAGGTTCTCCTGCGGGCCGTGGAGAAAGGGATCAAGTAGCTTCATCCTCAAGAGATGACTTTACTAATTTTTTCCTTTCCAAGTTCTGTTTTGATTCACATGGGTGTCCAGTGTGTGTTCTCCTGGTGTGTTCCTGTTATTCTGTGTATGATTTTGAGGGCTATCTTGACATTCAAAAACCCCACTCTGTCTCTTTGGGGGTGTTTTGAGACCTGAGAATGCACAAACCAGAGCTCTGGGTAGGTTCAGCTGGGAGCATATGCATCACTTCATATTGCTTGCAACTAGCCTGGTGTTTATCTACGGAAAAGTGTGTGTTTGCATATCCTCATATGCAGTTTTGCTCCAATTTCCTCTTTTTCATGTGTTTTCTGCAGTAGTTCTCCCCTTGAACTCACCCTATATTCTTCCATGCCTCCCCCTGTTTAGCACAGTCTCTCATCAGTTCCATTTCCCATCAGGTTCCCTCACTCTCGGAAGATGCTCACTCCTTCTGCTCACATCTGCTCTTCTCCACTCATAGTAACTTAAAAATTACCTCTCCACAAATAATTTTGCCTTAGTCTCTTGATCAGTAAATTTTATGGCTTTTTTTCAGCTTTACTTTGGATTTATGCTGTGTTTGTTTTTAGTGTGTAATCCTACTCAAGGTGGAAAATGTATCTGCATTTATAACCCACTGTGTAAATCCACAGTGCTATGCATACCTGGTTTTAAGAATTACTCAAACTAATCCAGAGATTCAGCAGAGGAAAGACAGCACAAGCACTGGGGTAAAGGTAACCAAAGGAGTGTTCTACAGGGAAGGCATTTAGCATGAGAAAAGGGACAAAACTCGATCCCTCTGAAATTCTTCCTCAATTTCATTTATATTCCTGGGAAGTTGTTTAGATTCAAGCTACAGCTGTGCAGAGGAAGGACTCGGATGATCTTAACATGTCGGTGGGACAGTAAAAGGTGTCTCTGAGGGATTTTGTTTTGCTGGCTTTTTGCCTTTAGAATGTCATCGCATAGCAGGTGCCAACTAAGACCCTGGATATCTGCACCATGGGTTGAATGAGCTTATAGAGGGACCTGTGCCTTTCTAGGGTGCAGAACTTCCTTTCAACAGAAGCTGGAGGGTGTCTAGGGCAGCATGTACAAGGGATGGATCAGGGTAAGACAGGGTGAAGATGCTTGATGTCATTTAGTGAATGATACTCCTTCAGTCGTAGCCCTTGCTCTCTCTAAGAACTCCCTGCAGTGGGCAGCGTATGGTCCAGGGCAAAACTTGTCAAGGCTGAAAGCCTGGAGCGTGAGCTGGCTCATTGAGCATTTGGATTCTGCTGTACTTCCACTTTAAAGCGTCTTCTCTTGTGCTCTGTCTTCTTGTACTTTGAGTAACTGATCAGTACTAGCAGCCTGTTTCCCCAAGGCCAGACAGAAGGAGTTTGTGCTTGTCACTGACCTATTCTGGATGCCAACTCAAACTGACAAGTGAAAGCCTGATAGCCTCTTAATGATCCTCTGGGGTGTCCATTTATCCCCTGCATCATTTGCTAGTCCTTAAATGCTTGGAGGATCACAAAACAAGTCCTGAATGTGTCACTGGCACCACTCAGAGAGGGTGCAGCAAGAGATAGTTCTGACAAGTACTGTGGCATTTGTAGCCCTGTTATTGTGACCTAATCCCATGATAACATGAATCATTTCATAATGGAGATGTCATCTGCAGCTTGACCGCTCTCCATCCGCTCTGCCCCATCATTACATCCACGAGTCCAGCAGCATAACTCAATGATAATGCCCAAATTACATCAACAACCAAAAATGATTGAAATGCTGCTCTCAGTTGCTACTTTTACGTACAGTGCATTCACTTCCTACAGCACAGACGTCAGGCAGAGGAGGATATTGAGGGCAGAGGTGCTGCTGTTCAGGAACAATTCACTTTTCCTGACCCATTGGTAATGGTTTCCCTTTCTTAGTCTCTGATGGCAGTTGAGGGACAGAAATTCAGCTGTATGGCATCATAACACATGAAAGTGCTCTCACAGTGCTGGGCACCACTTCTTTTCTTCAGTTAATCCTTTGGGTGTTTTTCCTGCTTTGTTAAATCACTCACCACAGCACTTATGGAGGATTGGGTGATTGTGCATCAGTGTTGCGTTGAAGCTCTGGGCAGCTAATGTTTGATGTGTGGCTAGGAGCTGAGAGGAGGACAAAGTCATACTGGAGGATCTCAGCAGCCAAAAGGGAGGTAACTTGGAGAAAATGAAAAGCAGGGTTTCACTTATCTGTGGCAGAAGGAGATTCTCCCTTTTTCTGTGTATATTTATGAGCTTAGTTTTTAGTAAGCTGTTCCTCTTAAGGTAAGAGGGAAGCTATTCTCTGATAGAATCGTTCAGTGGCAAAGCAGGCAGAGATATGTTATTGCTTGGCTAATAAACTTCCCTCTCTGAAAAGAAATTGAGGTTCAATTTAACTTTGTTGGCCGTGTGTGTGACCATCCATCTCAATTTAGGTGAAGCTCTATTTCATTACATTCAAAGATTGATGCTACTGATCCCCATAACTTGTTTAAACAATATGTATTATTTGCAGGCGTTCTGACACAGATGTTTTCACTCGCCTGGCAGGGAAAGCCAGACAAAACAGGATGATATTCTGCAAGTAAGAGAATGAAGAGTAGCTCCCTGTTAGCATTGCTAATTTACATCCCCATAAACATCCAACCTGGGGTAATTTCTCCAGCCAAGGGAATCTGAGCACAGCATGTGTTAGACACAGCTCTGCACCTCAGCTGCTGGCTGCAGCTTCTCTGGCAGCTGTTGCCACAGCTTGGATTAGGTGTTAAATGTTTACCTTGACAACCCAGCTATTCTCTGCCATTCAGCAAGCCTCTTGCCCTGGAGAATAGCAGCCTGCTTGTGGTGCTTGTGAGATTCAAAGCCAGTTAAATAATTGCTCTTTATAAGATGTGATTCTCCCTGACAACATTCTCCCAGAAGTAGTAGGAGGGAAAGCAGAAACTGTTCCTTCTTGCATTTCCTGGACGCATTAATCTGAGGGAAGAGAACCAGGAGAACAGCTGTCTCCACATCTGTATAGAAAATAGCCCACAGAAGTTTTCAAGCTCAGCTGGCTGCAGCGATGTTGCTTTCATCTGTTTGCTTTCTGTCTTGAGCCTGTTAATTCAGTGGAATGGTTACATACTTCACTGCACTCCCTCTTCATCTTAACTAAGAGGAGAAGAAGCTGTCTTTCTCCTGGCACAGGGGGCAATTTGTGCCTCCTCCTGTCCCAGCAGTGTTGTCTGTCTGGTCTGCTCTGTTGCTGCTTAGAGTTCTTTGCTGTTGGTTATCTGGCCTGACTTTATCTGCAACTGGTAGCGTTGGATGAGTATTTGGAAAGTATTCCTGCCTGAATGACGTTGCTCTGACGTTCAACGATTACATCAAGCGCTGATTTCTTAAAGTAAAAGCTAAAGGCTGCAGGTGACACAAACACCCACTTTGGAATCAATGTGTCTCTAATGCCATCACCAGAGACATCCCTTGATTTAAAAGCTCTTTCACAAGGTTTCACAAGGTTTCATCCATTTTAATGTTAGTCTAATTTGATTTTCAAAAGGTCATCAGATCCTGTGATTTGCTTTTAACTCACTGAGCTCTTCTGGGATTCATTGTGTGCTTTCAAGGCTAGTTTTAGCTGAATTGCTTTTTGTAAGGAGTCTATATGGCCAGCAGAAGTGTCAGTAGGCAGGCTGAGCTGGGGATTGCTGAAGCTTCCTGGTTACAGTTTCCTAAAACTGTTCAGTTGCCAAGAAAGTAAAGGAAACTGACTTGTACCTGGATGGATAAATCTGTTCAGGAATTGACATGCAGTTTGGGTTCTTACTCGATGGGTTAAAGCTCTCCATTAAGAATTCAACAATTGATACAGCCAGAATTAAGTAAAACACATGTCTGAGGAAAGTTCCATTCCTTACAACTCAATAAAACCAGTGAGAAATGTCACTGCTCATCCCTGTGTGTCATCAAGTTGCCTTTAGGGATTTGGACAAATAGCAGAAACATCTTCTAAAAGGTGAAGCTGTACATGTACCTGTGAGAATGTGTCTCCCTGAAGGCAGTTGTAACTGCAGTGTGAAGCAGCTGGTTACCTTTAAACCTTGCCAAAGAGTAACTGTTAAATGATTCTGTGACAGAACTAATATTTTGATATCTGACAGCCAGAGTTGACATTTCAAGCCCACAGGAGACAAGTCTTCTGTGATTAAGAGCTAAAACAATGGCATGCATAACCTTTCATGTAACAAGCTGATTGAGGACAGCATCATCTTGGAAATGCTGTTGTAGGGAGAGCAAGTCTTTCATGAGAGCTTTTGTCTTTCTTTATATGTGCCAGCTCCACTGTCAAACCAGGCATGATACTCAGCATACCAGCTCAGTTTCAGCCAGCACTGCAGCAGAAGGGCATAGAGCTATCTGATTTAGTCTCAAAATGCTAAACATGCCACAGGATGCAAAATTCTTTATTTGATGTAGGTGGTGAAGAATTTTCTTTCCTGGAAGCACATTTGAGACATGCAGCCTTCATGTATAGAACAACTAATTTTACCAAACCTGTTTTCAAAGGTCCACGGTCCTGCCCTGTAGTTAAAATGTGCAAAAGATGCAGCAGTCAGCATGAGAGGAAGCTTCAAAAAGCAACTGTCTCGGCAGTTTGGGCTTTAGATGAGCAGATGAGAACTTTGTGATTGTTTGGATATGGCCATCTAGCAGTAAATATCCCCATGGTAGACTGTGCAACAGCTTAGAAGATGGAAGACCCAATTTATTTGTGTTCTAGGCACCAATTTGCCGTGTGCCTTTGGGACAAACATCAGCCTGTAGTGCCTGAACACACACCCACTGCTTCACTTTGTACCAAATCTCACTGTTCTGGCAACAGTCTCAAAGAAGACTCTGAAAAAGAGGATTGTGATTAGTATAGGTTAGTGATAGGATTTAACAGATTTAACTTCAGCATCAACAGGCTCTGAAAAATACACTAGAAACACAAACTAGCTTCCCATCTGTGTGGCCTCAGCATGCATCACACTATGGATGTGGGAAATGCCAACGATCTTTCCATTGGCTTCTCACCTTCTCTCTCGGTTTCAAATCAAAGCTCACATTTAAAGCCATGACCCAGGACATTTGGGCCCTGGGATCTTCAGTTAGAGCAGAATCACTGCTGCTTTGAGTCCTGTCTCAAATCAGCAGTTTTCAGGCTTCTGACTACAAACAACACCCCCCTCCCAAAAAAAAAAAAAAAAGGGCAAAAAATCAAAGTGATGTCAAAACCCAGTGAGATCCCAAATCCATGGGAAAGGCTGCCGTGTTCTTTTAGGCCTGTTGTGACTGTGATCAGAAGTGAAGAATGTTTGCTGAGTGACTGAAGCACAAGCACATTTCTGTGCTCTGAACTTTGCAGAAGGGGGATCTGGAAGAGGGGAAAAATGGGAAATATTATCAAGGACCCCTTCCCAGCAGTATTGATCAGCTTTAACCTTTTTACCTTTTTCCCCAACCTACCTCAAGAAGAAACATTTTGTGTTTGGTGTGAAGATTTAAAAACTTTTCTTGTTAGGTGTTTTTTAATAGGCTGTAAACTCATCTCACTAATTATGTTTGACTTTGTTTCTCTCATTGTTTCTCTGATAACGTTACTGGGAGGACACAAGCTGTTGCCTCCTCCTCCTCCCAGCTTCTGTGGCTGTTGCCGAGGTCAACACAAAGTACACAAAGGATGCTCAAAAGCAAAACAATAAACAGAAACTTAGGTTGTTTACAAAGATTCACAGAACTGGTCAGAAACACCACAAATATTTCATGTGGGATTTGGGAGAATAAACAGCTTAGGCTCTTACTACAGCCAAACTTCAACAGTGAGCCTGAGGATTGGGGGAAGTTACTGTGTTCTTCTTGCTCAACAACGAGATGATTAAGAGAAAGCAGAAGCCAGCAGAGAGGTTAAAAAATAACCCACTGCCTTGCTGGGTGAGACTTAGCTGGACTGAGCAGAATCACCTGTCGTGCCAAACATTCAGAGCACATGCTTATAATTGTAGTAAGTGGAAAATGACCGAGAAATAAATGGCCAGATCACCTTTGTCGCCTAAAACCAGCCCTTGTGAACTTTGCACTGCTAACAAAGAAACCTCAAACCACAAAATATTTCCTTCAGTGTAAGTTTTACCAGGAGCTTTCCCAGCTTTGCTGTTGTTGCTGCCTTCGCGTGGGATCCCTGGCAGTCACGGTAGGCTAGAGACTGATGGCCAAGCCCAGTTAGAGATGGATTTTGGAAGACTCCTATTTCTGTGTTTTCTTCACTATCCTTTTGTCAACTGTTCTTTGCGCTGGGAAAAGTTTCTTATGATCTCTGAGTGGTTTTGTGCCCATCTATATAAACACATCAACACTATGTACCAACCTTGCACACTAATAGTGCAAAGCTTACATGATTTGTGTTGTTTAATCATTTTCAAGGAGTATACTCCTGCATTGTAGTTCTAAGGGTGATTTGGTATCCTCCTGCAAGAGAACTTCTTCCCCTCTGCCGCTATGGATGTGAAGCAAAGCAACTCACAGTCTAATCACCCCCCTTCCCATGAAGCCTCCTCACAAGAGGAAAGACAGATCTGGTACATCTCTGGTGGGATTTTTTTTGGTCAGTTGTAGAGAAATTGCATCAGAAAGAAATCTGACCTTAGGAAACCCAAGGGCACAAGGAGCAAAAGCTGCAGTGTAAGGTTTGTACAAACTTGTGGTGTGACCTTGATTTGTCACCTTGGATTTACCTATTTAGACACAGACACGCAGGCAGACAACAGCAGCAGCCTGAGACGAAAGTGGGTATCGGGGGTCAGAAATCCTGGAGCCTCATTCCAAGTGGTGAGCAAGATTTGGATGTGTTACTGCAAGAGCTGTTGCGAAAAAATGTGACACCGTAATGTGAGAAAAGAGAAACGTTTCATCTGTAGAAGCTATAGATGGAGTTGGGGAGGAAACAGCCACCTGTAGAAGCCAACGTGTTGGGAACATGCAGCCATTAGGTTTATGGGGACAGAAATTGCAGTCACTATCAGAGGCATTTGATATGAATAAACCTCTACAGTAAGAGCAGTCAATGCAAAATGAGATGCAATCCACCCTAAATGTGCATTTAAACATTTTGATAAAGGGAACTGTTTGTCTGTGGCACAAAGAACATTGGGTTTTGCATGCTGAACCAGATAACGAGCTTCTGTAATGCTCTAAACAGTACCCACTGTGGTATCTTTCCATAGGTTTAGGGAATTGCAGGACTACCTCTAGTCTTATGCAGTGAAGCATAGAGAATCTTCAGGGAAGCTGATGAGAAGCTTTACTCTTGTTTAAGTTATTCCTGGATTATACAGCACCAAAAGGTCAGCAAAGCCCATCTCATTTTGGCTGGCTCTTGTCAAAGTAGCTTTGCTGTACTGACTGCCTAGGAGTTCCTGCACTGAGTCTATGTCCCCTCCTTTGTCTTTGTCACCTTACCCAGCTGATATCACTTTGGCACGTTCCTTAAGAGCTCTTCCTCAGAACTGACTTGGGAGGTGGTTTTCAGCAGCTTACGTCCCCAGGTAGCAGCTGATGTGACCCTAATGGCTGCTGCAGCTTCGGATGAGTGTTGCTTAAAGGGTGCTACACGTTCAGGTGCCATGGCCACAGATGCCTTTTTCATCTCTTTGTCTGTATCCTCTGTGCTGCCATTCACTGTGGAGCGGTGTCTTCTGGACAAACTGAAGGCTCAGGAAGGTTTGGTCTTTGTAAATGATGGACTAAGAAGTGCTGAATCGATGGTGTTCTTAACCAGTCTGCAATGTACAATGCACTTAAATGTAGTACTTGAGTACCTAAAGCAACACCATTTGTACAGGACAAGATCATCAAGAAGTTTTAGGGTGTGGGTAGGTGCTGCTTGTGACTGAAATGCTGAAGAAGATAGATTCCCAAGCATTTAAGAAAACACTTAACTCAGGGTTTTATAGCATTGAGAGGAAATACCATTTAAGCAGCCAGTTTTCCTAGAACACTTCCCAAGCACTGTTGCTTTTCACAGCATTTGAAGGGTAGAGGACAGCACTGTATTTGCTCATTAATGCACGTGCTTCCCTACCTGACTTACCTACTTTGAGTAAGGCATGATTAGTGCTTGTATAAATTCATACAGACACTTACAGTGTCTGTGGATATACATAACGTTGCTTTATTAAAGACAGAATAGGGGCAGGCTTTGCTTTGTGAGAGAATGGAAAGGAGGCAGGAGGGTGGTGTTGTATGGCCTTGAATTCTTCTGGTAGCCAAAAGAGAACACACAGTAACTGTGTCATGACCTCAGGATTGTGCTCATTTGAAAAAAACAGTGCTTTGTTGGCTGTAGCTGGTGTCTGTGCCAGAGCCTGTCTTGTGTGAGGCATCCTGCTCTCTGAGCAGATAGACCTGTTGAGTGTTTGACTCCCAGCCAAGTGATTTCTTGCTTTATATTCACAGCTTTTGAGAAAGACTGGAGCTGCTTATTCCATGTAAAGCACAAATCAGCCTTAGCAGACATTTTCTCCAATGTATCTGAAAACAAAGTTGAATGGAAAAATGATGAGAGAGCAGGAGTTAGAGTAGAAACTGGCCTTATGGCCAGCTCTGTTTGCTTTGTGACACTTCAGTCCTTCCCTGGCGTGGCAAATAGAAAGTTTTGGAATTTACTTAATGAGCCTGAGCACCTCTTTTTGGTAAAATAATCCTGCAAAATATAAACATATGCTGTTATGTTCCCCAGGCATTGGAAATGTAAGAGTAATTGCTGATGTCTCTTGTAACTCACGAGAGATGCCAGGTGGTTGTAATGACTTACCACAAGAATGCATCACAATAATCTGTACTAACAGCAGATTTTCCATGCATCTGCAAGTTTCTCCAGTGCTTTAGGACAGATATTGTAGGAAATGTCTGCAAACTGGAGGCCTAGACTGGAGGATGGCAACGGTCAGTGTTTGCAGCTCACTGGATGGAATTTTCATAGAGAAGAAGGCAGGTCCCTGAATGTCTCTACTGCAGGAATTGTGTGTTTAAACAAAGACAGATGCATCAACTGCCAGTCATTTATATTGCATTCCCAAATTCATTGTTATACCCGTTTTCAGCGTTTTGACACACTTGAACTCAAGAACTGAGATCCACAGGGGATAGATACTCACATAGGACAGATTCTCCCAACCAAAGTAACGAGGCCATGAAGTAAGGATCAGCTGAGATCTCCTGTCTCTTTGCATCACAGGATGAGCAAAGACTTCGTAGGACACAGCTAGGAATGGAGCATCTGAAACTCATCACAGAGGAAGGGAGACTGTGGTTCCTCACTTGAACTCCAGCTGCCCCTCATGCCTGGTCCCTGTACTAGGTAAATTTGGGCCCTTAGAGGAATTGCCAAGCAGCTTCTCATGAAGTTACATCAAGAGCAGATGGTTCAGTTGCTACTGTGGGAAATAGCTTGTGGTTTAAACCCAGGATCTCAGGGAGAAATGGTGTATCTCGGGGGGGGTCTGTGAGCTTAAGGTGCTATTGAAGGAAGAAGAATGCTTTTGCATCCACTGGCTCTTTGGAAGTTGTGGTCATACATGCTGTCAGATGGGCTCATTAATTCCAGTTGTACACAGCAGGCCCTTCAGAAAGCACAGTTTCCTGAGACTGTTACACAGGGAGTGACTCACAGGGCAGCCTTTTTCTTTAGAGGCTTTCTCGTGTGACACTGCTGTGACTTCCCAGCTCTCAGCTGCCATCCTGCTTTTCTGCCTTCACACTTAGGAGCTTTCAGTCTCATGCAAGTGGCAGGAGTTCCACGTATTCCAAGTTGGTTTTGGACTGCTGGTTTTCCTCATCTGTCTCCTTAGGTATCTACAGGGCCCCAGAGGCTCTTGACATCCATTTCTAGTAGCACAGGCACTCTTGTTTTCAGTTTTCCATTGTCTCCCATGCTTTCCTGGTGCCAGGCTCTGATTTGACAGTGCTGAGTACAGCTCCATCAGTTGTCATTAGCAGGTGCTTTATTGTTTTGGCACTGCTTTCTACTGAGCTGTTGTACTGGAAGTAATGGGGACTTGTAGTGACATGCCTCATGCGTACTTCACTACAAACTGCTAAAACTCACCTTCAGTGCCAGGCATTACTAACACAGCTCCTCTAAAATGCACCAAGGGTAGTACTGACAAGCACTAATAACTCCTTAGAGATATTTTCTTCTACATGGGAATTGATTTGATAGTCTGAGACACAAATCAGTTGATTTCCTCTGTGCCAACAGTGACAAATCTGTGTTCACTTTGCTCTGGGGGAATTAACTATTTTTTTCCCCCTTCCCTTACAACAGCCACATCTTCTCCTTCTGGCCCATGCAACAAGCACACCAGCAATATCCTCAAACCTGGTACTTGTCTGAGGAAGGTGTAAAAATATCACTGCTCCTACTTTTAGATTTTGAATTCCTAAATTATTCTCTGTGTGTCCTTTTTAACACCTTTATCCCCCCCTGATGTCTGAGGAATGCATGTGCATTGACACAAAGTCCCATTTAACAATTGCATGTCATCCTTTATTACTGACTATAATGTTAAGGGGTAAAGCCACTCTCTTAGCTATTAGGGAGCATTTGGAGCAACTAATGTCTGTGGCACTGGCCACAATTACTTGCTGCAGGACTTTGCCCTCAGCAATGTCTGCAGCAATCAAAGTTCATGTTTTGCCTGACACTAGACAGATGACATTTCTTAAAGAGCTGCTGTGTGTGTAACAGATATAAAATCCAGTTCTGGATAGTTTTGCTTCATGGTTCTTTTGTCAAGTACTCCAGAGACCACGTGTCTAACCATCAGCAGGTCTTGGTTGGGTTTTATGCAACATTGCAGTCATATATCTGAAATGAAAATACTCCTGTAGCCCTTTTACTTGTGGGAAAGGTTAGGCTGAGAATTGCCAGGTCCCTTAGGCTGTAAAGAGTTTTATGATCAGTTTTAGCTCACGCAGTTCCTCCATGCATGAAGACATGAAGCTTTAATGGCTGTGGAGTAAAGCCAAGTCTTCTTTCTTTTATTTATGTACACTAAGATACAATCTTGTTTGTGGTGAAGTGACTCCTCTCCAAGTCTGACTATTCAACTTTGAAAAAGATATCAACATTCTCAGTAGAAAAAAGTGGAAGGCAGGTTAATTTTTCACTTTTATCTCTGTCTGGGCCATCTTTGGTTCATGTCTGCAGGTTTCCATATGGTTTTCCAACAGGTTAGACAGTTTGGTAGAGCAGCATTCAGGATGCTGAGGCAGAATGACTGACCACACCTTTCCTTAGGTACGTTGTGTTTCTGAAGAGTGTGTGCTCCATCTTAGCATGGCCAGTCTATAATTATCTTGTCACATCCACCTTGCTGGAGATGATTTCCATCACAAAGGATGTGCATGGTAATGGTTTAGCTTCTGCCTTACAGCTTGTTTTTCATGCAAGGTGTATGGAATCTCTGCATGTTTTCCTCATATTTTCTTAGATCAAACTGGCATGATACAGGCTCTTTTACTGTGCATTCTGTCAGAAATGTGCTGTGTCTTTCTATGCAGAGGCCAGCCCAAAAGAGAACAGGGTCTCCCAAAGAAGGTGTTGAAGCTAGTTGAACAATTGCTTTGCTTCGTGTCCCATATAGAAATGCATTTGTTATCCATTTCCACTCCAATGTGCAGTGACTAGACCCTCCTAACTGGAGCTCTGCTTCTTTGTGGACAAGTGCTTCCAACTCATCTGCCTTCAGCTCTGAGGATTTATTTTGGTAGCATGGTGGGAACTTCTCCTGCAACCCTGTTTGGTGTGTTTTTGAGATGTTACAGAGTTAGGTGGAAGTTCTGTGCTGCCCTCTGTCTTGTGTTTGCAATGGTGGTCAGCAATGGATGCCCTCAGAGGAATGTAAGGACGTATGTGCTTTCCTCCTTTGGGCTCCAGCAGGATGTTTCTGAGTTGTTGAGCCAATAAAAACAAGTATCATTTAAGGCCAGTGGAGTTTTTCAGTTCCTGGTATCTGTATTCTGGCAATGTTCTAGCTTGTGCATCAGTGCCCAAGCATGGATTTGTCACAGTTCCTTCCAGACTGATGGTTCAGAGCTCTGCTGGTGCAGCATTGTCTGTTGCTCCTAACCACTGCAGAGGTTTCCTCTGGGTTAGGGGTGTTGCTGTCATTGTCACTGTGATGATTTTTGTCTCTTGCTGTGCATGCTCCTGTACCTCTTGCAAAGCTGCTGGTGGGTGGTATTTGCTTGTAGTTCAGCCATTGTTCTGACTTCTCTTGTTTGCACACTTTGCGTCTCCTCTTGTATTTTTGATTGTGGAACGTTTTGTTTTTCCCATCCCATCCCATCCCATCATCTTTTAGCTTTGAAGTCTTTGATTACATCAATTACCAGGTTTTGTCTGCAGTGGGTGGGTGACTTTGCTTTGACAGCTTTGGATTCCCTTGTCAAGGGTTAACTACGAACCTTCCAGGAGACCAGGGTTTACTTTTCTGAGCTGAGACTCAAGCCCTCACAACCGGCTCATGAGCGGGTTGGTCAGATCTTAGTCACCTTTTCCTCTGTTTTTATTCTCTCCTTAAAAGCATCACATGCATCTATTTCATTTTTATAGGATGCCTCCCATTTCTGGAATGAGCCTCAGGATTTCTCTGTCTTGGCCAACTGAAATCCGTGGAAAATATGAACTGCTTTAAGACTGAGTCTTGTCAGAAACAGTGTCATTTCCTCTGTCTCTGCTGCTTCTATCGGTTCCTTGCAGATACAGATATTGTTACATTTCTATTCCTAGGAGGGTTTAGTGTTGAAATCTCTCTACTTTCTTACCAATTGCAGTAAAAAATTTCCTCCCTTTCTACCCCAGAACCTCAGCCAAGAAAGTTATTTATGAAGAGATGGAAAGCTGGCAGCCTTTGTTTTGGTCTTGGGTAGGAACACACACTATTCTTGATCTATTACATTGCTTGGAGGACAGTTGATATCAAGTTAGTTAATAAGCAGCTAATAATGTTGTCTTTCTTGCTACCAGATTTGTGTAATAGATGTGGCCATAGAGGAAAGCCTGAGAATGATGTTTCCTTCCGAATCACCCAGGCTGTGTTCAGAAGCATGCTCTCTAAATCTGTTGAAAACAGCAATATGTTGCTGAACAAAGAGCAAATTCAGAGATCCAAATAATATGGGTTTGGTACAGAAGTGTCAGACCCACCAGATCTGTCAGGGCTTTCATTCATGTCAGCTCCAGATTTCTTCAGCGCCTACAGGGTGAAGAGTATTTTACTCAATACTTAGGTACTAAGTACCTGTTGCATCCATCACGGTTTCTGGTCTGAATTATCATTGCTCACAGCCGCAATGCATTCTGCTCGTTTGAACTGAAGCACTTCAGATTAAGGGAGTCCCCATGGAGAAAACAGCAGAAAGAATGCATTCTGACTATAAAGATACTACGTTGATGCAAAACAAACTCCCTGTGAAGGAAGCAAATGTAAGGCTGGGTGTACTAAAATAATTCAATTGATGATGGACCAGAAGAAAACAGGAGTTTCACAAGCACAGTGATTAGAGGCTGAATGCCCAAGCTTGCAAGCAGAGCACTTATGCTTTACCTATGCATGTCTCATCAGCTGAGTCTGTCTTGCTCAGGAGTTAAGTGCTTGTAAGTGAAGCTAAGGAAAGAAGGGTGAGCATCTAGGCTGTGTAAACAGGTCTGATCTCCCTTCCATGGCCGTCTGGGAAAAGGACTTTCAGGCAGGAGGGTACGTTCTCTGCCATTGTAGATATGAGCTGAGTTTGGTCCAGTGCATGTGTCTCGTGTGTCACTGAGGCAGCTGCAAGGGAAGACTGAGAAGGGGGAATAACCCAGTAAGATACTGAATTCAGCCTCTCCTAGTGAATACTAATGCCTGAAAAACGTACAGATGGATGTGTTCACGTCCATGGGTTTGCTGATCGTGCAGGAGCGGTATGCAAAAAAAAAAAAGGGAGGAGGAGAGAGGGAAGGAGGGAGGCTCTAGGACCCATGCGAGCCTTCCTGAGGAGGAGGTGGGAGCTGTCGTCCGCGGCAGCAGGAGCCGAGGCCAGGCTCAGAGCACAGAGCTCCCGCGGAGCCCGCAGCAGAGAGCCGGGCGCATCCCCTGCCGAGCCCCGCACGGCCATGAGCCGGCTGCCGCTGCTCCTGCGCTGCCTCCCCGCCCTGGGTGAGTGAGTAACTGCCTCCCGTCTCCTGATGCTGCTTCAACTCCCTCTTATTGCCCAGGGAATGACTTCTTTCCTTGCCGCTTCCCTTTTGCCTTTGAAACCCGTAAAACGTTGTTTCCCAAACAGCGGGAGGGGAAAAGGAGAGAGGGGAGAAGGTGCTGGATGACATGTGAGGAGGGAAATCTTGGTGGCTATGGGCTCTGAGTGAATTTTGTTGGCTGAAGCGGGTTGGTGATGTGTAGTTGCAGAAAGGCTGCTGCTGACCGAGGCTCCCAGGCTGAAGCAGTCGCTGGAACCAGGGTTCAGCGTGAATTTAACAGCTACACCCTTTTGGTCCCTGAATTGCTTTCTCTGGGACTTTTGGGGAAGGTGGGTGAGAATAATACTCCATGAGCTGTGAAGGTTGCTTTACACACAAGAAAAGATGTAGTTTGGAAAAGATGATGGAGACAGATAAAGGGAGAAGGTGGCGCTGGGACTATGAAAGATGGAGTTACGAGCTTCCACCTAGAGAGTGATGCTCAACCTGAGGTTTGAAAGGAATCTTTGTGCCCCTCTGTATTTGTCAGCTTTGGTTCTGAGATGCAGCAAGAGGAATGAAGTAATAGCAGGAGAAGGGGGGAGACGTTAGGATGTGAGCTGAAGTGACAGGAGAAAAGTTGGGGAGTTGCAGCATGCATGCAAGCAACTGCGGGAGAGCAATGTAGAGTGAGACACATTTACTGCATGTGCAGGGTGCCAAGCAAACCTGCTATGAAAATTAGGAGAGAAGAACTTGTGTCAGGACATGCTGAACTCCTCAGACAGATGAAGTTACAATAGTATCCCCACTGCAGACGCAAGGACAACATCTTTACCCTTAGACAGGGATCAGGAGGCACTGCTCCATATGTCCGTGTAACAAACCAAATGAGTCCCAGGCAGGGAAGGAGGTAAGGCAACCAGGTTGTTGGGTACTCCAGCTTGCTCTTGCCAGTGCAGTGAAATTCCATGTCTCTGGCTAGGTGCTGGACCTGTAGATATTTTCTTTTATATGTAGATGTGCTGGGACAATAGTTTTTTTAAGCATATTTCATCATTTAGTTCTATTTACAATCAAATGCCAAGGCATGGCACAGAGTTTGTTATTTGGGGCATTTTCTGGCCAACTGTTCCTATTGGGAGGAGATTGCCTTAGTGTCAAAGGGTCCCAGGGCAAGTGTACCCCATGCAGGCAGAGCTGTGTATCTGTGCAGGCACGTGGTCTCATCTAAGTATCATCCCAGTGTTTTTGATGGAGTGAATTTTGACATGCAAGTAAGGTCATGGTAAGGAGTAGTCATTAGATTTGCCGTATCTCCAGCTCAGTGGTTTGAAGCATGGCAGTAGTAGGACAGAGGTAAAGAAAAGGTGTGTTTCAGAGAGAGCAAGTAAAGAGCTAAACGAAACCAAACGTACATTTTACAATCCCTGTCCAGTCTTCTGCCAAAAATAATCTCAGTCACCCAGGGAGAGACTTGGATACATGAGCATTTAACCGTGTAGCTGCTGTGCCAGGCTTCACATGGGGCTTGCTTGTCTCTCTGGATTATTATGCTCAGCCTTCAGATTCTGCAATCAATCATTTTAAAAGCCACTTGTGTTTCCACTGAGGAAGTTTTCCTGGAGCATGTTGTTGGACTGGCTTTACGTTTCCTTCTTTATTTGGAAAGCCCAAGTCTTGGTGATGAGGGAATTTACAGGTCCACTTTTGTCTCTCTCTTATTTTGCTGTCTGGGCTGTGCCTTCCTGATGAGCTCTGTCCTAAAATAGTCACTTCAGAGCTCCATCCATTGAAGTTTTTTGGCACACCACAACACTGAAAGAGGTCAGAACTCCTTTTGGTGCAAAAAAAAAAAAAAGAGACTGAGAAAGTTCAGAAAGTTATAGAGAAGAGCAACATTAAAAAAACCCTCAGGAAAAGAACCCCAAAGCCACAGCAGGTCTCGGTGCACAAAAGTCAAGTGCACAAATGCTCGGTGTCAAAGCAAGTTCAGTGTCATTCAGAGGCTGAGGCTGCACACTAGCCTCAGCTTGCAGGAGATGGCTGGGAAGAAGGTGAAAAGAGCCACCAGATGAGAATGTGGGAGAATTTTCTCTTGATTTTAAGCACCAACATTGCTTTTCGTCTTCATATTGGATGATTTTACTGTGAAGGCTTGAGCTTGGTGGAGGTGGTAGGTCGATCCTTTCCTCCTCTATGAAACCTGGGTTGTGCTTGGCTGGATATCATGCTCTTGCCTTTGGGTGTGGAAGGCAAACCCATCTGCAGAATTAGAGTACAATATAGGTCTGGGAAAGCTCAAACACCTTTCACAAAGTGCAGCCATGGGTATGTCATTACTCAGAGTTTAGCTATTGAGTACAACCACAGTTCTTGAGATAATATTAGTAGAGGCTTTATGTCAAGTCTTTCTTTACAGCCCTTTCCAATACTTACAGGGCAGCTGTCACAGCATAGGGTATCTTCTGTTTAACTTCAGCCTGAAGAGTAGTTATGATTTGGAGTGTCAGATCCTTTCTAAGGCAGAGATGCATAGGGAGGTTGGTGACAGCTTTAGGAGCAACACGTCCAGCCTATTGCTTGTGTGCTTGTGGAGTGGTATGTCAGCATGGCAATGGTTAACACACCGTTCCTGGATGCTACTTCCTCTCTGCATTTGTCTAACAAACTGTTCTGAGAAGCCCTGAAGGTTTCCTTCCTCTCCTCTGGGTTTGCCTGCCTCTCAGAGTTGAGCTGCCTTGGTTTCACACAGTGAGTATAAACTGGTTGAAGTTCATTCAGTCCACACATGCATGCCAACGTTTAGGTAAGAGTACCTCATTTTGTTGTTGACCAACTTAAACTATTGTATCAGTCTCACTTGGACAAGCCTTTACTGCTTCTTGTATGCCTTAGTCTGTCTAGAGGAGAGCATGCCAAGCATGGAAGAGATGGGGTGCTACATTCTCTTTAGCAGCTTCATTAAAGAGCTTCCCTCTTATTTTCCCGTGCCTATCTCTGCTCAGTTCAAGTAACACAGTGTTAACAGTAGTGGTTTCTGTATTTTCACTTGAACAGTTCCAACCAGGACAGCACAAAATGATCCCCGAGGTTTGTCTTCAGAGCTCAGACCAGGGTGCTTCACTGTGCAAATGCCAGCACATCCACAGATATTGTTCCCAGTCCAGATACGCAATTCAAGGCACTGTGACTGTCACTGAAAGTCAAACATTGGGCTGTTGCCTTTCAATAAAACAAGACAGTTTTTACATTGCACAGACATCGAGGACTCTTTGAAACACAGTAGGAAAGGATGGAATAGATGGGTGGGAATCCCACAGTAAAGGAGCACATGCAGGTGGACACTGGGGATCTGTGAACTAGACCAAGCGGGAGGGAGGACTGAGGAGGAAGAAATCAGATGGTCAGCTGTGTGTACTGTTACTTCAGAGCTGAAGAACACTGTCTTGTGATCAGCCACAGCAGAAATCCATCTTCCTGTCGGTGTTACACAGCTGCCTTGGGTGTACACCAGTTACTGAGACGTGCAGGTGATATACACACAGTGGCTGCTGCTGTGGTTTGTGTCTTGGCGTTGGATCGAATGCCTCAGAAATGAAGGAAATAAAGACACTCTTTAGTTAAAGCAGCTGCTGAGAGGAGAGGCTGGTGAGCAGCTCTTTCCTGAACCAAATGGAGAGGAAGGTTCTTAGTTAACACAGATGGATGGACCTCTGTGGGAACGCAGTTACAGCGGTGCAACGCATCGCCTTGTGTATCTGGAGACTTTTATCTGAGACTCTTACGAGTAAGCATGATTCCTGTATTGAATGCTTAAATCAGAGGAGGAAAATAATGACATTAATTATGTTAATTAATTGGATCAGGCTTACAGTCTTTTCCTGCCTCTCAGCATCAGTCCTTCCTCTTACAATTCCTCTTCCTCTCCTTCCATTATAATTGCTCTCCTGCTTCCCTCCTCTCCTGGTACCTAACAAACCCAGGGCTTTGATGTGGCTGCAATCAGCAGGACAAGGTGTGCACAAAGCTGAAACCTGTGGCAGGCAGGAGAGCAGGCTGGCTTGGGAAAATGGTGAGTTGAGGTGTTTGGTAAGAGGTGACTTGCAGCTGATCTGACAGACGTGCTCAAGTGAATAGGGAGGGCTGATAGGTTCCTGCCTTTTTATGCCAGATGTGCAGGAGGGGAGCTGAGGCTGTATGAACTTCACAGCTGAGCAAATGTGGCATCAAGACCTCCTCAGGTCTGTGCATTGCCTAAGAGACTACAGCTCCCAAGCAAATGAGGGGATGTCACTACAGCATTTTGCTTCCCTTTGGGTGTGCTTTCCTCAAGGTGTCATACCTCAATGCTGTAGCTTCTTCCGGTGTGTATGATACCAGCACAACCGAGCCCGTGAACAGTAACAAAACCAGAGAGAAACAGACATAACCTTCCAGTTTTCCTCACCTTGAAAAAGCAACTCAGCCATAGTGACCGAGGAGTTTCAGTAATGTGCTCCTGCAAAGGCCAGTTTTTATGTTTTTTAGGAGAATTTCAGGTTGATTTTCTATATGAGATCCTTAAAATAAAGGTGCCTGGAAAAACATGAAGCTTTACACAATTCCATACAACCTTGTCTTCCAACCTTTTACCAACCTTGTTGGTAAAACACGTTAAGGTTTCAAACTGGCTTTGTATTTCCTTTGAGCAGTTGGACTACATGAGCATTGTAGGTCCCTTCCAACTGCTGAAGCCTTTCCAAAAAGCACACATCTGTCCTTTTAACTCAGCTTGACTTTTGCCCTGTCTATTGGGAGAGACATGTCTGTTAATAAGACATCACAGATTTTCAGCTAATTGCTATCTGAAATCCCATAAGCTTTGGCATATCAGCCAAGAGTGATGCATTTATTCATGCATTTCAGTTGCTCACTTAAGGTTGGGGCTTTTTTCCAGCCCCAGTCTGTAGCACAGCATGTGTTTGAGGACATAACATCCACACCTCTCCCCTGTGTCTGTGCTTATGGAGCTACATATTTATGCATTAAAAACATTGGAGTGATACAGTAACTGAGTGAGAGCCAGATTAGGAAGGGACATGGAGAGATGTGGTGGTGTTTTGGTGCACAGAATGAAGCACGGGAGGTGGGAAGTGTCTGCTCCTGAAGAGCTTTTGTGCTATCCGGGAGCCAAACGAAACCCAAACTGTAACTTTTTTCCCCACCTTGAATCAGAACTGACCCAATAACAGCAGTCAAATCGGAACCTCAACGAGACTTGAACCCCATAGGCTGCTGGTTCAAAGTCACAGCTTGCTGGAGTCTTGCTTTTCCCGCAGCAGTGATGCTGATGGCAGGGGAACAACCTCAAACCATGGTGAGCTTCTGAGCAGTGGCACATCCAGCTGCCCCTTCTCCATGGGACCCTCACAAGTGCCTGCTTCCAGGTAGTGATGTAGAATTGGTTTGAGTGGCTCTGCAGCTGTGACCAAGACCTTTTTCTACACGCTGAGGGTGAACTCTTGAGTTTTCAGGCACTTCACAACCTCTCTGCTTTCCTGGCCTTAGAGAGGCAGGATGAAGCTGTGGCGCTGCACGGAGATGATGGGAGATGGCCAGGGCTGGGCAGAAGAGAAGGAGGGAGGAACTCTTTTTCCAGTGGAGAGCATGAGCCTAGCATGAGTGGTTTGGGATTACCATAAACAGCATTAGCAGCTGTCAGCCTGAACCCAAGCAACCTCAGGCAAAGCTGAATTCAAACTGGAGCTCAACTGCAAAACTGCTTTGCCTCACTGAATAGTTCTTTGGGTCGTTTTGCAGACCCTGGTGTCTTGACTGATGTTTTAGACAGTATAAGGAGCATGGACAGTTACACTTACACATTGCTGTTACCTTACACGTCTTGATCTTCTTGGTTTTTCTGTTTGTATATGTAACTGCACTTGTAGTTTTCCAAGGATCAGCTACTTAGGTTTTTTTCCCTACCGAGCTCTTAGTGATTAATTTGTATTTGTGACTTTGAGTTCAGCAAGCATAATCAGAACAGCATCACTGCTTCAAATTTCCTTAGGCTTTAACATGTCTTTAGAGTTTGCTCTATGGCATTTTGATGTGTGCTGTGCTGGAGTCCAGCTCTCTTTACTTGAGGAACACTTTTAAACTATGTAATTCACAACAGGAGCCTTTTCTGTGTTTACAATCACTACAGGATTCCCAGTAGAACCTGAAACCTCTGAAAGCAGCTTTCTTTAACCCCATGGTTAACAGTTCAGCCTCATGAGACACTGATTTCTTTCTCTGGAGACATTCCAACCCAGCTGGACGGGTTCCTGTGTGACCTACTCTAGGTGATGCTGCTCTGGCAGGGGGGCTGCACTGGATGAGCTTTCCAGGTCCAAGGCTTGATAACAGAGTCATTGCAGAACACTTGCTATCACCATTATTTTATTCAGCTTTCCTCAAATCCCACGTGACTTCTGGCCTTTGAGGATCTATCAGGTTCTTAGAAGAGTTTCAGCTTGCCCAGAGTCTGACAAATTGTTGCAATCCTGGGGAAGAAATATGAAAGTCAGTACCACTTGCAAAGGATAACTTCATTAATTAATTGCAGGCAAAATGGGGTGAATAAACCAAGCTGGCTTTCAGTTAGTGATTTCTAAAGGGCTTGTGTTCTGACTATTCAGATGGATAGAAAAATGAGAGGTTAGGCAGATCTAGCTCTCTTCGCCTCATGTAGAACTGTGCTGCATTGCTGTGATTAGACACAAGCATTTAACTTCCCCACTGGAAGATGTTTTAATTTGGATTTCCTGATAAACTTTGGACACAACACAGATTTTATATAAATAAATGTATTTATTTCTTCTCTCCCTGTTGTAACTCGTGAAGCCTTTCCCCCTCTCCCCTGTGCCTTCGTGCATAAATAGGCAGCAAAATCAGTGAAAGGAAAAACCTGGGTTTTCTTTTTTTTTTTCCTGATGGAGAATATTTTTTACTTACTTTAGAACATGAACAGATATGGGAAGGAGCTTTGCTTTAAACAAGCTGTCTGCCACACTTCCCTTGGTCCATTTGGTTATGTAAAATTGTACCACATTCCGCTTGTGATTGTTTGTGATGATATTTTCATTGTATGTTTAGTGTGTAGATGACCATTTTGCAGGGGCTTAGGTGGCAGGTGACTGTACAGGCTACCAGCTCTGGTAAATCTAACAAACAGTTATTTGCTAATGAAGCTTTAGCAGAATTCATATTCCCTGCAGTAAGTACCAAGGTACGTGCAGAGTGAGCTAGAGGAGTTAAAATAACTGATAAGAAACTGCCTTGTTGGCTGCAAGAAGCAACAGACCAATGAATAATGTTACTGACATTGCACCAGGAATGATGGGGGATGTCTTAAATCAAGTAAATGTAGAAGTTCAGATGTAGAAGTGATTCTTCTGCTGGATTTCTCCAGGCTCTTGAACATGAAGAAGGTCAACACTGAGGTGGTGTTGAGCTCAGCTGTGCAGCCTTCATGCCCATCTACAAACTCTTCTGCCAGCCTCCAAGTGGCAGCATGGCTTTGTCTTGGCTGTGTCAGTCACACCGTGGGGGTGGTCTGGAATTATCTAGGTTAAAAGACAGCTGACTTTTTAAAAAGTGCTTTAACGCTTGAGTTACAATGTGACCTTACACAGCTTGTGTTCAACTGAGGAGATGGTGGGTGCTGAGCAAGGACAAGAAGGGAGTCAGTCTCCCAGGGATGCCAGAGGAAGATGAGAGTGAGAAGGGGAGGAATTGTTCTGGGAAACTCTTCAGATGTTGTGGTTTTTTTTCTGGATGTCTCCCTGCCATCACTGAAATAAGTGTTTTGTTAAACAAACCTATAGGATTAGATGCCTAAGCTCAGACTATGTGAATACACCCTTCTCTAGTTTAGTGATGTCTGCTTTCCCTTCTCTTGCAAGGAAGCAGGGTCTGGATGTCAGTGAGCTGACAACCTCCATGTGAATCCTGTACCATGGGCAAAGACTGAGGAACCAGAGATACACTGTGCAGTTGTGTGGCCTTCAAGCCTTCCTTTAGCCTTCAGATGGACCCTATCACATACAGATCTTGCTAGAGGAGATGCTCTGAGACAATTAGGGATAGAGCTGAATCTATTGCATCTGACCTGGTAAAATAGTTTTTGATTCAGGCTTAAGTTTTATACACAAGATGTTTAATAAGCTACAACATGAATGGAAATGCTCCCATGAGTTTGCATAAAGGGCCAGCTACAATTAACAATGCAATGTCCTTTTCTTTTTGGTGACCCAAACACACAAAGGAGGAAGAAACAAAACTGTTGAGAACTGACAGCTTAAAGTTACCCTCCTTAGTCTGTCTGAGCTTGGCAAAGGGTAAGGGTGGAGCCAGCACCATTTCTTTCTGGTGCCTAAACTTTCCAAGCTCAGGTTTCACATCACAGGACTGGGTTAAAAATCATCAAATTAAACCAACCATATTTCTGAGCCATCTGCTTTCTGAATCGTCCTAGTTTGTGTTTTCTATCCTGAGTGACTATTAAGCAATTTGTGTTGCTGTGATTTTCATGTCATTACGTGGCTTCAGAAACTACGTGTTTAAGGAAAACACTGTAGAGAGCTGAATTCAGCATGGAAATATAACCACTGGCAGCTCTGGAGACATTTGTCATTCTTTCATCTTCGCACACTGCTAAAAGTAAATGTATGGCAAAAAAAAAACCTCAGTGTTTCCTTTTAGTGTGACTTTCAAGTCAGGCAAAGTGAACTGCAAGGTTGTCTTAAGCTCTTTCACAGTATGGCAAGGTGAGTCAGATTTCCTAGGGCTGGTTTGCAGCTCTGCCACAAGCTTTCTGTGTTATTTGGGGAAGGCTACTTAGTTTTGGTGCCTTAATCCTTGTCCCACTTTACCTATTTTATCTCCCTTATTCAGATATGGTGAGGCAGAAAACAGCATGTTCTAGTTCCTTGAAACACTTCCAGGGCACAGAATTTGGTTGGTTTTATTTCTTTCTAAAACAAAATGTAATTAAGGAGAATCTCTAATTCAGTTCCAGCGGGAATTGAAATGTGTTGCTTGGGAAGGTGTATTTATTCTTTCTCATTGGATGCTGGGTGATTGATAAGAGTTCCCTGACATCATTGGCTTTTCCACTGGGGAAGGAAACAAAAGTGTTCTCCTTAAAGTTGTGCATTTGTATTGCTCCTCCATAATGTATCCTTACCTGCTCCTGGGAAGGCACAGCACTGATGAATAGATGTAAAATGCCTTCTTGTTTCTCTGATGATGTGATTGATACTCTTCATGCCAGCTCTGTCGTTTGTGACAGAGTCAATTTGCACAGTATAGTTTCATCTGAAGAAGAAAGAGAGAACATAGCTATAATTGCTGGGGTTGGGTTTCTTGGTGCAACCAAATGCTGGTGCTATTAGGAACTAGCACATCTTGTGAATGCTAACTAAAGTGCAGTAATCAGCTGCTCTTTCTCAGTCTCCCTCATCTTTCTTACAGAGCTGTGTGCTGAACACTATCAGTTTTCACAAGTCAAATTTCAGTTTCATGGGTCTTGGAACATTTCTGACTGTTTTGCCTGCTGTGCAAAGCTGTTCTTCATCCTCTGTAGCTTGTCAGCCCTACTGCTACACCCTGCTCTTTCTGCTGTGGCTTGGGATCTCTTACACACCATGGGCAGAAGCAGCTGGCAGGTTGAGCTCAGTGAAGGATGTACTGGTGTCTTTAGGTCTTGTAAGAAGTACACAGCTTGTTTCTCTGCTTCTGTTACTTGTGCCTGACATGAGCTTTAAAAGAATGCAAAGCAATCACTTGGTGTCTTTATACCTTTAGTTTCAAAGCCTAGATTTTCAGATGTATAAAGTTAATAATGAAGTGTATCCAAAGAATAAAGCACCCAGTACTCAGGGTGGGTGTGCTTTGGGGGCGAGCATTGTTTCCAGCAGAGGAAGATGCAAACCATGATGCAAAGAAGCCATTTGAAATCTTTGCTGCCAAGCTCTTAAATACCTTGCTGAAGTTTGTGCTCAGTTTCCCATTCCACTTCTTAGCCTTCTCTGAGGGTGTGTTTGACTGCTTTCCTTCTCCTGAGTCCAGCTGGCATTGAGAGGCTGGGCTGCTAGGAAGCCCATCTGAGAGGCTCAGCTGGCACTAGAAAGCTTCCCGTGCTGCTGGAACAATCGCTGGCAGAGCTGTGGTCCCTACCTTGGAAGGAGGCAACCATTTCTAGCTGAGGCTTCCTGTCAGGTAGTTGTAGAGAGCAATAAGGTCTCCCTCCCCTCAGCCTCCTTTTCACCAGGCTGAACACCCCTAGCTCCCTTGGCAGCTCCTCATAAGACTTGTACTCCAGACACTCTACCAGCTTTGTTGCTTTTCTGTTGATGTGTTAAATGCTCCAACATCTGCTTCTGAAAGTAGATACCATCTACCATTGACCGTGCCGTTCCCTCAGAGTGCATGCTCTATCATGCTTTCTCATTACTGTAGGTAAAGTGGACTTCATCCTCTGCTTGCAAGTAGCTGGCAGTCGTGGTGATGGGGATGTCTGGAAAGCAGCTTGGGACACTTGTGGTATTTACAGCATCATTTCCAACTTCCTGGTGCAGAGAAGTTGAAGCTTCTTCAGTGGGATCTGGCACAGAAAAGACATTTTGAGATGTGTGATTCAGAAAGCTCTGGAAGGAGCTCTGCTGGCTGGGCATTGATGGGAGACTGAAGTGACATCAATGGCTTTTCCATATTCCTCTGTCCTCCACTGAGACGATGTCTGGTGGAGTACCAGATGTGCAGTAGGAGACTCTTGGCAATCATATAAAGAAAAGAACAGTAGTACTCAAATTTGTACTTGGTCTTTTCCTGTGGCTGATAATCTGCTAATTACAGCTGCAATTTCGGGCTGTTTACAGCTCAAAAGGGACAATGAGATGCTTCATGAGCAGCCCAAGCATGATCAAAATGTACAGAAACTGACAGGTGTGCTGCATTTGGTGGGCACAATGAGACAAGGAACCCATGCTTGGTCTGGTCACTCCTTTTTGGAGGTCAGAGAGTGTGCACTGGAAGTGGAACTCACATGGAATCAAAGAACCTTTCAGACAGTACCTGTATTAACCATTAAAAGCTAACTTACCACTCTGAGACATTTTGTTACCTTGCAAAAGCTGCCTTATGGGACTCCCCATTGTTATACTGCACTTGGGGGCAGTTTGCTTTAGGACTCGTCATGATTCAAGGGTTTACTGAGGGCCAACAGAGAAGGAAACTGCACAAGCTCTTGACCTCGTGTTGTTTGTTTTCCTCATTGTGCTGGCTCATGCGTGCTGGCTGCTGGCCTAGGAGCAAGGAATCAAGGCTGTCTGCTATTTGCCTTAGCTTGAGGGCTGAGGAATAGAAGCCTCGTTTTTCTCCCTTTGTGGATAGGTCTGGAGTGACCCCTTTGCCAGCAAAGACTCAGCCACAGGCCAGCAGGAGTCAGGCACTGATCTTTAGGGAGACTCTACTGGGAAAGCTGATCTCTTTCCTAATTCTTTGATAAAGACCTGGTGAAAGCAAATAATTGGTGAAAGGAGTTTGATGGTCTTACACCATTTCCTCATCAATCACTTCCAGAGAGTGAGTGTTCTTCTCCTGGTTCCAAAAGAACTTGGTGCTTAGGAAGGGAAGCAGTGGTGGAGCAGGTCTGGACTCCAGCAGCCACAGTGTTACATGACCTCACTCTCATAGAAGATTGTACTGTGTCCTCTTGAATAACCAGAAGAGCTTGAGCTGAGATATCCAGAGAATTCAAGCTGCATGTGTTCTGTTTGTTTGCATCCAGTGTTTTTTTGCGTGTTTGTGTCTCCTCAAGTGTGCCCAGCAGCGTTTCCCTGCTGCCTGCAAATGAAACGGCATAGGGCTGGTGGGAGGGACTGTCCCCAGTCAGTTTCTTTCAGGCACTGTTTTGTTTATTAGTGTTTAATCAGTTTATCCATGCTCTGAAAGGTAGGCAGACGTTTTTCTTAGGAATCTTTGTCTCTTTATAGACACTCACTTTGGTTTCTTCTGCTTTGATGATGTCCTTGCAGTGATTTCACACTGGGGTAGTGTGTTTCTGTGACACTCTCATCTTCAGCAGCAAGCTTAGGAGAGGAATGAAACATCTTTGAAAGGAAGGAATGTGAGAGAGGCCTCCTTATCTTAAACTGGATCAGATCAAGGCTGGTATGGTTTAGCTATCGGCCTTTTGGATTTTCTACTGCTCATTTCCTTCCTTAAAGCTGTCTGATGTAAGAGCTGGGAGATATCCTCAAAGCACAGCTTGAGGGTGTGAATATCAGAATAGACGCCGTAGTGTTGGCTGTGCCAGTGTGGTAGAGTAACTCATAAAGTTGTCAAACCCTAAAGCTTATCTTTGCAGTAATGTGAGACTCTTCCTAGGGAGGAGAGAAACTCCTGATTTCACCATTTCTATGTTGGCACTGATCCTGAAGGGATCCTTTAAAGGAAAGTAAGGGCTCATTATATTTTAGGACTTCCTGTGAGAATTAAGATAAAAGCCTTCATATGAAATATCCCCCCCTTAGCTGCTTTTCAGTTGGGAAGTGAGGCATGGTAGCACAAAGATCTGCTCTCTAAACCACACTTTACTCTCTTGGAAGCCAGAAATAAAAGGAAAAGCCAAGGTAAAGAAGTATCTTTCTAGTCACAGGACTGGTTTATGTGTTTGGAGAACAGGGGATACATTTGGCTCCAATCCTCACTTTCTTCTAGGTCTGTTTACTGGGTGGGAAAAGGAGTGAAAAGGCTGAAATGCAGGTGAGCAGCCTTCTGTTTACAGAGTCTGTTTCCTACCAAAAGCACACTGGTACAGTTCATAAATCCTGGGTATGTTGTTTCAGGCCATGAGCAACCAAAGGTGATTTTTTTGGATGCAAGAATAAAGTTCAGATCTTGGCACAAACGACACGAGTGTCTTTGAAAATCAAGAAACAATTTGCCAAGGAGCTGTAGTCTAAATCATTCCTGACTTCTGGTCCCTTCAAGAAGTCCTGAGTGCTGGGGCTCTCCCCCCCACCCCCAGCTGAGTTCATTGCTCACAGCAGTAACCCCAATTTAAAAAGGTTATGGACTGTCCTACATTGTTCCATTTGTATCTTTAATTAGATATAAGTGTGTGTTTGTCTACAGAAACAAAATAGGAAAAGCAGTCATTTTCATTAAACTTCAAACATCTCTCTCTCTCTTCTTTCGTCCTCTCTTTCCATTCCTCTTCTCAGTTCACATGTTTTGGTTCAGTCATAGCCTACCTTGACTTCCTTCAGAAATAAGAAGCTGTCTGATCTCTGTTCTGACGTTGAGTTTGTTCACATGTGCTCAGCATCTGCTTTTTTTATGCCTCTCTCTTAATTGTCATGACTGGGGTTCATCATTCTGATTCATCTCTTCCTTGACATAATTCCCACCTCCTTCTCTTCATTCAGTGAGCAGGAATGTCCTGGGCATTAGGTGGTTAGGGTCAGAGCAGGTTAACTGGGAACACTTTTTACTGCAGTTAACCTAGTGATCTATCTAGTCACAGTTCACTGGATGTTATATGAGCTCCTTTTCTTCCAGATTTGCTAATTCCTTTGCTGGAGGCTGAGCCAGTGCTGATAAAACTTTGCATTTCCCTGGGCTGCATGCAGAAATCTTTTGTGAACGTCAAATTACTTCCTAGACATCCATTGCCTTGGAAACCATTCTTTTTCTGCTGTGTCACTCCAGGACAGGGTCTAGTCCCTTCATCTGCATCTTTCCTCTTCAGGATTATTCTTTAAAGTTAAGAGTTGACGCCGAAGTTCTTCACAGCGTGATAGAAACGTCCTCTCCCTTTTGCATATCACAGAATGGTAGGGTTGGAAGGGACCTTTAGAGATCATCCAGTGCAACCTCCCTGCCAGAGCAGGACCACCTAGAGTAAGAACTCATCCAAGTGGGTTTGAATGTCTCCAGAGGAGACTCCACAGCCCATCTGTTGGGGAGTTGATGGCATGGAGAAAAAGAATAGGGTGTGACCTTGAAGAACTCAGAGAAGACACCAAAGAATGAGCAGGATAAAAACCCCTTCTCTGCCTTCTTTTGACAGAGAGCAGCTTGGGCACCAACAGGTAACACAGTGTTGGTAATGCACTGGGGAATTTAATCCAAGGTCTCGATATGAAGGATGCAAGGGACATTGCCAAAGCATTCAGGTTTTAGTCATGTGCTTTTCTCCAGCCTAGTTCAGCCACTGAGGGGCTGATCCAGACAGCAGTCTTTTACTGTCGTGTCAGAGATGTTCAGCACATATCAAGAGGTGGTATCAAGTGAACTCGTGACAAACCAATTTACTGTGTAGCACTTACAACAGGATCCTTGTTGGCCAACTTAGTGAGCAGTTTAAGCTAGTCCTCATGACTCTTCCTGTAATGTTATTCTCTCTCTGTTAACTAGCTCGGATTTAACACCTGAGTCCTGAGTGGCTGAAGTTGTATTTCTCACTCTTAAGTATTTACCTGACAATTTATGGTAAGCAATAGTTTAATCTCTTTGAAAGTCCTCTTGGGCATCCCACCTTTTCACAACTTATGCCTGTAAAAACTAGGTTTTGGCACAGAGCAATTGGAACCTCTCCTTCTGGAAAGGAATTTGGCACAGACTGAGAGGAGACTTGTGGCAGAACTTCCATATTTTCCTGGCAGTATTGAAGAGAAAGTGTAGAGGATGGAATCTTCCATGCTGTTCCACATGGCTGTTGCCAAGGTGCTGGTGGTAGGCATACTGCTAGGTGGAGTTTAGCAAAAAATATTCCTGTGTTCATAGCTTCATATGAAAAATGTCCCTCTTTGACAAAGGAAAACCTTTGCCCATCAAAGGAAAACCATCAGACCATAAGCTCTGATGCACCTGTATAAATCTGATCTGTTAACTGGAAAGCTAAATGAATAATTGAAATACTTGTGGTGTAAGTGAAGAACAGGATGAAGCAATTTACTGTTAAAAATAAGCTGGGCACTAGAAGAGAGGTTATCTGTTTGTGAAGTTGATTTGACATACATCTCTCTGATGTTAGAATCAGTGGCACACCTGATCTAGATGAACCTGCTCCTGCAGGGGGGTTGGACTGGATGATCTCTAAAGGTCCCTTCTAACCCTGCCATTCTATGAGCAAGTACATGAATGTCAGTGATCAGATTGTTGTAAATAGGATGGCAGAGAGTCCTCTCAGAAAAGAAACAGCAAATGCAAAGCTGGTGTGCTGCTGAAACAAACAGATCTGGAAGGTCCCTGGGCAAAGTACAGCAGTTTGTTATTCTTTTCTATTAAATGCAAAGCAGCAGAACATCACTGTGGAAACCTGCCTCCCAAAGACTTCCTAGGCTATTTTGTGGAGGCCAAGCGTGTTCTTTACTCTCCCTACCACACACTGGATGGCAAAGAATGCAATGCCAACAAATAAATGAATGAATGCCATTAAGAGGCAGAGCCTGGGGAGGAAGGAAAGCAGAATGCTTGCGTTTTCACGTCCACTGTAGTCAGAATCCAGTGTATCATTTGGTTCTCCTTTCACCCCTTTTAAGCATCAAGAAAACTCTTCTTTTTCATACTGAGATGCTTCCAGTGTCCTTTGAAATGAGT
The DNA here is from genome assembly GCA_013401255.1 of Urocolius indicus. NCBI lineage: Eukaryota > Metazoa > Chordata > Aves > Coliiformes > Coliidae > Urocolius > Urocolius indicus. Next base: position 91,744 of record WBNH01004019.1, read on the forward strand.
GACACAGCAGTGGTACCACCAGTCACTTTGTGGGGTTCCCCTTGTAAGTACAGATTGTGTTGTTAGTGGAACAATTTGCCTTCTCAGCATCATGATTGAGAATCCCATGATTTCTGTTTAGTAGATGTCTATGTCTTTATTCCCTCATGTGATATGTGCTACCCAGTGTGCATTCCAACATGCATTCCAACCTTGCAGGGCTGAGGAGGCAGTGGTGTAACACAGTGTGCCACTGATGGATTGCTTTCCCTAACACACTCTGCCCTTCCTACGCAGACTTACAATCTCGTAGCAAGTTCCTTCATATCTCAAAGGTTCTGAAAAGGTGTGTCCCCAGGAGCTAATTACAAAGACAGATAACACCAGTTGCTGCTTCACTGGATATCTGTTAATAACCTGATACTTCTAACCTGGCTGAATGACCCCAGATTCTCTTTCTTCTCTGTATTAGTGACCATCCATTCACTTCTTTTATTTCTGTACTGTGCTTATTTTATTGCCCCTGTGGATATCTGATATATACCACTGTCATATGAGAATAAAAGCATCAACCATGACTTTGTAAAATCAGATGAGGAAGTTTTGTGCATACATCAGCAAAGAAAAAGGGTGAGGGGTTAATAGAAATATATTGGTAGGTTTGACAGAAAGTGCTTGGAGGTGTTAGACCTGAGATCAAATAGATACTGGAATTACTGATGGGCACCAAGCAGGTGCATCTATACCTTAGAAAATGAACAATAGGATGCAAAAGTACTTGTTGAGAATAGAGGTCATGAGTTCTTAGAAGGATGCTTGAGAACAGATAAGCTATTAAATGATGGAGGGGTTAACACAGGCTTTAATTGTGGTGGTTAGAAATGGATCAGGCTGCTGCCTAGCTCTAAAAACATAGCGTCATGTGGAGTGGCTCACTTTCTCCTTCCCCACTCTGAGACCCACCTCTCCCTCCCAAATAAACCTGTGTCTGAATGATGGAGTTTAAATAGAAGACTTGGTAATAAGGTTATTTCCATCAATACCCATTTCAGGAGAAAATGGCACCATGAGAAACACAAAATGATCTCATATACAAGTTTTAGAGAGTATTTTATGCAAGTGGCCAGACTTGCAAGCGTAAGAGTGCAATGTGCCTGGCATCACTGAGTTACTGACTGTTAAATGACAGCATACCTATGGTTGTGTGAAAACACAATAGAGCCTGCAATCAGAAATCTCCCGTCCCAGCCTCAGTGCCCAGCTTATTACTGAGAAAAAGATGGAAACTTCTTTACTTTTGTCAGTGTAACTGTTGCTGTTATAAGTAAATATCAAGGTTAAGAAATAAGCAGCCAGTTCAGGAAGCTCCATTAAATTCCTAGCAGTTTTAGGCCAGAGTGGGTGTTAGGCTGCTTAAAATAAACAGGAAAGGTTTCCTTTTATTAGCTGTTATTCCAGTTGATTTGCAACTGAATTGGAGTAACTCCTAACCAAATGCATCTGGGTAAACTTCAATTTGCATCACTTAAATGACACTGAAGAAGTTGAGGGCAAAATTTGTCTTCATTGTAACTCAGATGAGGCTTTCCCTGCTTCTCTCCTTTGCTCAGGTGGAAATTGAGGTACACCTTCAGATCAAAAGGAAACAGCTCTCACTTTGGGTCTCTTGGTAGAGGATTGATGAAAAGCAAATTCTGCCTGTGTTAACCTTGTGGTTTGATTTGATCAGCTGGCGTATTCATTTGATGACTTCAGAATGGGATTATTTAAGATGCCACCATCAACCCATTTGATTTATTGAACCAAATTCTTGGTGACCTGCACTTAGCTATAGTCAGATTTTCATGTAGAGAGCTGGAACTAGTTTTGGCCTAGTGCTCTCATGGTTTGTTCTTAATATTTCCTTCCTAAATTTCGGAAAGCAAATGTCTGCAAAGTGCAGAGATCTGAGCCTTCAGGGGGAAAAATAAGGAATCTCAAGTAATTTAGTTTTGGTATTTGAAAGATATTTGGCTTTCTTTAAATTAAATCCTTTGTTCCAACATATTGCACAATACTTCAAGCAGCAGGGAGATAATATCCTGTAAGCTGCAGTTGGCTTGTGACAGGATCCCAAATTAACTACTAACAGGTAACTATCCACGGACTGCTAATTGCTCACTTTGGCAAATCTCTTCAGTGTATCAGTTCACACACTTAACACCAGGTCTGTACCTGTGCTGTGAGCTGAGGTAGCAGAAAGGTCCATATAACCAGCAAAAGGAAAACACCTCTAAACTGCCAACATTTAGCTCCACTGAAATATCATCATATCATTCCAAATGACTCATCGTGTTCACGTATTTGGAGACCTGGTTAAGGGTCAAAAGCTTTTCTATCCTGCAGGCTTTTGCAGTGAAAGTCAGTTGATCCTGACTGTGACTGAATGCAGTGTGTTAAGGAGCCAGAACAGAGGGAAAGCTAAAGTAATGTCAAACCACAAGTGGGAATCAAGAGTGGGTTTCAGTAGAGAGGTGAAAGGCTCCTACAGATGAAAGTCTGTTTTGTAGGAAGCAGAAATACGTGAAGTGTCTCAACCAAGCTCAGGAGGACAATCTTGACTCTCTATTGCTTGAGGATATCCAGCACACTGTTGAAAAATGTTGTGTCACTGATGCTAAAGCAGCCTTACAGCCCAATTCCTTCATGGCTTTTTGTCTGGTTTGGTGTTTATGCCAGACTACTTGGACTTATGCAATCATGGTGTAACCTGCCAAGGCAAGGAGTAGTCAAGTGTTTGGCTTACTGACAGTGGATTCACTTGAGCAGCTAACTATGCTGCAAACACAGAGGACTGTAGGACCAGTTGAGTGCCTTGGGTTATTGTGTACAGGCTGCCACAGTCCCAGGCAGCCCTGCCGTGGAAATGGAGATGAGAAAGGACTGCAAAACATTCACCCTGTGCTGGGAGTGCTGAAAAGCAAGAGCTGACTGTGATGTGGCAATGGAGCAGTGCTGTCTTACGAGTCTTCTGACCCAGGCCAAGTGTAAGAGCCAAGAATGAAGTCTGATCTCTTTTCCATATTCCAGTTGCATCATTCCACTGGAAAAAAAAAAACAAACAACCCAGTTGCCTCATTAAATGAGAGTTTGGTTTGAACTGTATCACAAAGGCTGCTGCAGCATTGCAGGCACATCAGGCTGAAGTGAGGAACTGAGCATGTGCTCTGAGGTTTGTGGGAGCAGCAAAAAGTCATAGTGTAAGTCTTTTCCACTAGCTTCATTTTTCTAAACATCTGAAATCAATTTTGGGCAGCTTAAACAGCAGTATCCCACATGCTAAGAGTCTTCCTGTTTAATGGAATAGGGTGAAAGGAAATTGCTTTGCTTAATTGCTAAAATGCTGGGTTTCAATCTTCCAAGCTCATTATCCCATGTACCAGTCCCACTAGCAGGGAGGTGAGGTACTAAGCATGCAGCATGCCTACTGCCCTGAGCTTTCAAGGTAGTGATGAAATAGGGATCATCCTTCCTTAGTCCTCTGTAACTCAGTTTTCAGACTGATTTCTAAAGAAAGAGCAGAGGTAGGTTCTAATGTCTCCACCAGTAGCACAACACAATTAAAAGCTAAGATGTGCTTGTAGGATATTTGCTGATCTCCTTCATAGGAGCTGCAAGTTTGATTGGACGTTCACTGACCTGCCTCTTCTCATTCCTAGTCTCAGCTATCTTACTGGATAGGAGCTATCTTACTGAAGGACAGGAGAAGCATGGCCAGAAGATACTTCATTCAGTCTTGGCTTATGTGTTGAATGCAAAAACCATCAAGACAGGTCACCGTCCACAAACTCTTGCAGAGGCCAGCAGATCATGACTTCTGTCTGTTTTGTCTCAGTGCACTGGTTTTCCTTGTTTCTAGTCCATCTGACATTGGTGTGCAGTTCATGAGTGAAGCAAATGTACAGAAAGCTCTCCATTATAGGCTCCAGGACATAAAAGATGCTTCACACAGGTTTAAGAAGCCACAGTTTTTGTATAGCTTAAGAAGAGGTGGCCAGCAGCCAACCTTCAAATAAACACTCTCTTCTCTTTCACTAAAAGAAAACATTATCATGCTATTAAATTACAAACCAAACGGGGAAGGTATCTTTCCCTGTGTACAAGATATTATCCTTTGAAGTCATAGAGCCCAGAGTGATTTTCACATGAGGGTCACCAAGTAGGAAAGAGAGAAAAAGCAAATAAACCAGTACCATTGGTTGTTTTTCACATTCCTCTCCTGGTTATAGAAACACATGTGTTTGGATAACAAGTTTCTCCTTACCCACATATTTTTTGCTTCCCCCCCCACTCCTTTGAACTTTAACATCACTTTTTCTTTATGTGTAGTTTAGGATATGTTACCTTCCTGCTGGGCCTCTCCATATTGACAAAAAGGGGCTGAAATTGTAGCTGTAGCTTTGTAAAACATTTTGGAGTCAGATATTCCGTTCAAACTCTTGTTGGTGCCGTTGCAGGAAAGAGTAGGAAGCTTGAATCTACCTGAGACAGAGCAGAAACTTCATGGAAGAGATGATAAAGGGCAAAATTTTGTCCTGATCCTAAATAGCAAGCCTGTTCAATGAAAGAGACTCCTAATAACCAATCCTTCTAGTTACTGCTGTTTTTCTTCTCTTTACAACAATGCACAGAAAAGTTGTCACTCGTAGATGAGCATGCTGGCACCTTAGAGACTGCGGCATGGGATGGTCAGTGTGGGAAGTCAAGCAAGTGACCTGACAAAACAGCATGAGAGTCCCCCTCATTTTACATTTGCACCAAAAACTATCTTTGGACTTTGTGACCACACTGTTTCTTGTGCCCTGACCTCTTCCAGCTCAGCTAGGGGACTTATGTGCTGCTGACAAGGGTTTTCTTTGGCAGCTGCTGGCTGGTTCTCTCTAGCATCAGGTACCATGATGTATTTATCATTCTAAATGCTACAAAGGACAAAAGAAGATCTGTTTTGTCCTCGAGTTTACTTTGGATGTTTCAGTTCTGTACTGTCGTTGAAGGATTCCAAACACCAGTTTGCCATCACTTGGAAGTTTTCCTGTTCACTTCCTCTCATTGCAGGTCACTGGGTGACCTTCTTGGTAGAGTCTTCCTTTTCTAGTTAGTGTTTTAACTACCTAGTTCTTTTATCTTTATAGACATCAAGCTCATGCAGTACCAATTGCATTCTTTTCCCTTTGGTGAGTCTGCATTGGTAAGTGATGAATGACATGTTGCAATAACTGTCAAGTCAAATCACTTGCTGTTTCTTCAGATCACTTTCCCTGATACATTTGAATTTGTGTTTCAAGTTAATTAACCAAAATGAGAACTGTAGCTGTAACTAGAGTAATCACAATGCAGTTCAGAATGTTTTGCTCTGTGTTACTGTGAAACTTCAGAAGACACATCAATAGTAGTAGCTTGGTACTAGGAGGCATAGATTCTAAGTGGATCTGTAGGAGCCTCAGACCAAGGACAACCAGGAATATTGTGGTTCTAGCAAATCTCTCTCATTCTACACTCCATGAACCTGCTCCTGACTCCTGCTCTGGATGTTTTCTTTCAATGGGAGTGTTTGTGCTGTGTTAGAATAAGAGATTTAAGCCCTGTTCTTACACTTTGATCCATCAGTGCTTTCAATCACACATTGTGCTTTTGATACCAGACTGAATTTCAATACCAGGATAAGAGATGGGAGCTTTTCTTGAAAGACTTTTAGCTTTCAATACAGAGGCTCTTGTTGTACTGGTACACATTAGAAGTAGCTGTGTAACTCTGAGTGTCTATATAATGGATGGTTACTCAGCATTTTCCACAGCCTCCTGGGACAAAAATCAAATAGCTGGTAGCTCTGCATCTCCTCTTTAACTACTCTGCTCATGTCATACGTGGGTTGGTTTTTTAAGTTGGTTTTGGCATGGGAGTGGTTTCTTGGGTCTGAATTAGTTATTTACCTGGTGTTGAATGTTCAGTACCTGAGAGTTTTCTTTTTGACAGGCTAATTTAGATTTTGCCTAATCCCTTCCTCCTCCTTGGTTTGATATGGGCATGGTTTCTGGGGCAGTCTCAGAAGTGATGAATAGAGAGGAGCAGAAGCAACTACCTAGCAGAGTGTTCCAGTCTTTTGTCTTTCTGTAAGGGTGGTGTAACTTTTTCTCCTTCTGTATTTGTTTTTCTTTAAAAGGAAGCTGAGAGCAGAGCCCATTTTAGAGAGAACAGGTAAAGACAAGAATAGTCTCATCTTCTTAATAAAGCAATCAGTTGTTAGTAAGGATGTAGAAAGAAAAGGAGCTAGAGGAAGTTCACAGTGTCATATGGTTACTGCTGATTCTCCAAGGAGGATTTTGTGATTTAGAAGCCATACAGTATGCTCACAGTGTTCTTAAAGATGGGCACGGCCAAATGGAGTGAAATGGGTGCTCACTCTTTACAAATGCCACTCTGTGTATTGGACTGTCCTGTTTCAATTCAGCATTGTTGTTTCCAGCTTAGAACACGTCATCTTATGCTTTCCCAAGGTGGGAGTTTGGTTTTTGCTCTGTCAGTTTGTCACTGGCACGTGGTGTAAACAGCTGCATCTATGGAGCTGCTTGGTTTAGAGATCCTCTTTTTTATTTAATGTGTTTTCTCATTGTTAAAAATATAGTGACATATTTTTCTTGTTTTCTTGCTGGGTTTGTGTGAGTGGCATTTGTGTGTGAGAGCACAGTGCACAGCTCTGCATGCTCTCTCCAGGGCAAAACTGTCCTGAGAAGCACATGAGGTTTGTGCACAAGGCTTTGAGTAGCAGTGTGCAAGCCTTCTGGGAGCGTGCAAGCTGTTAGGTATTTCTCTTCTGCTACCTGTATCCCTCAGTGTTGCAAAATTGACTGGCAGTCACCTGCTCCTCAGCAGACAGAGGATTTTGGTTGCTTGTAATGGAATTGCAAAACGAGTTGTGTGCTATGGAGGAATTAGTTTCGAGTCCCCCAATAATCTCCCAATAGGTTCATACAGAAGCTAAATATTGAGGAAAAAATTGTAGCATTTAACAGCCTAGAGTGTCAGAGAAGGAAATCAGTCTTGTGAGGGTTCTTCCTTCACCAGGAAGGTTGATAAGACAACAATAACCAAGTCTTTCTATCATACTTTTGCTAAAAGCACATTCCCCAAGAGATTGATCCCCTCATCTGTGTTGTTTTACACAGTGGCTCAGAGGGCTAACAGCAGAGAGGGAATGGGAACCCTGCTTCTGAGTAGTGTCTCAGCTACACAACGCTGTGACATGAAAACCTCTGCTCCTACCTGGTAAGAGTTAGCAGAGAAAGGGGTATATCTAATAAAACTGCTTTTAATGATGTATATATCCTGACTTATGCTGCTATGCAAGGGTTAAGTTCTCCAAAAGGGAATCCTTAGATGATCAAGAGCTGTTGGCAGTCATCCTTGTGTCAAAAGTAGATCAAAGAAGAAAAGAAGTGCAGGAAATGTGCTTTTGCTCCTGGATAGCCTCTGTGAGCAGAGCAGCCCCTGAGGGATTCTTGGAGCACTGCATAAGTTTAGAGCATTCTAACCAGGCTGTGTCTAGTAAAACAAGGATGGGAAGGAACATTAAGTAATGTGGGAGCTCAAGGACACCTTCGAGTCACTTTTGTCCTCTCCACTTGCTATGTTGTGTGAAACCAAGTCATGGAAAATAATTTCCTTTCTACTGAATTGAATTATCCAGGATCAGTTCCACAGACATTGCAACAACCTAAGCCTGAAGCTGAAAATTCTGTTTCTTGCACTTTCTTACTGGCACACAATGAAATCATTGCACTGCTGTGCCATGAAAGCTGAAGGGCAGGGAAGTGGAGCTTCTGCCACGGGACACAACGTGCAGAGGCGTCCTGAAGCTGGTAGCTGAATGTTTCCTAAAGGTCAACTGTCCAGCATTCATGGCCCCCGTTTCTCTTTCTCCTATTTATTGGTCTCTACAGGCAGCTCACAGAGAGGGTTTTTTTTGCCCTCTTAGCATATGAGCATGTTCTGTCTCATGAGAGATGGATTCTGGAAACCTTCTTTCATTTCCCATCGTTGACAAAGGCTCCAACTTGTAACGTTTCTCACCAAATGTATGTTTTGACTTAATCAAGATGAGACAATCAGTATGGCAGCCAGTCTGCTTTGAAAGCACTAGAGTATTTTCCTTCTGTTAGTAGGTATTACAGCATTTCACAGTGTTACAAGCCCTGAGTCACAACAGATCACAGAGGAAAGATAACAAATTTCAACCTTAGCAAAATGCTGTAATGGTTTCCATGTGAATATTTGGAAGTTATTAGTATTTCCCATTAAGTAATGGAACTGGCATTTTCATATGAAAACAGGCTGTAAGGAAATGGTCACTGCTCAGTGTTTTATGGTCATCAGCAGAGAGTGAAGCTGTGGGGAGTCTTCTGAGGGAGCTCTTCTCTTCTGCTTTCGAACTCTCTCTGCATCTACAGCCTTTACGTCTTCCTTCACTTTCCCTTGTGCCTAATTACGCCTGTCACATCCACATGTGTGAATTCACACATACAAGCCTCCTTTTAAGCTGCAGTTGAAAACCCCTATAATGAGAGCCGCTCTAAAGGAATAAACCAGTTCTGTTTCTCCCTCTAGATGTATGCCAAAAAGCACAAGAGTTTTGAAGTGCTGCTTCATTGGAAGGCAAAATGTATTTCTGACGTGTATTCCTGCTTTGGACCTGCTTGAAAACCTCTTTAAAGAGATGGACACATCTCCCTTAACTTTATTCATTTGAGTTATGTATCTAATGTAAGCCAGTCATCCAAGCTGTGATGATCCTCTGGGATGATGATTCTTGGACATTTTAACACCAGTATCTCAGGGTGCAGGTTCTCATCTGATTGCTCTGATGACAAGGCCAGTTAGAAAGGCTTGCATGCTTCCTCTGAGCTTGCCATCCTTGTTTTTAGGAACTCAGTTCCCTCTCAGTAAAACACGGTTATGCCTCTCAATTGATTTAAAGCTTTTCTTTCCCATTAATGTGTGTGGAGGACCAAGGCAAGAAAAGATACTAGATGAAGAGTTCAGGACTTGGAATGCTCCTGTCTCCAACACAGATGTGGTGTAAGCAACAAAGGTGCTTTTTGCATGCCCTCGTGCCAGGAAGGACTCACTTTCACATGCAAGGCTGTAGCTCAGACTGATGTGGTACAAGCTGGGTTAGCTGTTGGTATGGTGTCTGTTCACAGCCAGCAGAAAGGGAGTAGATGCCTCCTCTGCTAGCCTGAACAGAGGAGAGAAAGGAAGAAGTAGAGCAGAATGGAGCTCCTCTGAACAGTGACCTCAAAGTTCCCTGGAAAGCCTTTGGAAAGTTGGGTAGCACGTGATTGATTCCTGGCAGCTTTCATAGAGGTGAGACAAAACCTAGCACTTGCTATCTGAGAGCAGTAAGCAGTTAGTACGGTAAAAATAGACACATAAATAATGAACAGTTTTTCTAAGTGAATGTGACAGTATGTGCACTCATGAGTCTGTGTGTGGATGCAATACACAATTAGTAGATTAGGAGGATGCATTTTCTTTTTCTTCCAAGCAGTGTTTTTGGCATCCTGTTTCTCAGCTGCAATTAAAATAGCAATTGAGAGCTATTTGAGTAGATGTGTGCTGCAAACCAAAGAGGAAATCATCATAAGCAAGTTGCTATTCAAAGGCAACGTGCCAAATTAGGCAAGTAGACCCAAAAATTCCATCTTGCATGTTATGTTATGCAGGAGGTGAGTTGTAAAGGGCCTGGGCAAGGCTTCTGGGTGAGTTCTGTGTGAGAGCTGTGACATGGTGCGATGTGTTTTGTGCCGGAGCTTAAAGGGTCTGTGTTCCTCAAATGCAGCAGTGACTTGATTGGAAACAAAGATCTGATGCATGAAAGGATGAGCATGCACTCTGCAAAATGTTAGAGATGCTGAAGTGGTTGGACAACATGATTCAGGAAACATCGCTGCCCAGGGCAGGATCTGGTTGCTGAATGACTGAATAAAGCGAGGAAGCCAGAGACAAAGCAGCGCTGTGTGGGAGCAGGGGCAGCCAGGAGACAGGCATGCTGTGAGCAGTGGGACACAGGGCTGCAGGAATGCTCTGCAATGCTAAATATCCGTCATGGGAACTGCAGATGATCTTTGGCAAATCCAAGTGACTGTTAAACAGGGAGTTGCTCAGTGCCTGGTTGTGAAAGGCTCTTCAGACTGATTCACTTACCAGCCTTCAAGGGAGATTCTTGTCAGCAGGTGGGCAAGGACGTGTCATTCTGTCTCTTGTGGATGGGGTACTGGGTAGGATGGCAACAGCTGAGTGGATGCTCTGAAGCAAATAAGCAAGGAGCTACCAAAAGCAGTCCATACTAGCATAAAGGAGTGGGTTTAGTTTCACAGAACGTAACTAATGTTTAGAAGTCTGTTTACAGTGCCAAAGAAGGAGAACGCACAAGGTGTTTTCTTAGGTGCTCTTCATGCTCTGCATGTAAAACAATACAAAAAGGGGTTGGGGAGGGTTGTTAAGTCTGTAAATATTCTGCTGGACAGATGTGTGTTGATGCTTAACAATATGGGAGCAAAGGTTTGTACAGAAATGTTAAACTCTTCCCTTCTTGTTGTGTCGTTACAGTTATTGTCTCATGTTCTGGATCACATGAAGAAAACTCTGCTTCACCAAATCCACCTCAGAAGCTCTCCACAACAAAAAATAAGATGATTTCATTAAACCAGCCTTCAAAACCAGGTACCATGTGTTCCTCTTCCTTACATCCTCCTCACTTCTGCTTCAGAATCTAGGTGCAGGATAGATGCTGGCAGTCACAAAGACCCTTTAGCAGAAAGCTGTGCCACTGGATGTTTGACTGGAATGGAGCAATGACTAAGAAAGGCCAGTGTAACATGAAGTGAATCCCTTCCTTCCTTATTAAGGAAAGAAGAATCATCTCCATCAGCACAGTGAAATCCAGCAGGTTTGGTGTTGGGAGTTCTTGAAATAAAAGCTGATTAGTGGAACTGCTTTCCAGCAACTACAGAACAAGCTTCCTTTCTTGGTACCTAATGAAGTTGGGTGTTTTTTCACTGTCGAGGCATTGTAAAAACACATTGAGCTGGGCAAAATGCACGTGACATAGGTAGGATTGAATTTCATCTTACTGTGGTGCCAGGATAGGTGCAGCAAACACTGCACTTCATAAATGCTTAAAGTAATGAGCCAGTTGTTACCAGTGATGTGGAAACTTGGGAATTGAAGTGATGCCTTTTCATTTAGTGAAATGGCTACAGGATGGTTGAGGTTGGAATGGACCTCTTGAGACCATCTAGTTCCACCTTGCCCAAGATCAAATAGAGTCAGCTGGAGCAGCTTGCTCGTGACCATGTCCAGATAGCTTTTTGAATATCTCCACATATGGAGGCTGCACAACTGCTCTGGGCAACCTTTTGTCTCTTATGGTACAAAAAGTGTGTTCTTGTGTCCCAATTGAATGCTTTTGTTTATTAATTTGTGCCCATTGCCTCTTGTTCTGTCAGTGGGTGCTGCTGAGAAATGTTTGACCACCTCTTCATTTCCTCCCATCAGGCGTTTGTGTACGTTTGATAAAATCCTCCTGAGCCTTCTCTTCTGCAGGCTGAACAGTCCCAGCTCTCCCAGCATCCCCTCTTAGGAGAGATGATCCAGTTACTCATCTTTGTGGACTTCTGCTGGACTTGTTCCAGTCAGCCCATATCTTTCATGGATGGGGGAGCCCAGAGCCAGGCACAAAACTCCCGGCGTGGTCTCGTGTGCTGAGCAGAGAGGGAGGATCTGTTGCCTGAAAGCACAGAGTTCTTTTCTCACCGGATTTCAACGACTTCCCTCATCTAGTTCAGACTCTTTTTCCAGGCATTCAGATCCTCCAAGGCCTCAGGTTGTGGCAGATGATAGGTTTTATACAGCCTGGACAGTATGGGAATGAGGAGCTTTTGGTTGAAGGAGAACCTTGTGTTTACTTCCCTGAGCTGTGAGCTGCTTTGTTATGCATGTCTGGAGGATGAAGCCTGCATGGGTCCAGTCCTTGGTACTGCAAACAGGGAATATTAGTGACAATTAAGGAGATGATTGTGTTGTAAATATTCACTTCTAGTAATCTTCTGTTGAAACAAGGAAAGGAATTTCTCTTGCTTGAGCTCTGAGTTCATTCTCTTGCACTGTTATGCTGTTGAGAGAGATGTTGCTTTCTGTGATTTATGACCAACTAGGATTTAACCTGGTGAAGATATTACTGGGGCTGACAGTGCATCTGTGGGCACTGGGTTAACTTGTCAGGCTGTTATCAATTCCAAGCAGCACAGCAGATCTGGATCAGGGCTCTGCTTTGTCTCACAGCCACGGAGTGTCTGAGCCGCTGAGATCCCTAAAGCTGTTTTGCTGGATCATCAAACCATAGCCTGGAGCTGTGCACAGATGCCTTTCTCTAGCTTGAGCAGAGCCAAGAGAGTGGCTGCTGTCCTTCCTGTGCTGCTGGAAGCTGCCATTGTATGTACACACACACACAATTTGCCAGTTCATCTGCTTGTGGCTTCCAGTTAAAAACGATGGGCTGAACAGCGCAGTAGAGCTTTGCTAAGCTGTGTGGGCTTGATGAAGTGGGCTGAGAAGCTGTTCAGGTGTTTGGCCCAGGTCGTAAGTTGAGAGAGAGCCAGTGACAGAGGTGAGCAGGCCAGAAAGGGCTGGGGAGCACACAGAGGAATTGGGAAATGTCTTTAAGTGGATATTCACAGCCTGCACTAAGCCAGGTGATGTGCAGCTCTGCACCTCTCTGACCTCTGCAGGCTGGGTGCTGGTTTGAAGGAATGTAGTTACAGTTCACTTTAAAAATGAGGAGGACTTGTCTGCTTTGGCTGCTGCTCTCAGAGGATCCATTTCCCCTTCCTCTGAGAGTTTAGCTGAAGTACAGCCAGTCTTCTGGGGGCTCGTATGGTTTTATTTCTGCCCCCCCCTCGCCACCCCGTGTTGCCTGTGCAAGTACCTGTCCTTGTTATATCCCTGACCTTCATTCTCTTCTTCATAGCTGTCTTGTCTTCTCTACCAAAGGAATAACACTGTGCCATTCACATTTGCAATGGCCACAGACCTTCTGAACATCAGGATCCCAAAGATGAATGTTTAGTCTCTTGTTATTTCTCATGTGGCCTGGGGGGTCCTCTGGTTATTACTGTAATGTTATTATTACTACTGAAAATAAATACCATGCAAGTTAATATCAGCTTGGCATATCTGTTCAGCCCTACTGTGTGTGGGAGAGCTTTGTGCAGTTAGCATCCCTTCAGGGGGTTTGTATTAGATTGATGAGAGAACAGTGAATTACTTCTTGTCTGGTTTATAACATGCTGATTATGAAAAACTCTGGCCAGGACGATGGAGTGTTCTCAGTCTCTGGAGTTCAAGAGGACGTTCTGCTCTGTCCTGCTGCAGGGGAAAAAAAGAAGCAAAACTTATTAAAAAAGGAAAGTAAAGAAATATGTAAAGCTTGTGCTGTTCAGCTATTGTGCTTGAGACCACGACAAGCTCTTTTTATTGCTGAGAGAGGTTTGACCTTAAGGTTTGTTTTGGTTTGCTTCTCTCTGCCAATGTGCTCAATCAGTATAGTCTCAACAGCCTTGCTGCACTGGGTGTTATTCTCATTCAGGGTTTTACACACATGGGCCAGACCTGTACATGTTCTATATACCTGCTATCAATTAGATGGACCTGTGTATATTATATAACCTGCTATAAATTCACTGCTGATAGCAGTAGGAGGATGCTGGTTTACACTTGCAGGGTTGCTTTACATTCTGCCACGTTCCTTCACCTGCCCTGCTACAGACTCTGTTGTTATTGCATGTCCCTTTAACTCTCCCATCTTTGGGGAATGGCAGTCCTCACACACTGTACACCTGCCCATTCCTATGCCTGCATGAAAGCTTTGGTTTCTCCTGACAGAGCTCTCGTGTCTCACGGGCTCGAGCTGTTCGTGGGCGACGTCTACAGACAGCTTTGGGAAACCCGACTGGGTGGTGTCTTCAGCTGGTGTCCTGGTGTCTCAGGAGAGACAGCAGCTGCTTCTGGACAACACTTCCACCCACGGAGACACTGAAGGTAGGCAAAGCCACAGTTCCCTCTGAATGGACATCTGCTCGGTGCCAGCAGGCTCAGGGCTCAGGCACGTGTCCTGCCCTATGCTGGTTCTGGTGCACTGTCAGTGCCCAAGAGTCTCTGAGAGCAAGATGATATATGTTTACTGCCTGCCATGTGTATGTGTGTACCCTGTAAACAGCCAGTGCCTTTACACACTCGTTTTGTGTCTCCCTATTTTTAGGATAAGCTACTTTTGGTTACAGAGACTGGACTTGTCTTAGGAAACTCAATCTTTCACAAGCCAGGCCTGGCTCCACATGTCTACGTCTGACTTGCTTTTGGCTTTTGTTTTGTTGGCTGTGTCTTCACTCTGCTTGGTTTGGATTTTCCTCTTCTCATTCCTTCTAGCATTTCTTACTTCCCTCACTTTTACTTTGTTCTCCTTTCTCTGCTTCCTGATATTTGCTTTCGGTTTGATGCATAGTCCTTTCCTCATGATGGATTTATCCAAACTCCTTATCCATTTTCCTCTTGTTATCTCTCTTCCATCCACACTGTGTGTCTATCCTTGGGTTTTTTTTTGTGTGTGTTTCTTTTCTCACAGGAGACATTTTCCTCCTGAACATCAGTAGGCTCCCAGATAGATGTGAGTTCAGCCTGCAGAGCCCCATCCTGCCTGGGAGCTTGGACTCTTGCTTGCTGGAACTGGCCATATGTTCACAGGATGCTGTTCCTCTCCTCCAGAGGTTCACAGTTGAAATCAGATACGTGGAGACAAACAGAAAGATGATGATTTCTCTGAGAGTTGCCCGTGAGGAAGATGCTGGGTAAGACAATCCATTTTCAGCTGGTTAGACTTTGACTGGCAGGGCAGCGTGCAGTCCCTCTGCGCCACTGTTCTATCTCTGTCTTCTCCTTTCTTGAGATCACTGCTGCTGTTACAGCAGCAAATGAAGGCAGAACTGTCAGGACTGAAGCATGCTACAGCTGGGTCTGTAGCAGAGCCAGGTTTTGTGTGTGTCCCCTTTGCAATGAACACACTTGCTTAGGATTCACTCTTCGTCCTTCACATTTGGGATGGTCAAGAGTGGTTGAGTCTCTCACTGATGCTGGAATTATAGCTGTAAAATGCACTCAGCCCAAAGATTGCCTTGGCAATGTGACCGATATCTCTTCAGTATTCAGAAGGTCCTAAAAAGGGTCCCATTTCTAATTCTGAAGTCAGGTTAACGTCACCTCTTTTATCCTTTCCTCCTCTGTCTGCTAGCTTCAGGAGCATTCTCTTTTGCTTCATTTATAGAGTGAAAACAGAAGGGTGAAAACAGAAGCTAGAGGTGAGGAGAGGTGAAGACAAAAAAAGTGTAGTAACCTTGGATCTTGTCCTGTGTTCTCTTTGCTCTTCTCAGTCTTTTACTGTTTCATCCCTGTGTGTAGCAGAACGTAGGAGAAATGGGCAAAGGGAATAAATCACAAGAGGAAAAGAAGTCCACGTGGCCTTTGACTTTTGCCATATTCCATGTGCTTCATTTTCCTTTGCTTCAATCTGCCCTGTAAGAACCTGGGTCAGACACACAACAGAGCTTTTAATTTCCATCACCTGACTGACTCCCATGGAGAACTGAAGAAATAGATCCCAGTTCTTGTTGTCTTTGAGTTCTCTGGCACTCCCCAGGCTGCCATGGAGATCTGCAGCCAAGACTCCTGGGCAGCCAAAGACAGCAGAGCTGGACTAAAAACAGTATTTGTTTTCTTTCAGATCCCTCTCTCTTCTGCTCTCAGCCATTGCTCACTTCCTTCTGCCTGTTCTTTCCCCTCCTTCTTGCCAATCTCACAGGGAATCCGTTGCTTTTTCTGGGATCAGTTTCTAATGTCCTTTTTCACCTATAACTTGCTGCTTTGAGTAACTAACAAGCCTCTGCCACTGCAGCCATGGCTCTTCTATATGAAATACCCTTTTGATAGACCCAGGTGGCCAGAGCAGGCTGGAATGGATCATAGATGCTGCTCAGCAGCTTCTGTGAGACAACTGTTTGTGAAACCAGGACTATCATCTCTCTCTAAAGCGATGGCATTTAGTTTTATTTGGAGTTAGCTTTGCTAAAAGCTAACCTAGGCACTGATAGGCACTCTTTCTTAGTGAGCAATTGAAGCACTGGTAAGCTCAGAGGGTAGTAATCACCTAAAGATGGAAAGTGACTGAGTCCCGTCTCAAATCAAGACATGAAGGAGGGATAGAAAAGAGACAAAACAGAGTTGGGCACCACGTTAGGTCAAATAACCCTTCCTTTTCTCCTCATCCTGAAGTTTTTCCTGCTTTCCAGGAGCTTTCTACAGGCAGTGAGAGTTCTATGAGCTTTTCTGTGTTAACCAAACACTGGTGCACAATGTAGAATAGTACAAAGAGGACCATGAGCTAGTGACTTTGAGATAGATGCCTATGTGTAGTACATGGTTTAACCATAGATAAATCCTACCAAGGGGTTGTCTTGAAATTGGAGTAGAAACTTAGATACAGAATAAAGCTCAGGTGGCACTTCTTCAGACAGTCAGGCACTCCGGAAAGTCCAGGTTCAGCCCCTTTTGTCACTCCTCCCTTCCAGAATCAAGCTGTACTTGATAATAAATTCCAGCTGCACCAGACCACTTCAGTGAATTGTCCTCTTTCAGGACCTAGAAATCTTCTCGTGATGGTGTTTCCTCCTTCTACACATTTCCCAAAAGCTTAGATACGTCATGCATGAAAGGAGGTTTCTGTCCTGTCCACCTCACCACCTATTTGGATTTATCACTAAAGTGGTGGGTTTGAAGCTGCCACTCATTTTTTTTTTTTTCCACACATATTCCTTAGTGAAAGAACAAAGAAGCAGATGGACCTTCAGACACTACGTCCTCTGGACAAGTAGGGTAAAGTCTCAGTGTTTGTTGGTGTATTCCACACCTATAGGGGGTAAGTATTAAGAGTTAGTACCATTAGAGAGAGATTCACTGAGGGACAAAGCTGTTTCAAATAGATAAAGTTCTATTTCAGATTATCTCAGTAGAGCTCAAGTGTTGTTTTCCTTTCAAGTCCAAACCTTCCTTGTCTGGCATCAGGCTCAGAAAGCTGTCTTCACTTTCTCAGGGTTAGTCCCAGTGCTTGTTTAGGTCACATCTAACACCCTTTTCACTCTTTTATTTATGCCACCTTTTCCTTCTTATCACATAGACCCAGAACCAGTCACAGCAGAGGATTCTACAGAGTCCTGTGTGCTTTTGTTTTGAGTGGTTTCATATGCTTATGTGTGTGTGTTGATCACAGTTATCTCAGTGTTGTCAGCCAAAGCTGTTTCAGGAAGCAGATAGTTTCTTTCAACTCCAAGTACTCCAGTGAACATAGAAAAGCATCCCTTGCAGCAGGAATAATCTCTTCCCTTCGTGTCATCAAGAAGCTGAATTGATTTTGTTCTGTTTGCTCTGCTCTGATCTGTTGAGGTCCCTTCCAGCCTTTAAGATTCTATGTGATTCTTCCTGAAATACAAGGCACTGGCCATGATAGTCTTGGTAGGTCAGAAAGCAAAAAGCTCATGTGCACAGGTGGCTTTTCAGCTGGCCAAGCTCACAAAACAACCCTTGCTTAGCTTTGGTTGCCTTCTCCCCTTTATTTGAGGGGTGGTGATGCTAAAGTGCCCTGATAGCTTCCAAGGTGCTTGAAACTTCCTCTTTGACCCTTCTGTTAACATGGTTGTTTTTATCCACAAAGTTTATTTAGCTTCTGCTGCTGTACATGGAAACGTTGCCACGTTAGCCAAGCTCAAAGTCTAGAAACATGTGTGGCCATTTGGGTTTCATACATTAGGTGTCCAACTACATAAGACTTGGAAAGAGGGTAGTGTGATGGGTGTCCTCAGAAGGCATCTAGTGTGTGCTGCCAGCAATGAGCACAGCCATTTCAATTGCAGCTAGTAAAGGAGAAGCTGTCCAGGCACTATATAAAAGTTTAGCTCTGGAATGCTGACCTGGGAGGCTGTTTGTGTTGAAATTGCACCCAAAAGAACACCTGGGTCAAATGAGAACCCTCTTGACTGGCTGGTGAAGGCAGGAGAGGTAGGCATATGTGCTGGCTTCTCACCTATTTGAAGTCTAATGGCTACAAATGGATGTTTGTGGAGACTTGCAGGGAAAAACTTCCTATACGTACAAATGTAATGTGAAGCTCTGTAGTAATATGAAGCTTTGTAGTTTGTCACTGTGCCAAGAGGCATTTAGCATCCATCCCTTTGTGCAATACACACTGCAGTGAGTCTCCCTGAGTCAGAAAGGGTTGCAGCTTCACTGAGTTTTTCACTCTTAATAAAGGAATTGTTGGTCTTGGTATTAAAAGTCTTTCTTAAAGGTGAGTTCCTGGTGTTGGAAACGCAAAGGCACGACACGGGAAGGGGCTGGTGAGGAGGGGGATGAAAACTCGCTCAGTGCAGGAGGTTGAGAGGCTAAGGAAAGGTTGAAAGCACAAAGCAAAGGTTGGAGTGATAGGTTTGCTGGATGAGTCTTGAATTCCCTGGCCTGAAGCATCAGGTTGCTTGCAACCCCTCTCAAATTCTGTCAGACTCTGATAGCCCTTCCACACACACAGATACATCTTAACGTCTCTATTGAGAACAAGGGTGATATTACCTCATTGCTTGAGGTCTGGTTTGACATAAAATCAATAGTAGAAGTGTTGCTAAGCTTGGTTTCTCAGGAAGCCTGCTGCAACGATCCATCTTGTGCTGGATAGACAATGGGCTTCGTTCCTGATTCCATTAAGGAAATGAACTTGGCTGTGACTAGCCTGTGTTTGAGCAGTGGAAGCAAGCAGGGTGTGATCACTGCCAGCATTAGAAATCTTGCTGCAGTTTCATCTTGGGAGTGAGGCTTTCTCTGAAGGGGAATACCTTTAATGCTGAGGAGACTCCACACACACCAGTGCTGTGGGCAGTGCAGAGCTACTTGTCATTTCTGTGTTCTCTGCATGCCTGCCAGCTTTTGCTGTGCTGTTGCAAATGGAGCCACAGTACTGGAGATACCTCAGTGCAGAACCAGACTGTTTCATGGGAACTTAGGGCTCTGACTAGGAAGAGCTCTCAGTTTACACAGGTAGTGGTTTAAGATGTTGACCCTGCTTTTCTACCAGCTGCCAGGGTTCTCCCAGCAGAGATGGACAAAGAGACACTGTGTCTCTCTCTTGGGATGTGTCAGAGGTTGGTTAATTGACTTAGATCACCAGTGGCTTTCATTTGTTTTGATATGGTAGCCTATAAATGGCAAGTTCCAAAGTGTCTGGCTCAAAAACCATGTAGGATTAAGGTGCAGCAACTGATCTAGTCACTGTTTTTAGCTATGAGGCTGCTATCTCTTTAGATGCTGTTACTAAATGTCTCCCTAGTTGTGAATCAGAGGCTTTGTGCCACAGGTTCCAGCACTCAGGGGTATGGGCACGCTGCTGATGCTGTGATGTCTCAGCTGTGGGTTGTAATTTGATGGAGACACTATGTCTCAGTGCTTGGAAGGTCTTTTTAATTCAAAACATTTAAAGACTGTCCTTACCTTCAGTAGCACATTGAACCCAATTGATTAAGGCCCATTGATCTTCGTGACCAACAGGAGGCAATGGACTGATGAGCAAAGCTGTGTCATGTAGCAGAAATTACTCAGCTCTGGGTCAGTGCTGAATGTTCTTGCATGTTGTGCTACAGTGTAGTGGGGAATATAAGTGTATTTACAAGGTATATTTTGAAGTACTGTCTGTTCCTGAAGCAGCACTGCAATACAAAATGGGAGTAAAGCAGTTGTTCTCCTGGGTGGGGTGGTAGGGTTGGTGTAGTTGTTTTCAGGGCTGGCTGTCTGAAGCTGAGTTAAATGACATTGAGCTGCTGAATATGATATGATAGGACAAGGAACAGGAGAAATAGGGTCATCTTGATAAGAGGACCTCAGCTTCAGTTGAGTTTAGAGTATCTGTGAGGGCTTATGTGTGTGTGCAATGGTGAAAGTGGAAGATGGGGGATCATCATAGTAAGGATAGTAAGAAACTCTCCCACCAGAAAAAGGAATGTAGTTGTTTTGTGGAGGGAAGAATTAGTTAGGTAGCTAATCAGTGACCAGCCAAAGCAGAGAGGGTGATAAAACCCCTGAAGTTGCTTCGAGGTTTTTTGTTTCTAAGTTACAAATTAGGTGGTCTGTGATGTTCCTGCTGTGCCCAGCAGAGATGTATTTGTTGTCTGTGTGTTGCCTTCTGATGTGTTTCTGGTGCAGGCCAAGAGCTAGATGATCAGTTCATGGCAGCTGAAGGCATTTCCCAAGTGAAAAAGTAATACTAGGAGCAGAGCCTGAGCAACGCCTCCTAACACTGTGTCCTGCCTCCTTCTCATTCCACTGACAGTGACTTTATCACTTGTCCAGGGTGCCCCTGGCAGCGTGAGCAGCACGTAGGATACAGGGCCATTTATCTGTGTCTGCTACTCTTTTCAGAAAGAGCTTAGAGCAGGGATTCCTTTGTCACTGATCTTGCTACAACCCCTTTTACAAAGTATTACCATATAGTTCTATCTGTATTCCTCATTGTGTTGTTAACATGAGGTAAGATAAACAGATTTAAAAGACTCTGTTCCTCCCTGGCCCCTGGGTTCCCTGACTGCCACCAGACCCTTCTGAGGGATGTGCTTGGAACATTGTCATTTGGTTCTTCTCTCTAGCTTTCCATGCCTAACAGCCTTTCTGGGAACTGCCACAAGTGGGAAACCTTTGCTGTCTAGGGGTTATGGCAGTTGTCCTGCAGTGGGATGTACATTGCCAGAGCAAGCTGCATTTGCTGAGATGCCTCTTCTTCCTTTTGCTTTGTGGGTGCCCTCGAGCTTGTCAAGGTGGGAGATGAGATAACACACAGAGAAAGGTTCTCACCCTTACACAACCAAGAAACATTCAGGGCCAGGCATTTACTTCCAGAAAATACAATGTCAGTGTTAGCCTGAAGAGATCCAGAGACTTGCAAGAGCAAACAAAACACAACCATCTATGTGCAAGAGAGACATGGAGAGGGTGTGCCCAAAACTGATGATAATTTAAGCCCCAACTTCAGAATCATTAGAAATGGCTGGACCTTTCCATCATTAGCAATAGGATCTGCAGCAAAGATAACTAAATGTGAGCCTGTGAGGCTGCACATCACTTTTCTAAACCTCTGTCTGTGACACTGGAGTTTACTTTCATCAATCTGTTCCTCATGGGTATTACTTCTGTTGGGTACAGCACAGATTCTTTATGCTAGAGGCTCCATGGATTGAAGTGTGCTGTGTTTATGGCTGATAGCTCTTTGTTGTCTTTTAGGATGAAATGGAAACACCTAATGGCCCAGATTGGCCGAATAGAGAGACCTTTTAAGATCACCTTGCTGTATTCAAACTGTGGAGCACGAGAGGTTGGAGTACTGGCAGTGGGCTCCTTGCAGCTCAGGAACTGCTTTCATGGTATGTTGCAACACAGTCAGGCTTGGAGTAAGCAAATGCAGTCAGAAAAGAGAGCAGCATGCTCACCCAGACTGGGGAGTGTAATCATGAAGCTGGTCAGGTGGGATTTACATGCAAGTTGAGTCTCCTCTGGGATTTGTGGCAGTGCCTGCCTGCCAAGGGTCCCACTTGCATGTGTTTTATGTGTGTGCATGCATGGGCACATGTTCCAAAGACAGGCTTCAAGCTCAGCATTACAGAATTGATCGAAATGACCCTGTCTGCTCTTCAGCTTGGCTTTGCTTGATCATTGTTTGAGAAAACAACAGGGCTGACGTGGCATCCAGCAGCAGGGATGGGGAAAAAAAACCTCTTTGCCTATTTTAGCATTTAATATTTTTTCTTTCTTCAAGATTTAAGGACAAAAGCCTACCCTGTGTCACCAAACCTTATCCCATACTGGGGCTCTGTCTTCTGAATCCATAGCAAAACACTGCTCTCCACTCAGTGGAGTCTGTTTGCTGCTGCCAGGCTGAGAAAGGTCTGACTCAAACAACATTAACTGCAAGTAATTCTTGTCTCCAAAGTTCCGAGTGCTCAGCTCAGAAATCCTCAGTTGTACCTGGCACTTGCAGCCCTGTTGTGAATATCATACAGATGATGCTCAGGAGCTGTGCAGAGCCTTGCTAATGCCATTTAGGTTTCTTGGAAGCACAAGAGTCTGTGGGCACAGGCAGCTTGCAGCTTGGAGACACAATCATCTCTACTTCCTGCTTCCCATGCTTTAATCTAATGCTCTTGCCTCTGTTTTGCAGACACTGTAGAAACAGGTTGGAATGTAATACAAAAAGCTTCAAAATGTAAGAAGAGAAAGGTGGTTACACAACTGTTTCATGACACACCATGAGACTGGTTTTGTCTAGAGATTGAACTGTATTGCAGCCATTAATGTTGGAACTGACCATGTTGTGTTTTTGGTGTGATGGGTTTTTGACAGCCATGGCATTTTGAGAGGATGCACACAGCCTAAATGCTCTGTGTTAAACACTCAGTCCCTAAATGAGCTGAAGCACATGCACAGCACAGGGCCACGAAGAACTCCTGCCTCAGCCCGTGTAGCTGCATTGCTGCAGAGGTGGCCTTTCTCCTGGAATTGGTTCCCTCACTTTTGCATTTCTTTCCAGAGCAGTAACAGTCCCAGTGGAACCACTGTGCAGAGCTCTGTTAAAGGGGAGCAGGTCCAGAAGAGACCTACACAAACCAGCAGGTCCATAACAGCCCTGTGCACACACACACACACACATCCCCAGGACAGGCTGAGTTCATTAAGAGCCATGATTTTGGGAAATATCAGACTTAAAAATTGTGTTCATCTGGTTGCTTGGAACCTATGCAATCAGACAAATGCTCCTGGAGTATAGCTGATGAGACTAGAGAAGAGGCACGAGTACAGTTCCTGCACAGTGGCGCTGGTGAGGCTGCAGCTTGAGGGCTGTGTCCGGTGTTGGACTCCTCACTGCAAGAAGGACATTGAGGAGCTGGAGCTGGGGAAGGGTCAGGAGATCAAGTCTGATGAGGAGCTGCTGAGGGAACTGGAGGTGTTCAGCCTGGAAAAGAGGAAGCTTAGGGGAGACCTGATCAGGTCCTCTATCTGACAGATTGTAGTGAGGTGGGGGGTCAGTCTCCTCTCCTCAGTAATAAATGATAGGACAAGATGAAATGGTCTCATTGCACCAGGGGAAGTTTAGATGGGAGAGAGGAAGAACTTTATCCCTGAGAGGGTGGTTAGACACTGTCCCAGGCTGCCCAGGGAGCTGGTGGAGTCTCCATCCCTGGAGAAATTGAAAAGACCCATAGCTGAGGTGCTGAGGGACATGATGTAACGATGGGCTTGGCAGTGGGAGGGTAGTGGTTGGAACTGATGATCTTAAAGGTCTTTTCCAAATGAAATGATTCTAAAACATAAAATATTACTAGTATGGGGAGGCAGCTGTTTTTCCAGGCTGGATGCCTCAGAGCTGGCACAGAAGTGTGTCAGCAGCACGAGTGCTGGTTAAGCCTTAGCCACGATAGGAGAGAGCAACGTGCCATGTCAGGACTGGAGCTGAGTGGGCTTCTTTCCTTTTTTTTTTTCCTTTAGATAAAGAAAACCAAGATATTTCTGTATATGACAAAGGCTCCACTTTCCCCTGCCTTGATGGAGGCTGTGTCAGCCACCTACAGATCTGTGAGTTCGCCAGTGATTGCCCTGCCCAAGACCAGGAGGGGGAGAGGTGTGGTGAGTACGTGGCATGGCACTCCCTGACACCCTACATCCCAGGGACAGAAATGATTCAGAACGAAAAATGAGTCAAATTGATTCCATCTCTCTTCAGTGTTTTACCTCCTGCATTAATTTAGCCTGTTTACATTGGCTGGACACCAGAATCTCTCTGAAGATTCACTCTATATAGGACACAGTGGATTGGAAGGATTGGTTTATTTAAATGTTGCAGTAAGGAGTTCAGGGACTTGCCTTTCACAGTTGCTGTTGCTTCAGAGAAAGGCAAAAGCTTTGTTTATTTGTCTGCAGCTGGGTGAGAAATTCCTTCTGGAACCTTTTCTCTGAAGCTCTCTTCAGAGGAAGGTGCTGATCATCTTTCTAGTGCCAGCCACCAGCAGAGTCAGAAATCCGTCCCTTTAAAATCCCAGTTCAGAGTTCTTCTCTGGACATCAAAGCAGAGAAACCCCCTGACTCAGCACATATGGTGCTAAGCAGCATCATTTAGTTTTGTTGCACCAATCTGATTGGATTTCCTTTAATGAAATCTTTGTGATGCCTACAATGTCACATGCAGCAAGGCTCTTACAAACATATAGCAGTGACTTACCATTCTTTAGATGGTGGGAGCTGCATTTTGTACAGGAACTAGAGCAGGACAGAACTGCAGGCTCTCAGATGTCTCCAGAAGCAAAATGTTCTTGATGGTGGCTCTGGAAATAAACAAATGAGACTTATTGATATTTTGACATTGAAAACCTGTGTAGCACAAGTTGGGAAGCTCAAACAACCTCAAAGAGTTGACTTTTGCTGCTCTTTATGTTCTTCCATAACCAAGTTTCTCCTGTTTCCCTGCTTTGTCTTGTTCTCCATTGTAGACAGTCTCCCAGAAGGCTCACATTGCTCTTTTGAAGAAGGTCCCTGTGGCTGGACACTGAATGAAACTGCAGCATTTCCTTGGTCTATTCGGGACTTTGCTGACATGAGTCAAGATGATTCAATTGTGGGATCAACTTTGCAAGCCACAGGGGGTAAGTTCCTCATTGTTCTTCCTCACTCTCATTGGGAGTGTGTGTGTGTATGGACATATACCATGGCCTTGAACTTGGAAGTTTTTCAGTTGGTTTAAAATGTTTGGCATGGTTGCCAAATGACCTTCAGCATCAGTATTCTCTGTAACAGCTTGAAATGTAGCTAAAATTCCCTCTTGAACCTAACACAAAACTTTACATGAATCAGCTCCTGCAATGAAGTTGACACAAAACTATTGGAAACTAGAATTCTCCTTCACTTTAAAGCAATTCCATCATGAATTTACTTTCTATATATACATATATATACAAAGAACCAACAGAACTAGGCAGCTTGTAGTAACAAGTCCTTTGGGAGACCCTTGCCAGCCTCTGCCAATGGGTTAGGAAGAGCATCACATGCGAAAGCACATCTCAAGACCAAGTGATCATCCACATTTTGTGCCACAGAATGCCAGACTTAAAAAGTCAGATAATTCCCAGAATGTGGTAAGTAAGAAGGAGGGAGCTCAGCCCCTAATGTGGTCAGGCTGAAAGAAGAGTTAGCACAAATGGGTCTTGCCTCACCATTCTCTGTCAAAAGGAAGGCTGCCCATAGGAGTGTCCTCTTTGTCTCTTGAGAGCTTGTATAAACTGTCCTTGGGAGCAAAGACTACAAGTAAGGTCTTTCAGCCCAGTGTTTGCCTCAGTAAAGAGTTATTGATGCTAGTGGAAGAATGAGTGCACATCAGGAGTCCACTGTTGTTGTGAGCCCCTGTCTGGGAAGATGCCTGAGTGATGTCTGAGGTTTATGGACTTTAGGCTGTTGACTTACATGCTGCCAAAACCTACCAGAGTGCTCATTGTATCCTCACTAGTAGATGTGTTCTTAACCTGTGCTTGTCATCTTTCTTGCCCTGTGCTTCAGCACAATGGTATTAAATGATTTCAAGAAAATATATATTTAAGAAAAAAGAGGCAAAACCTCACCTTGCCCTTT
Source organism: Urocolius indicus (assembly GCA_013401255.1). NCBI lineage: Eukaryota > Metazoa > Chordata > Aves > Coliiformes > Coliidae > Urocolius > Urocolius indicus. Next base: position 117,565 of record WBNH01004019.1, read on the forward strand.
CTGATTGAGTTTTGTGCTCACAGGACACGTCCTCTACCTGCGAGCAGCCAGCCATCGGACGAACGGCACGGCTGAGGCTCACAGCACCAGCTTGCCAGCCACTATTGCCACTGAAGACTACCAGGTATATCACTGCCTTAGCACCTTTGTGCAGTTAACTATCAGGCACTATTTGCACAATTAGCTCATTGTCCTGTGCCTCTATCAAACACTGGGAAGCAGAGAGTTGGCTACACTGCTTTGCTAGTTACTTGTTGGACACTAGAAATGAGATGTGAGGTGCATCCCCAGCCAGTGAAATGCCCCAAAGCATCTCCCAAGTATGGAAAGCTCCCCAGAGGGTAGCCAGCAGCTGAGTGGTGTGGAGTGCCTTGGTTTGCAGGGATGGGAGCTGGCTGGCTGGGCTGTTGAGCCGCTCAGTATACCTGCTGCTAAGGCTTCTCTTCAGAAGTTCTGCTATGCTTTCCTAGGAGTTAACAAACTTGACAAGTTCACTGAAAACACAAGTGTGAAATTAGTAGGCATTAAGATTTTTCCTGGAACTGGTGAAAGCAATAAACTCCTGCTCACAGCCTTCAGGAGTTTCAAAAGGAGAAGGCAACCAGGCATGGATAAAGTCACATAAACCTGCCTTCAGCAAAGAATAAGGAGAGCTCTGAGATCACAGAATCTTAAGGGCTGGAAGGGACCTCAAAAGATCATCTAGTCCTGGAATTAAACATATTAAATAATATTGTACTCATAACACTTAAAAAATTAAGCTGCAAGCTTGAGCTGGACTGCAGCCTTGCTGGGGAAAACAGAAAGCTTTGAAGCCTCCTAATTAGGGCTGGCAAAAGACACATAGTGCAGGTGCCAAAACCAATCTCCACAGTTCTGTTTATTTATAAATGCAGGTCAAGTTTGCCAGGTAGTTCCAACAAAATGAAAGATGCTTGGAGCTAGGTTCACAACACCAGGAGGAGGAGAGATGGTGACTGCTGGCCGTGGTGTGCAGATCACAGGAGATCTGGACCCGTCCTCTCCTCCCCTGGCAAGGATTTGAACCCACATTTCAGGAGCAAGTAACTTCCCCTGGCTGTTGTTTGCAGCATGTGTGTCTGCTGCCTTTGTGCTGGTGCTGACTGCAAGATAAAGAGCAACTGAGTGCTCAAAGCAGTGATGGAAGTAGCATTTCTCTCTTGCTCTCTGTCAAAGTGGAAGTGATTGCTCTAAAGAGATATAAGTCATGGGCCTGGTGGTCAGGTTACTTACCTGTCATTTGGGGATGCTGTGGTCCAGATATGGTGCCTTGTGACTTGGAGCAAGCATATGGATTGAGGTTTCTTGCCTCTAGAGACAGCCCAAGTCCTTGTTTTAAGGGCATTTGAGGCAGGGCAGCTCTCCCCTTGGAGTGCTTTTGTGCCCTACGTAGAGCCTGAGTGTAGACTGAGACATATCACCACAACACATGAACCTGGGTGGTTACAGTGGGAATCCTTAAAGGATTTAAGGGTCTGTGTTTCAGACCCTTTCATAGAAATGTTTAAGCTGGTGAGAGCATGGAAGAGAAGTGCACTTGGAATTGGTTTTCTGCAATAAGCTGACTCTAGCGATTTAATGATAAAGCATTTCTGTGTTCCTTTGCTTCACTACTTTTTGTCCCTGAAGAAGGTGATAAGGAAACCAGTGCTCTCTCACCCAGAGGAGGGTATCTGACGCCATGGATATTGTCATCAGTGGTTAGAGAACAGCTGCCCAAGAGGAGTGTTAGTCAGGATCTCTACCTAGAGAGTACTGTGCTAGGAGCAGTGATGAGTCACACACACACAGAGGGGAGGCTGCATGATTAAACTGTTGGACCCAGGACCAAAAGTTTGGTGTCTCTAGTCCCCAGGGAGGGGATAAGTGAGTACCTTTCCCTTTCTAATCACAATACACCATTCTTTCTTTCTTCTTCCTCTGTTGCAGATCCAGTTCTCAGTGCATGTTTTTGGCAGTTACAATGGTACTGTCTCCCTCTCTGTCAGGGAAGAGACGAAGGGAGCTCCAGTCACCCTGCGGCTGTGGGAGAGGGCAGGGAGCTGGAGTGACCACTGGTTTCTCATCACCTTACCAATGCCAGTGCTTCAGAACCGGTAAGAGCTCCACCAGCAACATCAGGCTTATCCCTAGAGCTTCAGCAGATTATTCCTGCCTTTGCCGTGAAGTATCTCCATCTCTGCTGGAAGGGTACTGCAGCTTTGCATGCTGAGTCAGCATTGTGTGTGCACACAGCCTGGGCAGCTGGAGACCACTCACTGCCACAGCAGTCTCAGCCTTGCACTACAGTCTTCATAGGTTTAGATGTGGAAGGTCTCAAAGTCCATCCAGTGAATATTGTCAATGGAAAAATATCTGCCTAACATTGGCAGTAAATGATGTCTCAAAACATTGTGATGGGACAAGTCTGTGTGCTGTCAGTGCATTTAACATCCTTGTCTGACAGCCTGGACCCTGTGGATGAGCATCTGTTTAGTTCTACATATGTAAACTATGACTAGGCAGTTTGTCCAGAAATAGCTCTTTTTCCCCCAAGCACTTTGCCCTGGTCACAGCACAGTCCTGGGGGCTCTTCAGAAGTATTTAAGACCTTCTAACTCCTCTGATACATTGTCCCTTATGCTTGTCCCCTGGAGCCTATGACTTCCAGATGAGCCTGAAGTGAAAGGGATCTTATGTTGCAGGAGGGAATGGCCAGCGGGAGGCCTTGGTGACAACTGGGTGCTGTAACACTACATACTGTAACGTTTGAAAGACTGGAGTGTTTAGGCAAGATGAGAAGAAGTGAACAGGTCATGCCTGTGTGTGTTGGAACAGTCTGTTTCAAGTAGTTCTGTTTTGTTTCACTTCATGTAACCTTTTAATATGCCATTTAAAAATGATGTGGCACAACAGTGCCAATCCCTGGCCCTGTTCAACCCAGTGAGAAGACCTGGGCCATCTGAGCAAGCCATATGACTAACAAAGCAGTAAATAGCCATGCCCTGCACTGGTCTGTGACACATGCAGAAGCACCACACACTTTGCTGGAAGGTGCTGCAGCTCCTTGCCCCAAGTGAGGAAACACAGGTCTTTATGATCCCAGGACTCAGGCTCCATCCCAGGGCTCTTCTCTTGTTCCTTCTGTGTTCTGCCTCCTCTGTGCTGCCTCTCATGAGCACTCAGTGCCTTTCTTCTTTGTTTCCATATACTTGGTCTCTCTCCTTCTGCCAGCTCCCATTTGTTAACCTGTTTTATCTGTCTGGTGCTTCCAGTTGTAATTTCCCTCTCTGAACTCCTCCCTGCTTCTTGTTTCCATTTCTCTTCCAGCAGGTGCTATGTCTCTGCACATTGCTTTTCAAAATGAAGTCTGACTCCCTTCCCTTCACTCCCATTCTCTTCTCCTCCTAGTTATGTCCTGAGTGCTTTTCTTTTGGTGGTCCCACACCTACAGTAAAGGTTTGTCCCCAGGCTGCCTGTTTGACTGGCTATTTGTTTCTCTCCATATATCTCAGGCTCAAACACTCCCAACACAGCAAGTCCAAGCTCCCTTGCTGTAAAGTTCCCAGGAAGCTCCCCAGCCTGTCCAAGATGCCACCTTGTTCTCTTTTGGATTCAGTCTGAGCAGCTTTTTTTGCTCTTGTTTGGCTAAGATCAGCAAAAGAAAGAAGGGCTGAGGAAGAAAAGTGTATTCATTAATTTGGAAGGGCAATTCTTACTTCATTTAGTTGAAGTGAGACCTGACACAGTTCCTAACAGCACTGCCATGGGAAGCACCATTTAGCCTCAGACTTGAAGATGCCCAGGGAGGAGGAGACTGCAGGACCCAAAGCGTTCTGCCAGGTGTGGGAGTGGCAGGGGAGTTAAATTTTCAGAGGCATTTAACTAAGAAGTGAATAGATTCTCACTCCTGCCATGTGACTGTCTTGGTCACGCATTTCAGATCCCACTTCCAATACCTGCTAGCACAAAGCACTGGTAAAAGTGGGGAATGCCTGCGTTGCCTTACCCTCAACTGGCAACCTCAGCTGCTGTAAGGCTGGGGAAGCTGCAAACAACTGTAAACAGATGCCTGTGGTGAAGGTTCCTGTACAATCTTGCTACAGTGCAGTGTAAACCTTTGGGAATGACTTTGCTGTGTATTTGTGAGTGCTGGCAGCTTTCCCTAGGGATGCAGACTCCAGCAATGCTGTGCTTGGGAAATTCTGTAGCACAGAGTTTGTGCTGCTGTGTCATTTTCCTGTATCCTCAGTCCTCAGGAAACTCCTGGCCTGTTGCTATATGAAGGAGCTATGCCTTTCCCTGGCTCCTTGAAGGGATGCTAGCCAGCAGCAAAGTGGGCAGGAGGGGACACACAAGGAGAAGGGGTAGACGTGAATCACAACACAAATAGCTGCTGTAGCAGGATGTGAAGGGCTCAATGGGGCCAGAGTAGAGAAGCCTTATGGATGAGAGGAGGAGACCATAGAGGGGATATATAAATACTGCCTTGTGTCAGTGGGCTTATGTACAGAAGTATTGCTAAGCCTGCTAATAAACAGGCAGGTTTCTGCAGGAAGGGGGTCTAATGGCAAAGTTCCCACTGTCTCTCGTAACTGGGAAAGTGGTCACTCAAAAGACCTTTGATTTGCATTTGCTGCTCCAGCCTACTCACAGAGTGCTCAGACCCTGTAGGTATGAATACTTCCATTTGAGCAAAAGGACTGTTCTTCAACTGGCCCTGAATGCAGCTTGTTCCTAAAGATTTTGAGGCAGCTGTGTGACACTGCATGAATTGTGGATTCAGACCAGCATTTGGTGGGTGGAATACACACACCTACATGAGTGCAACTAATTTGAGACAAGTGTGTTCCTAGGCTGAATGATTAATGGGTTTAGCAGGTCAGTGCTTCACGTCTCATAAATCAGCAGTGAGCTTCAGCAGTGACAGCAGGAGAGATCCTCTGCGTATGCTTTTAATGAGCTCTGAATGGACTGGTCATCAGGCATCTGTTTGTTTCTGAAATGTGATGGAAATCAGTTCAGCCCTACCCATTAGGAGGAGACCCTTCAGTCCATTGGCTTCCTTCCCTTGTGAGTTCAGAACATGGCAGTGCCCAGGGGAGCTGACAGACCTCCTGGATAAGTACCTAAACACCTGGCCACGGTGCAAAAAGATGAGGCGGTGCAGCAAGGGAACACTTCAGGGAATTCTGGCTGAAATGTGAAGTGTCCTGACCTTCAGCTCAAATAAACCCACCACACCTAGTAGAGTACCACTGGCTGAGGATCAGGCCTGAGACTCCTGTCTGTGTGGATGATGTTGTGCTGTTCAGTTTTGGTTCTGGCTGTCTCTTTGGGGATGGAAAGGAGATTCCCTTTTCCTTCCCCTTTTGCACGTGTCTAATTCCCTGACTGTTTGTAGCAACTGAATACAGATGGTTGTCTGTGTATAACTCTTAGTGAGGGACAGTTGTGTTGATGCAGATAGCAGGGGAAGGAGGGTTCTTATTCTTGAATATGACATAATGTGAATGCTGCTTGGTTCTTACTGACTGTTGATGTGTGGATAAGATTTCCAGCAATCCCTTCTGGTTGCTCAGCAGGGCTTGTGTGGAGGAAACACTCTCAGTAGTAATGATCAAGAGTCTCTGAGAAGGGAATGTTGTATTTTCCAGTATTTTGTTCCCCCTGCCCCTTTGTCTCTCTTGTCTAAAACTTCTGTCTTATTGCAAAGGTTTCAGCTGCAACTCCTGGCAACCTGGGGCTGGAATTCCCAAGCTGACATTGCTATTGACAATATTACCTTTGGCCTGGGCTGCTTCCCTGATGGTGAGTGACACGTGTTCCAGGATCCCCTAAAGGACCCAGCAGATCCACACACGCTCTGTTCTCCCCACAGAGATCCACATGGATCACTTGTGTTAGCTTTTACAGCACAATGCCATTGTTAAGCCTGCAAATAGGGGCAGTTTTACAGTGTGTCAGAGTCTCCTCTAAGCTGGGTTATCTTGAATCACATAGTTGGGACTGTCTGTGTGACTTGGCAAGAATCACTAGAGCTATTCCTTAGCCCCTAAGTAAGGATTACATCACTCTGCTCTTCAGCAGTCCCTGCTGACCTCTGCACCTGGCAGTTGATAGCTGAAGGGAATTTGTTGAAACCGAAGGGGAAAGTCACCGTATTTTAGTGGAGGAGAAGAAGAAAAAGAAGGGGTAAAAAGTGACTCTCTGACAGTAAAGTTTAGATTATTGCAACAAGTTTGTTTTACTCTGAAGGCAGATAAATCAGCTGTCACTGCCAGATACATCACAGACATCTTTCCTTTGCTTCATTACTGTGAAGGGCTGATGACAGTGTATTGCACTGAAAAATGGAGCCTGTGCTCCAAGTTAGCAAGAGTTGTATTTTCTTAACAGACAAATGGAAAGAGGCTGGAGACTTGAACCACTTGTAATCGTAATAAACTGCCTTCTTTTTGTCCCTGGAGAAAAGACCTGTATGCTATGTTGTAAAGCAATCTGCAGGGCAATAACATGTCCCTAGAGGCTAGCTCTAGCCCTGCACGTCAGAAGGCTTGTGTCAAAACATAGATGGTGTTAAAAGTTTGTCAGCAAAAGCCTCTTTTCCCTCCCACCTTTATCTGATTCAGCCTCCTCTATCCTTTTGCTCTGTGGGCACTGAAACAACCCTTCTATAAAATGCTGAGCATGCACATTTGCATTTGAACTTAGGAGGAAGAGCCGCCCCTTGATGCAATGTCATTTGTCCACTCCAGCTCCTTACACACCCTCAACTGCCACACACTTTGGGACCCCCCCCATGCCAACAGTTTGGTTTGAATCACTGGAGGCCGAGATTCCACCTGCTGTTGTGCTGGAGTTTATTGCCCTCCAGCTTACCTGTAGCCATTTTGCTGGCTCTGGGGCAGGGATGTGGGCTGTAAATAACACTGCAGCAATGTTTCCAGAGTTTGCCCATTACACTGCCCAAGTTGCTCCTCATTTTCCCTTAGTATACTAATCACAGTGATGTCTCAGAGCAGCTGGCACTTCCCCCTCCTGAAGGTGTGACCCAGAGATGTGTGGCTCATGCACAGACATGGAGAAGGAAACCTGTTTCTGGAAGCTTTGCACTTCCCACTGTTCCTTGAGTCCTTTTTGCAGATGGATGTTTTCTCGCCTCTGAAAGCAACCCCCTCGTGTTTGTCTTCTCTTGCATTTAATTCAGTTGGGCTGCAGAGAAGCCCAGCAGCTCTGCTGTGCTTTCAGTAATGACATTATTTCTCCCTGGCAAGGAGAGGTTTCAGATGTCAGAGATGGAGCCAATTATGATGTGAGCAGTGAATTGTTTGCATGAGGGCAGCAGGAAGGGATGTATGGCAGGAAGGAAGAATCTGCTGCTTGCTGGGATGTAAACATTATTTAATCCATCTATTTCAATGCTGTAGTTCAATTGCTCTACAAAACCCAGTGCAGGGTCTGAAAGCACTGATTGGCTCTGTGCAAGCTGGGAAAGAAGGGGAGATTTTTCCCATATACCTCCAAACTGAGAGGAAAGGTTCAGTGAGATGTAGGAGGAAAACAAGCAGGTAGTGAGGACAGCTCAAGGGGCATCAATAAGGACAAAACCCCAGCTGACTGTTCTTGGGATGGCAGCTCCTGGGCAGCAGATGGGTGCTTTACCTGTGAGAAAGGTGAGATGAAACTGCTTTCTGGTTCATGCAGTTACTTGGTGTGGGACGGTGTCACAGGCTGAATGACGTGGCTCTGCTTCACTGACAGTCTCATTGCTCACAGGGAATGCTGGGGGGTGGTTCAAACCTCACTCCTGCCTTGTTTTGCTCATTTAAAGAAGGATTATCTAGAAATGCAATAGATCAGCCAAAGGGATGGGCAAGGGGGAAGTTGGTGCAGCTTCCTCATTCTATGTCCCACTCCAGGGCAAGTTGGAGAAGCTTCCAGGAATACTCCAACCTGCTTCAGTAAGGTGGGAACTCTGAGGAGCCCATGCACACTGTGAGGATCCTGTGGGGCCTTACTCCTGGCCACAGGACCGCTGCATCTTAATTTCCTTACAGTCTCACAGCTAGAGAAGGCTCTGCTTGCAGGAGATGCCCTGTTGTTCCCCTTTACACCTCCCTCTGTCCCTTTTTGGTGTGGAAATCAAGGGCATTAGCTAAATTCCAAAGAAAGGAGTCCTGTACTCTTAGTATTTTTCTGATTTTAGGTGCACTTTAGTATGAGTTTTGTCCCCTTCCACTCACTTGCAGTCAGCACATTGGCTGTCAGAGGAAGAAATGGAGGTTAAAATAGACTGGGGCACTAACACCTGGATCCCAGAGCTACACAATGTTTGTAGAAAGGTGTCACCTTCTAAAATCGTGTGTGTCAGTGCAGAAAACAGCAGCTGTCTAAGAGTTAATGGCTCATGTGGGCAGGGTGTGGTGCTCAGCCTGTCTTGCAGCTCATCTGCTGCTGAGCAAGGAGACAGAACCTTTGTTCCAGCACGTGAGGCTTTGAGACTGTTTGGAGAAGGAGGAAAGATTGTTTGGACATGAGGCATTGCCTCGGTACACTCAGCTGGGATGCTGCAGAAAGAATCCTTGCAGGCACACAGGCTGCGTCTCTGTTTCAGAGAGAGCTTTAAATTCCTTCGCTCTGGCAAACATAACCAGGCTTCTTGTGTGTCTCTCAGTATCAAACTGTTGGGAGCTTTGGGATTCAGGATGCAGCACAAGTCTGGGGAGACCAGGTGTCTCTTTTGGCTATGGATTGTCTCCTTCATTTGGTTTACCTTCTTGTCTTTGATCCAGTTCATTTGTTTGGGGTTAATTTCATTTTTCACTGGCTTGACAACTTCATCCATTGAAGTTCTCTGTCTCAACATGAAGAGAGTGTGTTGGTACAAAGCTCCCTTTTACTTCCATCCATCAATGTGCTTTCAGTCAGACCTGGGGGGGAATTTTCTCAGGAGTAAAAGCTCAGCAAGGTCTCCACGCTTCAATTAACGATTTGGCCTTTGTGCCACAGCTACCAAGGGTGTTAATTAGCACTGTTTAGAGCAGTGGCTTTGAGGCAGGGATGAGTGAGTCTCTTTTGAATCTGGCTTCAAACAGCTGTTAGAGTCTCACAACTGGAACACACTGAAATGTCTGTCATGTTTTGCAACTGATGAGAAATGTGCAGTATTAAATCAACTGAGGGCTCTTTCCATGGAAGGAGGTCTCTCCTTTTTCTTACAGAGCTTCTCCAGTCAGAGGTCTGGAGGAAAGTGGGTCATTTAACTGTGGAAACAGGATGCTTGAGGCAAGGAGTCAGTTAGCAGTTTTTGGCTGTGTGGTGTTCTCAATGTATTCAGATACTTTGGATTAGCAATTGCTTTTAAGTCCCTCCTCTCAGAGAAAGGGCTGATGTTAAAAACCTGCTTCAGTAGTCAGAAAGGTGATGAATTGCTCTGTGTTTTTGGCAGAGGTTTGTCAGAGATGTATGGCTTGTGTCAAGGGTGTGCTGCAGTTTCTTACCTGTGTTGGTGAGATGTAATTTTATTTAGCATTCTGTTCTCTGAGGAAGGTCTGAAGTGTTAAAAGTTGGCAGCTGAGAGGGCAGCAATCTGTTAGGCTGGTTTGTTTACCCTGACACTATTCAGAGCCACAGAACAATATTTGCTGCCACTGTCCTTCATGCCTCCTCTCGTTTGCCTGTCCAGGGTTGTCACTTGCCTCTTTCACCTGCACAGCACCAATACTTGGGATCTGTTCTCTCACATCACACTTCCTAAAGTCTGTTGTAATCACAGGCAGTGCAATTTTCGGCCAAGGAGCTCATCCTGCAGGTAAGCCTGCCTGGGGGATGACATGCAGAGCTTGCATTCATGTGGAGACCCGCTGACTTCAGCACAGATACAAGTAGCTGACCCAAGACATGGGCCCAAGGGAATGACAATAACAAATGCTGATTGGTTAGAACAGCTTTTCTGCCCAAGGGATCATTTACTGATATTAACCAAATGGTTGGACTTGGTTCACGTGTGTGATCTTTTACATTTTCCATCTCTGTTGTGTGCTGTCCTCTCATCCCTCGCAACCCTTTTACAACCTGCTACAGGGAGACAAACAAATCACCTTGGTGGAAAGCATCAGTACACACGGGAGATCAGTGGCCTGGATGAGCATCTTCTGAACCCCTTGGAAGAGCCCTCCCTCCCAGGTACATGACTCAGTACTGAACCTCTCTCTCTTGGCTGTGAGAGGTGCCTCCTCTCCCATCTGCTCCGTGTGATCTGCCTGCTCTGTAGCAACAGACCTAAACACAATCCAACCCAAAGATGTGGCCACTGTGTCAGGTGGTCTCTATTGGCTATAGGGCAGCAGTTTGCTTGGGCCCAACTCAGCAGGCCATAAAGAGCAAAACCTCTTTAAAGAAAAGCAGAACCTTTAAGTAAAGAAGCTTTAAGTAAAAGCAGAAGCTGTGTGACTCAAATTTGGAGTGTACAAATGCCAGCCTGGGAATGGGAGGTGTAGATTGGTATGGAAAGCTGGGATAGAAAGAGATTTACTGGGACTTGGTGAACAGTGAAGCTGAACCTAGTGAGTGGAGAATAGGGATGTAGAGATGAAGATCCAGGGAGAGGAAGCAAGTGAGGATCTGGAAATCCACTGAGGAGAATATAGGGGCATCTGCTTGCTTCATACTGGCACTGAGAAGAGAACTTGATAGGTCTGTGAGACACTTGGATAAACCCCTTCTCAGAATTCTATGTCCATCCTGTTGTTTCCATCCCTACCCAGGGTAGCATCCTCAGCTGGTGGGATTTATCTGCACAGTGTGCAGGAAATTAAGTGATGAGGAAGAAAAGGAACCAGTAACTATATACAGGGCAGTAGCTGTGCTGTGACTAGGATAAAGTTGGGATAACAGAAGTACTCTGAGGTCATACAATTAATGGTGGTGCCTTAGCGTTAGGAGGGACCTGCATTAAAGCCAAACAAATTAGTTGAACTTCAGCATGTCCACAGTATTGTTGAGGATGCAAGTTTAAGCATTTTTTTTGTATGATTATAACCATAAGCATGTGATCAAACAGATATATTGGGCTTTAAAGCCCCTTAGATAGCCCTAAAGACATTGTCTTTCTCTCTTGATCCTTAATGTTCTTTGTGAACATCTGTTATCAAATGATCATCGAGGAAAGACATCAACAGCAGCACTTGTCTGTTCTAGAATTCCCTGAGTCTGAGAAATAAAGGGAAGCTGCCCCAACCCTTTCTGTCTTGGTCACAGGGGACACATCATCTGTTGTTCTCTGGTGGTTCTCAACGTGTGGAGCCAGTGGCCCCCACGGGCCGACTCAAGCTCAGTGTGACAGTGCCTACAAGGACAGCAACGTGTCAGTGAGGGTGGAGAGGGAAGGCAAGCTCCGAGGAGTGCAGGTCTGGAGAGTGCCAGCCACTAACAGATACAGGTGAGCGTCACTGTGCTGCACAGGCAGCCACCTGCAACTGCTTGTTGTTCGTGGAGTTTCAGCAAGCCTAAGCCTGGACCCAGCTGTACTGAGTGGGTGGAAGGGGCAGAGAAGAGAGAGGTAGGAGCACCAGCTGTGAGGATCAGATCTTGAGCTCCTGTGAGGCATGGAAGGATGGAGTGGTAAAAGAGATCAGAACAGGAGTGAGCGTGGGCATGTGGGCAAGTGCAAGTGCTGCCCTCACTTCAGTCCTAAAGCCTTGGTCTTCTAGATTTGGCTGTGTCAGCTAATTCTGTTAGCTCCTGAAGTCTCTGACTCCAGTGCTGTGGTGTAGAGTTGGTCTGTCCTCTTAGCAGCCTAGCTACAGGGATTTTGGGCAAAAAAAAAATAGCCATGAGAGGTTGCAGCAGGGGATCCTGCTCTGTTTGGAAGTGCAGGCCAAGGAGAGCTTGCAGATGGAATTGCTTTGAGGATGAGAAGTGTGAGATTTATCTCTTTACTTTGTTTTTCTTCCAGGATTTCTGCCTATGGAGCAGCTGGGGGGAAGGGAGCCAAAAATCACAATAAGAGGTCCCACGGGGTCTTCATCTCAGCCACCTTCCAGCTGGAGAAAGATGAGCTGCTGTACATCTTAGTGGGGCAGCAGGGGGAGGATGCCTGCCCTGGGGTGAGGGCTGCACAAGCACGTGGGGACAGAGGCTTTGCAGATAAAATTCAGTGGGTGGCTTGGGGTTTGGTGAGGAATGCTAGAAATCCTAGAATCCAGCAATGAATCCCCATTAGGAGACTGGGAAGAACCAATAAATGCAGTTAGAAAGAGTCTCACAATAAAGAATTCTGCAAAGAAAAACTATTCCCAAACCCACAAAGAAATATGGAGCTCACAGGAACTTTGCTATAAGCTCTTGGTGTTTTAAATAAGCTCCTCATCAGCTTTCTTCTGCTAATTTTAAGCATGAAGCTCATAGGTGAGAGTTGTGTGCTCCCTCTCTTATTTTTCCACAGCCTAGATTTCTCTCTGTCAGCCAGGGTTTCAGATAGTTGACTGTTATTTATGGGGGCATCCAGCAGCGTTGTGTTAGGCATTCTCTAAGCTCAGAGACTAAGGTCTGAATCCAAACCCCATCCAAGCCAGTGGAATCTTCCCACTTGCTCCAGAGGCCCTTGGATTAGGCATTTGTGATGACAAAAGCCCCACTCACAAGAAACAGAACTTGCTGATGCAAATGCTTATATATATATGTCTCTGAGGCTAGACCAAATGACTTGAAAGTCGTTTTACCCCTTAGGCTCAAAAGTTGCCTCTCTTCAGCATGAATTGTTTGGTACTGCCTCTTTTCCCCTGCCCAGGAGCAAAGCTGTTTTCTCTTTTCCTCACAGACAGGCTGCTGAATTTTGGGATGCAGCCACCATTGTTGTGGGCATCCAAAGTCCCCACTTACCTTGCCCAGAGCATGTGATGCCTTACCCACATACTACAACAGATTCTCTCTGTTCACTTTGGATAGTACAAGCATTGTGTCTGTCTAAATATAGCACACTTTTGTGTATCTGCAGTTCCCTTTCCTGTGCACTCTGTAGGCTTAGGTCATGACCTGCAAAGGCTTCCATTATTGCCTTGCATTTCTTGACCCATTCTCCAAATTGCAGACTATAACCCAGCACTAACAAACTTTCTTTAGCAGACACTGTTGGAAAAAGTTGCTGTTCATCTTTCCCACTCCCAAAGCCCAACTTGCTTTGGCTGTGGAAATCCTGGTGAATTTGTGAGTTGTTTTCCTCTCTCTGAAGAAGCTCTGCAGCTCCAAACTTCCATTCTCTCTCCTTGCATTCACCTCAGTGTCTTTGCTTTTGTTATCTTTGTATTTCTTCCCTGAATGTGAGGACCCAGGCAGTGAAAGCAGTGCCACTCTTCTGGCCTGGACACGTGACGTGACCCACACTTTCTGCAATCATTCAGGTTTTGTGACCTGAGTGAAGCTGGGCAGGTTTACAGAACCATTGAAACTCCTGGAACTCACTGCCATTAAAAAAGAGAACCCAAGGTGGCTAAACAATCTTTCCTTGTTCAGTGTTGTATCGTTGTTGGCAGGAACAGCAAACTGAGACTCCAGCTTTCTCTTGCAAGAGCTGTCAGTAGGCCACACTTAACTATGTGCAGGTCACTGCTGTCTGCTCTATGCATTGAGAAATGCCCAATAAATACAGCAGTTAGGAAGTTCTGAGGATGAGTCCATGTTTCAACACATTCTAATGCTCCTGAGGATGTATTCTAAGTATGCTAAATACGGGTGATACCAGTAATGAGTTATTGCTGTGTGTTGCTTTGGGGCTTTCTGTGAGCATCTGCACTTTCACTTGCATGGATAAATCAGTTAACAGACAGATCTAGCCCTCAGCTGCTGGTAGAAGAGTTCATGTGCCACTCTGTCCTGATTTACACATGCCTGATGTACATCACAAACACTAGAATATCATTATAGTGAGATACACAAGAGTTGGACTTGGCTGATGTCTGAGCACATCTCTTGTCTCCTTTCAGGGCAATCCTGAAACCCAGAAGATCTGCTTAGGAGAGTCATCCCTCATTGAGGAAGAGCACAGGAAGAAAAAAGACTTGAAGGACTGGGCTGGAGGAGGTGGGGGTGGAGGAGGAGCAACCTACATCTTTAGAGTAAGTATTTCTGCTTTTCATCCTGCCTGAGCAGTGTCCAGCACAGCAAAGAACTTCCACTGTCTGTCATGGCATGTGATGCTCAGTGCTTAGAAAAGGAGATGACAAAGGAAGACTATTCTTCCTCTCTTTGCTCCCCTTCCTCTCTTTTCCCTCTCCTTGTCTTTTTAATCCAAACTCTTTACCTCTTTCCACACTCCTGATCATCCTGTCACTCCCACTAAGGCAGCTGGACTGGTTCCTCAGTTCTGGCCAGCTCAGCTCTGAGGATCACACCACTGTGATCCTGGCAGCAGTCCTGAAAGGAAGAGTTGAAAAATCCCAAGCCCTTAGTGTTAGTGGACCAGTTCCTTTTGTCCACAGGAACACAAGGTCAAGCATTTTGCAATGAACATGTGAAAGAGTCAGTAGCATTGCCCTGGCCTTGAGCCACTCGCTGCTCTTTGGGAAGCTTCCCCTACTTTATGATGAGTTTATGTGAGTTCACATATGCAGGGGCTGTGAAGCTTTTCTGATGTTTGCTGGGGGGTTTTCCAGCAGAAGGATGGCATTTTCGAACCTTTGCTCATCGCAGCAGGAGGAGGAGGAAAAGCCTACCTGAAGGCTCAGGACAGCTCCCTGGATGATGCCCCTCTGGAGCAATTTGAGAACAGCACTGCAGCGCCTGGGGTCAACGGAAGGACTGGGGCAGCAGGTGAGGTGTGGAATCCATGCAGAGGCTGGGTCACATGGCAGCCAACACGCCTTGTCCTGTGGCCATGAAGCGAGTGGCTACTGCTTTGGGATCTTTTGGAGGTTTTTCTGTGGCGGTAGTTGTTACCAATGTGCTGGCAGCCAGAAGTCACCTGCTGTGGTATGTCACTGAATAAAAGAGAATGCAAAAGAGATGAGGCTGTACCATAGGAGGACTCCTCTCTACTGTGACATGAGTCAGTGAAAATGGAGCTTGCTCCTCCTGCTCCTGCACACTGCAATGATGACCTTTGAAGAGAAGTCTGTTTCCCCTGTTTACTCCCCTGAAACCCTAACAATAAGAATTACGAGAATTACACCATAAATGGAGGTTCGTTTCTAATCCTGTAACAGCAGGGCCTACAATCCATTCCCAAGACCCACACACAGTGCAGTGGTTCCCCATCTCCTGCTGGAACAGCCTTGCAGAGGGGCCACTAGAGGGAGATGAGGAAATGTGGTTCATTTGGATTTCCCCAGGGGAGCTCAGCATGTGCCATGGCTGAAAGCCCTACCAGTTGTCCTCAAGGGGAATGGTAAGCTCCTTACTGCCCCATTGCCCCTAGCAATCGATGCTATATACCACAGGTTGTGCATTAGGTCTCTGCTTACACACAAAGAATGGCAACAAGGAGCTTGTCTGGGTATTCTCTTAAAGAGTTAGCTTGAATGTAGGCATTTAAGAAACTAATAAGGGCCAGTCTCTCTACAGCATCTCTCCTGCTTTCCTCTGCATATGCTTCCCTCACCTGTTGTTGTTCTATTTTCTCACACTTTGAAGGTGGAGGTGGTGGCTGGCGAGATGAGAGTCTGCTTCCTCAGGCTGGGAAGTCCCTCCTGGAAGGTGGAGAAGGGGGTCAAGCTTGTCCCCAAGCACTAGCCAAGCTCCAGTGGGCCACCTCTGGTGGCTTTGGTGGGGGAGGAGGAGCGTGTACTTCAGGGGGAGGAGGTGGAGGCTACAGAGGTAAGTTTGCTGGAGAAACAGTCATGATGTCTAATTTTGTACCCCGGTGAGCAGCTGCAGTTAAGGGCCAGAGCTCCTAGTGCTGAGGTGCCCAGCTGCAGATGGTGTTTCACAGGTACTTCAAGCTGAACAGTGTTGAAACCTGCTCTGCTCTCTGTCATCTCTCTCTAATGGGGCAAATCAAGGTTACAGGAGTGTTCCTGTGTGATTTGGTATCTGGAAGGTGGCTGAATCTCCCTTCCATTCATTTCCAGGCTGCCCAGGGAAAATGTTACCTTTCTGTTAGAGCAAGTATACCTTTTACCTTGCTGAACTGAGAAACCTGCATTGGAACAAGCCACCACACTGAGATTGATCGTGGCTGGGGCAAGTGAGCATTTATCCATCAAGGACATCATATGTATATGTATGTGCCTGGAAGGCTGCAGAGTGAGCCCAGGGGATGAGAGCCAGGAATAAATGCAACTCTTCAGAGGCCCCGTATATTTTGCAGCACTCATCAGCTAGCCATGCTCTTCCTTCCCCAGGTGGGCATGCCTCTGACAGTGATGATATCACAGCTGGGGGGCAGGATGGCATCTCTTTTGTGAACCCCATTGGAGAGATCTTCTTGCATCCCCTGGCAGGTACAATATACTTCTTCCTCCTCTTGGTTCTTTTTCTTCCTCCTTTTCTTTCTTCCTCCCTGTTTCCTCTTTCCTGCCCCCTCTCCTCCTGTATTTGCTGTTCATGCTCTTTTCTTGAGGCATAAGTCACTCTACAGGTCGGGTCTTGAGCTGTGGTCATTTCTTTAAATAGCTCTAGAGTGCCCCAGGACCTTTTCCTCTCAATCTCCAGGCCAGGAGAGACACCAATCACCAGGCTCAAGTGCATAGCCTCAGTCTCAGACATTTCCAGGTCAATCCATTCCAAGACCTCTCTGTTTACTTGAGGAACCCCATACCTTCTTCCCTCCTGGCCCCCATCAGGTTTCTGATGTGTCCACACTATGCTGGAGAGAAGGAGAGCAGCTGTAGGTGCCTGCTGGGTTTTGGGTTGTGGATGTTATTTTCCCCTCACTGGGACAAGACAGGAAAAACTGATCTGAGCCCACTTGTTGTGTGTGATTCCTTGTTCAGCCATGGAGAGCCACGGAGAGGTGGAGGTTCAGATCTACCTGAACTGCAGCCACTGCCACTCGGACAACTGTAAGCGAGACCCTGACACCAACCTGCCGGTGTGCCAGTGTGAGATGGGGGCTGTGCTGGCCAATGACAATGTCACCTGCACTGGTAAGGTGCCAAGTGTTAGCCTCAGTGGGTAATGTCTGTGCTTTTTGTATTGCCTCCCTGGCTTTTTTGGTAGTCACTTCCCCAAGTTACAGCTTAGTGGTCCCAGGAAACACACGTCAGTCAAACTCATGGCTGAACATTGCTGATGCCCTTTCCTCACACACTGAGCTGTAACTCTGTCACCACCTCCAGCACTCAGGTTTGGGTTAGGTAGAAGGTAAAAGATGTGTAAAAGAGACCCAGTGTAAGTTCCTGAATGGGCACAGGGTATCAGATATTTAAGGGTGAATACCTCTCCTACCTCCTGCTGCTGAATTACTCAAGCCACAAGTTCCTTCCTTCCACAGCAGTTTCCCAGGGTGCCTGTTCAGCTGGTGCCTGGTATTCACTGTCATTTGCTGACACAGTCTCTTGGAGCTCCAAAGCATCAAGGCTGTAGAGAATTTCAACTTGTGAGCAATGATATTACCAATTTGTAAAACCACCCTGAAGACTGGATAAGAACTCTGTGTTGTATCAGTTAGTTTTCTACCTTCACAATGTTTTGAATCAATGTACCTCTGTTTTTCTCTCTCCAGTGCCCCAGGGTCCTGTCCCAGAGGGACACTTGCCTCTCCCACTCCTCCTAGCTGTGGTGGCTGTGATTGTGGTGCTTGGAATGATCCTCACCTGTGGCAGCCTGTCTATCAGTAAGAAATACTCCTTATCACCCTTTGACTTGGCCTATCCCAGTTAAATTAGACAAAAAGAGACAACCAACCACATGCTACTGCTTCTAATAGTTGGAGCCAGCGTGCTGTGGTCTCCCCAGTGGATAAGAAGGACAGGGAGAGAGAAGTGATGGAAAACATCACCACCCCAGAGCTGGCACAAGCATAGTCCCAAAGAGTAAGGGCTGCTCTTGTCCTGATATTTGCTGCAGAGCAAAGAGCCTGGCAAGCCCCCTTAGCAGGTGTTTCTGTGTCACAGCCTGTGGTTAAACATGGGATTCACTCAGGGAGATGATGTGCTTGTTGGGACTTGGTACCAACAAGATGTCTGGTGGGGGCATCTTGTTCTCAACACACAAAGCAGCAGAGGAATCCCAAGCTGCTGCAAGGTGATTAGGACTGCAGGAATACGATTGTTTGCCTATAGGGTATGAAACCTCTGCAGAGCGTGGAGAGGAGCGTGACACCAGCGAGCTAAAGACACCTCTTGAGCATTCATGATCGTGGAGTTGGTTTCTTTCTGTTCTGTGTGGCCAACATTGACTTTGTGCCTTTTGATTTGCCTCTCCACCCGCAGTTTATCACCTGAAGAAGCAGCAGCTGGAAGGAGCCAGAGTGCGGCTGCAGAGCCCCGAGTACAAACTGAGCAAGGTCCGCACGTCAGCCATCATGACAGACTACAACCCCAACTACTGCTTTGCAGGGAAGGCTGCCACCCTCAGCGAGCTGAAGGAGATCCCTCGCAAGAACATCTCTCTGCTTCGGTGAGGCTTGCTGCAGCCCTTGCTCTCTGGCACGGGAGAGGAAAGGCAGCTTTGTTTTCCTCATCACTAAGTATCCAGGACAAGAAAACAAGGGCCACGTGTCTGAAGAACTGGAAAGTAGCTATTCCAAGGCAGCCAGTGTATGATAGATGGGACACTTCCTATGTTCTCCAGGACATTGTGATTGCATAAAGTTCTGGAGCAGCAGTATGAGTTCCTGCCTCCCCTGTCATGTGTTCCCACAGAGAGCACGGGGTGCTTCACTGTGGTTTGCTGTGATGTCCTGGCCTACACCTGCCCCAGCTTACAGATGCACAGCACTATTTCTCTTTCAGCATCTTCTGTCACAAGGAAACACGTGCTAGGTTGCTCTTTGGCTCCATCCCATCCAGATGAGATTTATCAAAGTTACATAAACTTTAGAAGGAAAAACTTCAGCATTCTGATGTGCTGTCTTACAGTCTCCTGAAGACAGCTTGTGGGTGCCTTAACCTGTTGTTTTCCAGTTCTTTCTTGGCTTGCTGTTGCCATACTTGGCAATGGGGCCCTAGGATTGAGCAGGCTGCTGTGTTTGTTCAGAAGCATCACGGATACAACCTCCTTGCTTTAGTGACAGTGAGAGAAAATATTGAGAAGTTATTTTCAGAAGCTTTTAGATGAAAGCAAAATTCTGTTGTTGATTCCAGCTCTTATGGCAGGTTGCGTTCCTGTTCTGGGACTGGATGAAGGGCAGAGCTCGGCCAGTGCTGGATGCAAGGGCGCAGTAACATCCATTCTCTATGTTTTCTTCTTCCAGGGCACTGGGACACGGGGCCTTTGGTGAGGTTTATGAGGGAACTGTGGTAGGCATTGCAGGGGATCCCAACCCTCTTCAAGTGGCTATCAAGGTCAGTACCCACAGATTTGTTACACAACAATAATTACCCATAAGAGTAATTTTGTCTTATGCCTATTCCAGCTGGAGTTGCACCTTCATCACATACATAATGGCATATGCATGTGTGTGCTGCAGGTTTCCACACATTGCTGTGGCACTAGCAACAGACTGACAGCAGAGCATCTGTCTTGTTTGCTGCATGCCTGATGGCTGCAAGTTGTGCTCTAACTAGGAGCAGAATCCCAAAAGGCCAATCTGTTTTGTAAGCTCTGTTCCCCTTGCTCAGGAGAGATAGAATCAGGGCCTTCAGATGGGAAGTTGCATGAATTAGTCACCTGGAGGGTGGATAGCATGATTAGTTGAAATAAAATAACAAATCTTCTATCAACAAACTCCCTTGAAATCAACAGGGAAGCATCAGTTCACCCCAGCAGAGAAAGTGCCACGGGGATGGACAGGTCTGAGTGGGCAACAACAAACTTACCCAGGAAAAAGAGCAACAAACATTTCCAACATTCCTAAACCTTGTGGAAAGACAAGAATACCCTGGCAAATATTAATGTGAAGCATTTATGTGTCAGTAAACATGATAGCAATGCTTATATACGGATTCTTCTGCACTTCAGTGGGTTTGAGTGCTTTCTCCTGAGTTTTTCACATGGCATTACTCTAGTTAAACACTTGTATTGTTTTTCAGTTATATTTCCTTTAGGCTGAGAGTAGTGTTTGTCTACCATATGTGAGACTTTTAGGTAGTCTCTTGCTGTTGCACAGTGTTAAATATGCTGCTGTGAACATACATTGTCATGTGGTGCTAATTTCCTTGTCGTTAATGGCAAGAGATAGCAGGCTGCTGTTCTGTGAAGTGACTGCTGTTGCCTCAGGGTTTGTCAGTTCCTCAGCCCTGAAGTTAAGGATGTTCATAGCTTGCTTTTGTTCTTTTAAAAGCCTGTGACTCAGAGAACCAAATCTGATCCTGATGAGTTCAGCCCCACAACATGGCCTTCATTAACAGAAACAAGCTGCACTGTTATTTGTCCTGTCTTTCAAAACCATATTATGGCATTTTGTAATGAACTTCCCTGTGCCACTCAATGAATGTGCATGAAAACCCACCACACCAGACACTAACAAGAGGTTGCAGCTGCCCAGCCCAGTTTCACTGCCCAGCCTGGAGGAAGCACTGCAGCACAGAGCAAACAGAAGGAGACCAGCATGTTATTCCACTGGGATTATGCAGTGAGGATGCCACCAGTTTTGAGAGTCTCAGCAGTGATGGGGCCCTGTCTGAACACTTGTTCACCCAGTTTCCTGTAAAGTGACACCCTGAACGTCATTCTTCTTCTCCTTGGATGTAAACTGGGGCCTAAGCTGTGACCATACTCACCTTGTTTAATGATGAAGTGTACCAGTCCTGATCTGACTTTGAAGAAGCAGCAGATGCAGTCTGGGAATAAAATGAAGCTATTTGGAACACACTCCACATATTGTTTGTAGGTGTTCCCCCACTTTAACAGATCATCTGTGCTCTCCTGTGTGATGCAATCACTCATTTCAGATGGCAAAACACAACCCTGTCTCCTGTAGCCCACACTACTGGTGCCCAGAACTATTGCTAGGGCTGCCCATGCCAGCCAGCCCCACCACACTGAGCAGCCAATGTCCCACCTCTCTGTGTGCAGTCTGGCATCTGCACTTCACACAGCTGTGGCCAAACCAGCCTGTAACACTCCAACAGTGCTGCTGCTGCCTGTGCTCTCAGCTCATCAGTAGCAGATGCTGCCCAAATCTGCTGGCAGGAGAGGAAGCTGTAAGGCCACACAAAGCAAGTATTTTAAACCAAGCATCTGGATATGTCGTATGACATGGAAGCATGTGCTGCAGTGTGGAGACACAGCAAGAGAATAAATTAACACCTCTCATTGGAAAGTGCTTACAGCAACTCTTAATTCCCCATCTAATGCCTTTCTCAATGAGTACCTGAAACTATTTTGCTTCAGAGCACTGTGTGTAGGTAAACACACACACACACACACACAAAGATTTCCAAGCTGGTCACCAGTCTCCTGCTCTAACTTTAACTACCCAACTGGTCACGTGCAGTCCCATAACCTGGGCACTGAAAAGAGGAGCTCACTCCTGAAGTCATTCCTGTGTTACATCCTTGTGGGTTTAGGGGTTTGTTTGGTTGGGTTTTTGTCATTTTCCTTTGATGGTCACCTCCACGTTCTCCACTCTTTGGTGGGATGGTCCTCACTGTCCTTATCTCTCAACAGACCCTACCAGAAGTCTGTTCTGAGCAGGATGAGATGGATTTCCTGATGGAAGCATTGATTATCAGGTATAGTTTAAGCTTCTTGATGGTGGGCAGAGGGGAAAAGAGTATTACACAGGTAATGAGAATCATTTCTCCTTGGGCTCAGAAAAGCAACCCAGCCTTGTTTGTCACCAGTTGCCAGCTTTAGTAGCACATGAGTTACTGGTGTCATGGGAGTTGTTCATCCCAAACAAGGTAAATGAGGTTCTTTTGTTGGACTTCTGTTATGGTTTAATGCCAGTAGGCAACTCAGCCCCACACAGCAGTGAGATGCGTAGAAGAATCAGGAAGGCAAGAAAACCCTTGGGTTGAAATAAAAGCAGCGTAGTAGGTAAAGCTAAAGCTGCGTGTGCAAGCAAAGCAACAGAAGGAACTCATTCACTGTTTCCCATGGGCATGAATGTGATGGATGTTGGTCAGGTGCTAATGCTGTCCTTCTCTTCCTTGTTGCTGTGATCTTGGCTTCCAGCAAGTTCAGTCACCAAAACATCGTGCAGTGCATCGGTGTGAGCCTGCAGAACCTGCCTCGCTTCATCCTGCTGGAGCTCATGGCTGGCGGAGACATGAAGAGCTTCCTTCGGCAGCATCGCCCCCGCCTGGTGAGAGAACTTCCCTGCTTGAGGCTTGGCCTTGGTTTTAATGGGACTGTCTTTTAGCATTGTGATGAATTGCATCAAGTGGAGCCCAGCAGGGCTCCTACAAGCTTCTGGGTGCACACCTCTGTTTGCTTGATGTGGCAGAAGTCAGTGAGAGAAAACAAAAGCAGTGCCAGAACTCTGGTCTATTAGTAAATAGAGGTGGAAAGAGTAAACTCCAGAGCTTCTGTGCACGGTGGTGGTGTGTGAGGAGCTGAAGTTACAACGCTGAGAGGCAGCAATGGGAACTTGTGGCACTGGCTCCTCAGCACTGTATGGAGATGCACAACTTGGCACGAGTTGGAAGAGCTGAACCCAAGTAGCTCTGTGACAGGGATTTGAGTCGGTGCAAAATAAATGATCAAATGCAATATTTTCCCTTCAAAAAAAGCCCCACCTTTGTAAAAAGCTGTCATGAGGGCTTTTGCAAATGATCTCTGATTGCTAGTACTGTACTGATGCCACCCAAGTACAGTGGAGGTCTGCATTCATTAGTTTCAGTGAATAGCTCATCTCAGGTACATGCTCTTCTTAGCAATGTGGTCCAGAGCACCTCTGTTCAGTATATCTTTGCTCAAGTGGAGACTCGAGGAAAAACGGTGTAGTTAAGCCTGATTCTGTATTATTTCTTGTTGTGTAGAGGTGCCTTCAGGGCCTGGAGGAGGCTGACTGGTGCCTCACATCCTCCTACACCATATGATGCAGTTGCACAGCTTTTCCTCCACACACACACACCCCCCAAATAGCTATGACAGAATAGCTCCATGTGTGCACACTCCTGTGCTGGTATGAACATGTTGTTGAAAGACCAAGCTTAATCTCTGCCTCACATAGGAGTAAATATACTAATTAATTGCACTTCAGGGTAACAGCACCCAGATGGAGGAGTCTGGGTACTTTTCTTTCTGGCATTTATAGTGATAGTGGTACCGTTTCTGTGAGTAGATAAAGTCTGTGGGCAGCAGAGGATAATAAACACTGTGATATGAGTAGCAGGGAGGGTTGGAATGTAAGGAACAAACGTGCTGCTCTCTTAGCTCGTATGCTAGCAGGTAGCAAACACAAGAGCTGGAGTCCTTTTAGTGCTCAGGAGAACTGTCCCTGGGAACCTTGTCTGCAAACACAAATTGTCTCATCACTAACATATTTCACAGCAAGTTTTCCTGGCAGCAGAGAAAGTGCATGTCTGACCCAGTCTGCTGAGAGGGGGATCCCAGGGCAGAAACAAGGTCTGGAAGTCTGTGGCTCTGTTTCTCCCTCCTTGCTCTCCCTTCCCTCTCCAGAAATGCCTGCTTTATAACTGTGATAATTCTTCCTGGCAGGTATCCCAGAGCCTTGCACAGTAATTTGCCCAGCTGATAAAAGTAATGCTCAGTGGCTGTAGTGGATGTTACATGGCCTGAGCTTGAGCAATTGCAGTGATACCAGCATCCAGAAACAAAAGCAGCCTTAAAAAGGACAATTTATTTGCTGTCTCTCAGGCTTTTGACCAACAGTGTAGTGATTTCTCCCCAGCCTTCCTGAGAGCAGTACAGGAGTTTCTGGAGAAATACCAAAGAGATTTCCCTGTGGGGAAAGAAATGCTGGGATGAAAATAAGCAGGGCTCCTGGAGGAAGGCTTCTGTATTGCTCTTAGGGAAGTGCAGGTGGTGCAGGGCTGAGTACCAGTCCCAGAGCCCCGTGGTGCTGCATCCCTTTGTTGCCTGCTGCTCTGAGGGTAATCTCTGTCCTTGCACAAGGGTGCATTAAGTTGATGAATGCTGACTGCTTGTGCATCTTTGCTCCCTCTTTGAGTTCATGTGCCAAGTTTTGTTGATGATTCACTCTTTAAAAGTGGTTGAGGTTTCGATTCTCTGCCATCTCACCTTTTAGACCTGCTTGTCTTTAGCTTTCACAACGACAGGAGTGGGGAACCATCCCCTCCCACACCCTTTGCTAGGCTGTTGAGGCCAGGGATAAATCTCTTGCCAGCTTGCACTCATGCCCTGTGCTCAGGAGGAGTGAATTCTTCTGAGTGATTTGTGGTTTAAATAAGAGTTTATCCACTTTCTAACCCTTTGCTTTGACTGCTTATGTTTCTCTTTGCTCTGGATTCATTGACAGCCCCCCCCCTCCACCCCCCCCATATATCAATGTGTTTCCCTTTCCCTCCTATTTATGCTTCTCCTGGATTATTCCCTGCCTGAACTCTTCTTCTACTCCACTGTTCTTCCCTTGCCTTGTCCAGAACCAGCCATCCACACTGACAATGCAGGACCTGCTGAACATAGCCAGAGATATCGCCTGCGGCTGTAAATATCTGGAAGAGAATCATTTCATCCACAGGTGAGGAGAGATGGTCCCTTCTGATGTATCTCAAGGTACATGAAGCTCACACAGTTATTATTTGCAGTAGATCAGACAGAGCTAATTGTCAGGGAGGAGACAGGAATTACCTCTACCAATACAGGCTTGTGCTTCAGGTATCTAGGCTGGTCTCACTGGGTTTTAATAGCAGTGATGCTCTCCACTGCTCTTTGCACTGCTGAGGAGGGAGGAATCTTCTCCTGGCACTGACCATTTTCCAGTGTTGATTTTCAGGTAGCTGCACTTTGAGATAGCCCACTAGATGGTAGTGTCACTCTGCATGAGCTTGTAAGACAATAAGCTCTCATTTCTCACATATCTCCCTGTCTTGACTAAATGTTTTCCCTATCCCATCATTACAGGACAGCCCATTGTATTTGAGCCATTGCCTAGAGCAGAACAGGGATAACAGGAGGTAAAAACACCACTCTAAGTCTTCCTTCTAAGGCTTCCTTCCCAGCTTGGCAGCTGACCTGCTGTGGGGTCTCGGTGTTGGCTGTTCACGCCACGTTTTCCTCTTGTGTGGAGGAAAAACTGTTGGTATAGGAGGCTTCAAAGAAGAACAAAATACTACAGAAGTAAAGGTTAAATAGCAAGCCTCTTAAAATCCCCAGTTGGATATTGGACTCCTTTGCTTCTGATTAAGAGCTGTTTCAGCTCATAATGTTCCCAGGCATAGCGTGGAACTGAATTCCTTCCTGAGTATGAACTCCATGCTGAGCTCAGCCCTTGTGTGTAAAGGAGAGGAGAGGCCTGCACACAGGAGGGTCACACAGGCTGTGACTAAACCCCCACACCACCTGCAGTTCTGCAAGTACACAGCCAGTTCACCCACACGCACATGTCAGCACAGAGCAGGGGCAGAGCTGGGCAGGAGTGGGTAGAGACTGAGGGAAGCAAGTGGCAAGCAGCATCTGGAGCCCAAACCCACGAGATGGAGATACACTACAGCTTTGTGATGAGCTGGTTTTCAGTCTCCTTTATATTGGAACAAGAAATTAATTCCTTTGAGCAAAGGATTAGAGCTTTCTGTCATTAAAAAAGAGCAGCAGGAGCAGGCAGCAAGTTTTGTCTCTTGAGTTTCTTTATAAGCACGTGAGAGGATCAGCATTCCAACGGAAAACTTCAGAGTAATGTCCTTCCTCAGCCTCCACCAACCCTGATCTGTAAGGGCCAATTTCTGCCTGTGCTGCAAAAAGTTCGATGGAAACCTCACAGAAATTTTCTCTACAAGTATTTTATTAAACCAGTGTTGGCTTCTGCTGTCAGGTAGATGGTCCCTGGCTTCCTTATCTGTAATTTTTCTAGATATATTCTTACAGATAACATGTATGTCAGAGAACAGACAGTCTTTGTTTCAGGAGAGAAGTGGAAGAAGCCGGTGCTTGACTCTCTTAACAGCAGCGGATCACTTTCTTCCAGGTTTCCTGTTAGCATTTGTTGATGACATCAGTATTACTCACAGTGGGTTGGGATCATTGCAAATAACAGGTATCCTAGGGGGAAAAGGTAGCGTGGTGGGGTTGTGGAGGCGTCACCAAGGGCAGGTCTTGTCATCTAAGAGTCACAGCTGATGATGGAAGAGAAAGCTGAGCTTGACTTGGAAATCCTGAGGGATTTTTTTTCAAGGCTGGTAGTGGGAAGGAACATATGAGTTGTTCAGGAGCTCCTTTTTTCTTGGCAGTCTCAAGGACCCCCACAGTGCTGTGATTTTTAATGAGTTCCTTCTCAGAATGAGTAGTGAAAAAGTAACACAAATCCTTCATTCTAGGTCGTGCAAGTCCTTGTGCCATTTGTCACAAGCTAGACCTGCCCCCAGCAAGTGGCTGCTCCCATCTGGAGCTTTGCTTGGTTCCACAGGACATAGCTAGAAGCAACCAAGCAAGACTTTACCAGATGTGGTCCTGTAGTGGCTTTCCAAGCAGTTCCCTGAGACTGCCCGATAGCATCACATCTGTAACTGATGGAGATGCTGCTGAGGTGTCACTCTTTGGGGGGAAAAAACAAATAGAGCAAGAAAGAGATCTGCCATAATGTGGTTGCAGCATGGGAGGTTGGATGTGTCCCTGGCCTGACACTGTTCTGTGCCTTCACAAAAGGAGGTGGGAGTGGGGAATGTTGGAAAACACTGGGCAGAAAATGTAGTGTAAATGCAGTTTAAGAACTGTGGTTAATGGAAATGATCATGTAGCTGGCATTATCTCTTATTTTTAGAAAGGCTTTTCTCCTCATGTGTGTAAAGATGACTCAAGCAAGGCTTGCAGGACTGGCTCTGGTATTCTTCTTGTTCCTCTTGGCTACTGAACAGTTTGGAATTAGAACTTTTCTTTTTTGTCTTTTTGTTTGTAAAGAGATATAGCTGCAAGGAATTGCCTTCTGACTTGCACTGGAGCAGGTCGAGTAGCCAAGATTGGAGACTTTGGGATGGCCAGGGATATTTACAGGTGAGTGAAAGGCCTTGTCAGTCCTGTCTCCTTTTGACCCTTTTTGAACCTTCTCATGGAATCTGAAGCTGTGGAACTGTCCATTATGTGTCTGAATTTGATTAGCAGTTAATTCACTGGAGTTAAGGGACTGTGAAGTAACACATGTGTGCCTACTAGCCAAGAGACTTGAACTGTGTCTATTCCAGACTGGGCCCCAGGGAACCCTGCAATCACCTGTGGGTGCTAAACCAAGCCTAGGCAAGTTTATTAAGTGGTTGATCATAAAGAGTCTTACATTCAAAAAGCCCAATTGTAACTCTCAGCTGCTGAAGACAAGGAGCTTTGCTGCACAGGTGTCTGTGCAAAGCATCAGCAAAAGTGGTACCTTGGGCCGTGCACCTCTGACATCCTCGGTTTCCTTCCAGGTTGCAAAGAGGGTATAAAACATGCTTCTAGGCACTAATTGTGTTGGTGACTTTTCCCTTTTCTCACTTGGCCCCCCCATTGCTGCTTGCAACCCCCAGCTGCTGTTGCTGTGGTGATAAGATCTCTTCTCCATCTGAGCTCTCTCAGACTGTGTGACATTCTGTTTCTCAGAGCCAGTTACTACCGCAAGGGAGGAAGAGCCATGCTTCCCGTCAAGTGGATGCCACCAGAAGCCTTTCTAGAGGGCATTTTCACCTCCAAGACTGACACCTGGTAACAAATGTCTTTTAATCACTTCTGCTACTCAGTGCTAACGGTCAAGAAATGTCTGCTCAAGGAAAAAAAAAACCACCAATGTCTGCTCAGCAGGAAACTTAAAGAAAATGTCACAATTTCCTAGAGAAAAAGGCTATGAGCAGCCTTCCCTCTGCATTCAACAGAGGCACAGCCAGAGGATTCTGAATGGGAACTAAAGCAGCTAATGTAAAGGGAGGTACTAAAAAACTGCTGCAGAGTATCATAGAAAGGCAACTGAGAAGTGCAAAGAGAAAGCAAGATTAGATTCCCTAGAAGTCTCAGTTAAAAATCCAGACAAATACCATCAGACACTTCCCTCAGCCCTCAGTCTCTGTCCCTGACCAAGCCTGCTTAGACATCTTATACATTACTCTCCCTGCAGCACCCAGGATTCCTGTTCTGTATGGTTTTTTTATCCCTGCTGTATATAAAACAACAGCAGGTTTAATGAGGAGTCCTGGCTGGTTGCTGAGGAAACAATATTTATGTCTTGTTTCCTCGTGGAGCTTGATCTGTCTTTAATGCAAGCACTCCCTCAAGGGTGGTACATCCACACACAGGTGCCGGGGAATGCAAGCTCTCTTCCCTGTGCAGCAGGATCTGCAACAGCCTGTGCTGAGGCATCCCCTGAGCTGCCACACTGACACAGTTTCCTGAAGTTGTCAGTGACGGAAGGCAAGGGATTGCTTATCAGCTCCTCCCTGGGAGCAGCCAGGGCCGCGTGCTTTGAAAGGAAAGTGCTACAGTTCCTGTGACAGGCTATTATAAGTAACGTGTGTGTACTGGGCATTTCTTTCACCTTGCCAGCAAATAGTGACTCTTAACACTGTGATCCTGCTGAAGTCAAGGCAGGACCCTCCTGTTGGATGCTGCGCTGAGGGCAATGGGCTGGTGGGTGATGGGGCTAGACAAAGGTTGCACTCCATGAGCTTCAAGGTCTCTCCCAACTGAAACCACTCTATGATTCTGTTATTTTCAGTGTAAATGCTGCTGCCTTTTGATTTCAGTGGATGTCTTTTACCTCATATTTATTCTTAGGCACCCTGTTCCAGACACTGATTAAAACATCTCGAGTCTTCCCAAATAAGGTGGGAATCTCCATGCCAGGCCTATCAGTTGTTTCCAGTGAGACCACCCTTAGCAAAGGCTGCTCTGGCACTTCCTGCTCTACAAGTAATGGATGCAGCAGAAAGAACAACTTCAGAGTTAGTCAAGTGTTCTGAAACCTCTGCAAAGCTAGTTTCGGAGCTAGAGCAAAGGTTTTGATTGATTTGGGGTTTGCTATTGAAGCTGACTCATTGTCGTGCTAACTGCACGTTACTGACTCGGCCTACAGCTGCCAAAAAGGTTGTTGCTGTGGCGTTACCTACACAGCTTCAGGCCAGGGACGCAGAGCACAAATGAAACTCAACTGATGTTGTTGACTGGTTTCCGACACAGGTCCTTTGGTGTGCTGCTTTGGGAGATTTTCTCTCTAGGCTACATGCCCTACCCTTGCAAAACCAATCAGGAAGTGCTGGAATTTGTCACCAGTGGAGGAAGGATGGATCCACCCAAAAACTGTCCAGGACCAGTGTAAGTATTTCCTTACTCCCATAAACCAAGGGATGGTGGGTATCAAACAGGTTAGAGGCAACCAGACACCTTTAGTCAGGGCCCCCCTGCATTAGGTGGGTATTCCTGACTTCAGCTACTGCCTCTTGTATACAGCTTGAGGATTTGCTGTAAGTAGAAGTTCTGTCATGGCTTAGGATGCAGAAATTAGGTGCAGTTCCTCTGGGAACTTGATGCTGAAACACGTTTTATGTCGTTATCTTTTCTTGATCAAATACTCTTGTGTCTTTTCCTGGTTTGAAGGTACAGGATCATGACACAGTGCTGGCAGCACAGCCCAGAGTATCGACCAAACTTCTCCACCATCCTGGAGAGAATCAAGTACTGCACACAGGTACTAGTCTTTGGTATCCAGGTGAATGACAATCCATGGAATGCAAGCTAGCTTTAGTGCCCAAAACAAGTGAGGAGCCCTGACAGACTCATCTCAATCCTTTCCCAACTGTGACAGTGCAGTTGGCTCAACTGCTCTTCACATTTGGGTTTTCTGGTAACCAGCCTCACTCTCCCATCTTCAGCCCAACCAAAACGAGATTGTGCCATTGCTGTGCAAGTGGACGCTTTCAGCTCTCAGCTTGCTCAGTAGCCAAATGTTCTTCATTTTGTGGTGGAAGGGTAGTTAGTGTCTCTTTTGGGTCCATGTTCTGATCTTGCCTAATGTTTGAAAGCCACTGCTGAATTGATATGGAGTCAGGGAACGAGATGATGGTGAGTTCACTCTCTGGTAGCATTTTTCTCCCTCCCTGAGGGAGAAATGATATGCTAGTGACTCCCATCTTAGCCACCAATTTCAGTAGAGCACAGGCCTGTGCTCATGAAGGAGAGAGCACTCTTTGCAAGGCGTCCCAGCACCTCGGCCGACACGCAGGAATATTGCCCGAGCACAATGCCAGCCTCTGCCAAACGCTGTTTTGGTCTCCCTAGCTATTTCTCTTAAGCTGCAGGTGTGACAGTCCCTCTGGACGTGCTCAGGCTGTAACAGAGTCTTGTCTCTCCCTTTCAGGACCCTGATGTGATCAACACCGAGCTGCCTGTGGAGTGCAGCCCCGCGCCGGAGGACGAAGGGAGCACGGTCACGCGCCCCAGCGTTTCCAGCGGGGTCATGCCCTTGTTGGTAAGCCCTTCCCTCACTCCTCAGACAACACCCAAAGCCCTGCACTCCCACCACGCCGGGCACAAGCTCGTGCAATGGCCACAGGAGCTGCTGGTGGAGAACCTGAGCAGCCGGACTGCTGGAGGGCCCAGCCTGCCGTGCCTCAGCGACTGCACCGGCGGACCCTGGTTCCAGCACACCTCCAACCAGAAGATGGAGCTCGGCCACCCGCCGACCCACAGACTGAAAAACAAAACCAAAAACCTTTGGAACCCCACCTATGGCTCGTGGGTGCTGGAGAACGTGGGTCACCTCAGCCCCAGCTCCGGGCTCCAAGCGGCTCCCGAGCGGGAAGACTCAGGCTTCGATGGCAACTGCAGCTCTCCCGGCTCTAGGGCCTCACCAGCATCCCCCAGTGGAAGCAACTGCCCTCACCTGAACAGCAGTGGGATTGAACTGGTGACACTCCAGACCTTCCCCTGTGGCAATGTCAATTATGCTTACGATGACCTGTGCTGCAGCACCGACCAGCAGCCCTCAGCAGAGGTGGGAAGGGCTGTGCTCAGGAGCTGCAGTCTGCACCGAGATGAGAAGACGCTGAGAGAGAGGGACTCGGGGCTGTCGTTGTCAGATGACCTGAGTGTTACTCCAGTGTAACTGAAACGGTTCTTCCTAAGATCAGGGAATGTGTGGCTGTGGAAGGACTGCTTTCTGTTTCACTCACTTCCTCCTTAGGGGTGGTGTTTCAACAATCAGCAGTGTTCTGCTTCCTCCTTCTACCTGCCCCATCCCCAGATCGTTACAGACAGTTGCATTTCTCTCTGTCTATCAAACGTGTTCCACTGGACCAGCTCAGAGGTGGAGAACGATGGCATTGCTGCTCTGGTTCAGAATACAACACTTGATGAAAGGACTCCTCCTCAGTCTGCTCAGGTGAAATGAAATGGACCCACCATCTACCCACAGGACTCTGATGGAAACGTGGACCAACACAGCTCGTGCTTCTCTGACTGAAGAAACCAAAGCCGTGTGCTGTGGCAGCAGCAACTAACCTGCAATGGCTGGGATGTTCCCTAGAGCTCTTTACAGTCCTGATGACTTACTAATGATGCTCATGCCCTGTAAGGGAAGGAAATGAATAGCAGCCACATTTGCATCTGTGTTATTAGCAGACCCCTTGGGGAAAAAAAAAAAAACCATGAAAAATGAAGCTACTGCTCAGATTGGAAGGAGCAGGAAGAACGAGATAGACTCCAGGCTCCTCTGGGCTTATGCTTTGGAAACAAGCAATGAAGGGGAAAACAGATTTGCTTTTGTGTAAAACGTGTTTGATGGGCAGCATCATATCCCTTTGAGCAGTGAAGGAAAGGTGCTGCCTGCCTCCTTGTGTCACTGTCCTCCCAGCTTCTGGCGTGGAGGGGGCAGACAGCTTTTCCAGAAGGGCTGAGCTGCGTGGCCTGCTGAGAGATGGACTGCCCTTATCTTTTAATGGACTTTGCTTGGGATGAACTCCATCTGTGTAAGTACTTTGATATGCAGCAGTAATTTCCTGTGCTTTGTTGGAAAGCATTAAGCTGATGTTCTTGGGTTAACTGTCTAGTGTTTGGCACACTGGAGGAGGTGGTGGTTGGAATACTGACTGGTCTGAGGTAGAAACAAAGTACTAATGCACAGGAGAGGCAGAGTGAAGTGGAACCTAATACAAACAGCACCTTACAGTGCCCTTCCCACGGCAAGGCAGAACAACTCAACCGTTTAAGGAAGCCTAAAGTCATGACTTGGCTCCCCCTGCCTGGGCAGCCTGTCATTCCTCCTCGCCTCGCATGCATCCAGGCTTGCTGGTAAAGGCAGTGGGGGTGGGTTGAAGACAGCTCCTTTCTAAGGCTTTGTACTGTTGCTTAGGGTCTAACGTGATGGTTACTGGTTAAAGCCTGCAAAACAAGGAGCTTGAAAATGTACATAATTTGGATTAAGCCTGAGCAGTCTCAGAAGTGTTTTGTCCTTGTCCCACTCCTGAATATTGCACTGCCAGCCCACTGGGGAAAACTATGTGCTGCCTTCATGTGGAATCCAGTTGCGTGGGGAAATGTCAGTTGTAGACTGCCTGATTCCTTTCTGAGGGAAGAGGAGGTGCTGTGCTACAAGCCTCATGCTTTTAGCCATCAGCTGCAGCTACAGTTTGAAGATGTGGGCTGGCAGGAGAGGGTTGGCTTTGACCACACAGGCTTCCTGTCATCTGCATCATTCAGGGATGAACACTAAGGGGATGTGTTACAGAAAAGCAGAGAGGGAAGCGTCTGAATCCATCCTGAGTGACCTGAGCATTCAGCCCAGGTTGGTGCTTTGTTGCTCTGCCTTTCCTCTCTGTTCCAGGCCTTTGTGTTGAGAATGCAGTTGGCTGTGCTGTCGTTTCCAAAGCTGCGTGCTGATGATGGACAGCTCTTGCAGCAATGGCCTGGATGGCCTGCAAAGAATTCCAAATCCAAGCTGTGGAATGACAAGAGTCCCTCTGTGTGGGGACTGATGGCCTTAGTGACCAAAGGAGAGGGTTGTCCTTGCCTTGTGTCCCTCTTTCCATTTCACCTTGCTTTAGCTGTCTGCCTTCTCTCCCGTTTAGCTCATTGCCTGTCCTGTCTTACAACCAGGAGCTGCTACAGCCCAGGTAGTAGAAGCAAGAATGCCCAGTTAGGAGGAAACTTTCTCATTCTTTCCTTTTGCCAAGGCTAATGTTTTTCTGCCATGTTTCAGGCTGGCCACCTCTGGAACATGCTGGTCAGGAATAAATACATTTGCTCTTAGCTAATTGGAAAAACATCCATTTATCTTCCCCATTATCTTGCCTTCTTAGGTTTATGCATTAGAAGGGCTTTTTCCCTCAAAGTTGAGCTACCAAACTCCCACAGTTGTGCCTGGTGTCACAGCAACTGATCAAGTAGCAGGCACAAGCCCAGTCCTGTGGAAATGCCTGTACAGAAGCAGGCAGGATCCCAGCTGTCTGTAGGGCTGCCCAGCTTGAGCTGCCACTGCTTTCCCTCAACACTGCACCTGCCTCAAGGTAATTCATGAAGTTAGAGAGGCCAACAGCGATAGAACAAGGGAAGCCACTGAAAGGGGAAGTGAGAGGGAGCACAGGCTACTGCCCCAGCCCCAGCAGCCTTGGCTGCAGCTACGCTTTCATGTTAAAACCAAAATGCAAGTTCTCCAGTTCAGCATTTAGACAAAGACCCGTTTCTACTGAACAGCTGCATCAAGGTACTTACTGACAGGGAAAGACAGACAAAAGGTGCAGAATAAAACTCCATCCTGGCCAGTCTCTCATCTCAAAGAGTGACCAACAGCAGCGCAAGGAAGGGCAGCTGTAAGAGTAGAGGGAGCATGCAGTGATTACCTAGACACGCTTTGCTGCTTTACAACAGCATGTAGCTCAGGGATGTACTGAGCCAGATGCAGTGTCCTGTAACAGCACAGAACTTGAAGCTGCACATAGCAAATGGGCACTAAAACAAAGACCTGACCATGTGAAAAGAAGCTGCATTAGCAACCTCAATGTTACACCCTTAACTCTCTCCAGTGGAACTGAGGGAAAGGTAAACAATCGTATCAGCACAGATGTCATAAAGCTTTGGCCTGTAACAGCTTTGCTGTGCAGATCTGATCTCTGAGCTGCTTTCTGAAAATCCTCACAGATAATGAATTCTTCAGCAACATTGTGGAGGAAATCACGCTCACATAGCCCCTGTGGTGATGCTGGGATGATAGCTGCTGTCACCAGAGAACATCTGGTTAGAAAGACAAATAACACTTGGCCAGGACCTCTCCTGCAACCTTCAGCCCTACAGCTCTGAGGCTGAGATGTACTGTTCCCACCATCACAGGTTCCATACTCTCAGTTGCCACCATTTCAAAATAGCACTTGCTGGGAACTGGATGTTTTAAGGAGACACTTTTAGTGCATAACCAAGGAGTTGAACACATGATGTCAAAAATGAGATTACTTTGGCAATTGAGAGGCCAAACCTCATTTTGTTTCCTAGAGGAATGACATGAGGCGAAATGCAGTCCTGTAATCCATGTGAAAAGTCTTCCACCACTTCCCTACTAGAGAATCAGCCATGTATAGGATTATTATAAGTTGCTCTTACTGATGGGTATCTTCCTTTTGTTGTGTTACCAACTTGGTTTTAGACCTGGGTGATAAGAGTTGGGCTTTTTCTCGTAGCTCAGCATTAGTTCTGTTCATACAACCTCACCCCTACATTTTAGAGACAAGACTGAACTGTCTTTTCTCTGCTTCTTTTTAACATTTGTTGATATTCTTGCTTCTGATGTATCTTTTCTCTCCTCAAGTGTTTTGTACCTTCACTTAACCCTTTAAAAGTGCAGATTTAAATCATCCCTCTCCTCTCCCATTTTCCTGAGATAAGTTCTCCACTGGTTTGCCATGGGGCAGGTGTGCACTACGAAAGCTTTGCAAGGCTAACAAAATAGTTCTGGGCTTTTGCAAGAGTAACTTATTCCACCTCCACTCTCCTCCCCCTTACCTGAAAGAGAAGAAAATGCTTCTACTGGGAGCAGGGTTTTCCCCAATGTATTTGTACCTCCACTGCTGTCAAGCCAGGGCCATACCTGCCCTGCTCCCTTGCTCCTTCTGACACAGGGACTTGAGCCTGATACCACCACCACCACCTTCCCCTCTCAGCACCTCACTTTTTCATCTACTTGAATTGGTTTCTGGTTTGTCATTACCTCTGACCATGGCAGCACTTCTTGCCAACTTACCTTTCTGGGTGACTACTGTACATAAGCAGATGACTGGCCTGCTTCTATGCAATTTAAAGCTGGACAAGTGTAAACTTCTATATTTGCAACACAAAATAAAGACACACTCATGGTGGCTATTTGTTTCCCTACTCTTTGCACACTGGTAAGGGGACACACTCTTGCTAGACTGCTGCTTCCCAGCTGCCACACCAAAACTGCCCCACACAGAGCTGACTGCTCCCAGCCTGCCAAGTGCCTTCTGTTGTGATACACTGTGGGCTGGGAACTGAGTCAAAGCAAGCTGTCTGGCCCTAAAGCAAACGTACCTCATGGGTTTCAGAACTGAGCTCCACCGTTAGCTTCTAGAAGATGCCTGCCAACCAGTTTTGTTGTGGGAAGTAGATGCTATAAGGCTAAAAGCACAAGAAACACTGAAACCAATTGGTTTTGACCTTTCCCTAAGGCAGCTATTGAAGAAAGTATATTTTGTGACCAAAGCACAGTGCTTTTGTTTTTTCCTTCAGTCTCATTTATTTAGTAGCATAACACAATTCAGAGTAACAAGCACTCAACCAATACAGTCAATGTCAAGAGTGACCATGGTCAGCATTGCATTGTAGTGTTCAGAACGGATGCATGTGGACAACACAGGCCATTTGATCTCAGTACCTTAAGAATAACAAATAATAACAGCAATAAAAAAAAAACCTCTACAGCAAGAGCCCTCAGAGATAAGTTAGGGTTTGGTCCAACTCCCTTTGACATCTTTCCCTATAATAGGAACTGGATCAGATGTTGAGTGAATTTGCTCCCCTTTGTAAAATAAAGAGGGATTTCAGTTTTACCACTTTGGTTACATTTCATCCAAATTTCTATCCTTGTAGGGCCCCAACATCCATCATCTTTAAAGTTAGCTGATGTATCTCTTTGTGCATTCCTTTCCATATTGCACCTTCCTCCACAGAATCTCACAGCATCTTGCAAGCAATAATAAAGGACAACCTCACACCATTCCTGTGAGGTAAGTAGGTACTATTCCCATCTGTAAACATGGGAGCAAACCTGAAGCCTAGGATAGCTATCCAAGGCCAAAAGAATGCAAGTCACCAACAAAGTTGAGGGAGAGAAGTCTTGCTGCTAACAAAATCCTCCAGGAATGCAGCAGCTCCAGCAGCTGGCATTGCTGCATCAAGCTAGCGAGACCAAAGAGCCAAGGCAGGAGGTGAGCTGCTTGGCACCGGCGTACCTGGCCGTGCCACTGGCTCCAGAGGCCCTTTCTCAGCAGAGGTGGCACAGAACCCCTGCCTGCACTTGGACCTCAACAAGTACCTTGGGTAACGTGCACCAGCTCTTCTGGCACATGCCTGTGCTAAGGTATTGTGTTGATCCTCTGCTAAATATAAGCTTAGTCAAGGCAACTTACTCCATAGCGCAAGGTGGCTGTGCTGCTTCCTCACACAGGGATGGCACTCCAGGCCTTCTGACCTGAATCAAGGTCCCCAGCTTACCCTGGGTAGTTGTTCATCAGCTCATAACCTCCAGCCCCTGAGAGCTCCAGTGCTCAGGTGCAGTCCTACACTTGCAGTTTGCTCACAGAAAGCTGCCTCTTCCTCTCCTTTCCCATAAGAGCAGCAACAGGCGGTGGCTGCTTCTCTTCCAATCCCTCTGCCAGGTCATTTCAAAACTAACTTGCTAGAACTATTTCTAATCTAGAATGAGTTCCCAGACCAGCATTTGCTAGAGCAGAGGCATTTTCTTTTTCCTCCCTGACCTTTTCAGCTACTGGAGCTGAATAGTTCATTCATGCTCCATGTTCTCCCCCCACAACTACATGCTACCAGCCATCCAAGTGCTAGCAGCAGGTGGGTTCCTGGAAGTTACTGGCACATGACTTCTAGATCTCCTTTAGGACTGGACAGTTCTAAATTCTCAACTGACATTTCACCATCATTTTTTACCCTCTAAAGCACTTCTGTAAGAAAGAAGTTACACTGCTGCAAAAGAGTCACATATGGGGTTAACAGAAGAAATGTAACTCAGATTAACTAGGCAAGCCACTAATGAATTCTATCACCTTCATGGTCTCATTTCTAACTTTTCTAGTCTATTCTTTTAAAATTATGGTAGGACTACTTGTAATTGCAGCCTTATAGTAGAGGTATTGCTATTAAAGTCCTCCCCTAGGAGAGCTACTTCCTATTCTCCTTAAGCACTGCTAACCACTGGCTCACCTCCTGGCTGCAGGAAAGGAGGAAGACTTCTTTTCTTTTTGAAGAAACTGTATGAAATTCACCACTGTCTATCTCATCAGCTCATAGCAGTTCAGAAGTTAGCAGGCATCTGGAATTATCTCATCTCTGCTCTTTGCTGAAGGCTCCCTGTCACTTTAAAAAAAGGAGGGGGAAAAAACCATCCAAGTGGCAAATTCATGACCATGCTCTCATGAAAATAAAACTGAGAGAGGCTCTGGGAGGCCACAGCAGGAGTCTGAATTTGCAGTGAACTGCAAAAAAAAAAAAAATCATTAGCAGTTTGAAATACCTTGTGTTTTAGGATGAAATGTCTCCATGTGTCACTCCTTGCCACAGAACACCCGCTCCATCAGCCAACGTCTGGGTCACAGCTGAGCTTGCCTTTTTTTTAATACTGCTCTTTTGTTTGGAGGTGATAAAGTCATTAAACGTGACTGACCTCTCAGTACAATAGTGTGCTATCCAAAACAATTCCTTTTAGACGTCACTTTATGCTCTCCAATGCTATCACAAAGGCATTAGGTTTCATTCCAGATCTGGACTCCACAGTCCTTTTCTTTTGGCTCATGATCCTGATTGATTGTTACTGAAGCAGCAGTTTCCCAAAGCATGCAGTTAGTCACCTTCATCTATCCTCAAGTTCACAGCATGTCTCCTACCGTAGGACACCAGCAAAGGACAGCACTTTCTGATCACTGTGCATTACTAGCTTTATATGTTCAAAAGGGATCAGCAATCAGATAGCAATATAAATCCTGCCCTCTTTTGAAACTGCATCGTCACATTATTGATGTTAAACCTGGAATGGGAGTGAAGGGGTGAATACTGATGGTATTTATACTGCAAGTATTTAGAGAACTGTTCAAGTGACTAGAGGCAACCAAGAGAGAAGGTATGTGAAGCCATTACAAGAAATCCCTTCAGTCTTTCTTGATTTTTAACTTAAACACTGTGATTTTGCTGGCCGTGGGCCACAGCAAAAGAATGAGCCAGAGCTGTCCCTGTGATTCCAGATGGGGACTAGGGGATGCGATACACCGACATTCCTTCCCCCAAACTGCCCTGAGTTAACAGCTGATCCCTTGGAGGAAGGCTGCCTGGGAATCCTCTCACTATTAGTGTGATGCCGTGAATGCAGAAGCGTTACCTTCCCCATGGCTGTGCCTGTCTGTGCACCAGCATCATATCTGGGAACAGGAACATGGCCAAGAAGTCACGTGCAGTAGCAGTCAAACCACGATCCAAAGAGATCACGTGGGTTGCTGGCTACTAGTGTGTGCGTGTGTGTGTGTGCACAGGGACAGGGGCTTTATCTTTAGAAACAGGCCTTGGGAAAAGCCCTCAGCTCCCTGCTCTGTGTGCAAAGGAGTCCTTACTGATTTTCAGAACTGCAGTTCAGCTGCAAGAGGCCAAACTTGCCAAGCCAGGCACTTGTCTGACAGCCCACCCAGTCTGAAAGTCAAACGTTTGTGGAGACAATAGACTGCTATTCTCTCCCTAGAGTGTCTGTAATCTCCTGAGAGGCTACATAAAAAGCCAAGGCTGTTCTTGGATAGAAGTGAATGGAGGCTGGGGGAGGGAAGAGGAGGAATGGTCAACAGCAGTCACTGCATCCAGCCACTACAACCTGCCACGTCCCTGTGCTCCAGGTTTCTTGTGACTATCGCCCATTTCCACCTCGTGCACATGTAACACGTCATGTTGGTCCAACCTGCAGCATACACAGGAGCAAGGAGACGTGGAATTAGGGGGAAAAAAACTCCCCACTCTTGCTGGTTTCAAAACTCTGCAGGTCCCTGAAAAATTAATTGTTGTTCCTACCCTGAATCCCTCCCCCCAAGTACTTGCTCTGATTCACTAGGAGGTAATCCAGAGTCCCATCTGTTTGCCAGAAATTGGAATCATTCTGGTTTCCCACACAGAGCTCTTGACTCATGCTGGTATGATTCCTGAGCGTGGAGATCTTCGTTCTCTGAGGGCCAGCCTGAAGTCAGGCTGGTGCAATACACACCAAGCTGGAGTTATTTAGGTTCACAGAGGGCCGATGCAAAGTCATTTTGATCAGTAACTGCTGGGTTCTGGATGCAGCTCCCTCTGCACTGATGACCTCAGGAGTCTGGAGAGAAGTAAATGTTTCCTTCTAACTGAGTGATCCCAGTAGAGCAGAAAGTTACAGAGAAGGCCTGTGAGTTTTGTGCCATTCTCAACTCATCTTTCAGTGATGCTTTCCAAGATGCCAATCAAATTGTCCAACCCCAGCAAGTAGCCATCCTCCCTGTTGCCTTCTTGCCAGGGGATCCTGTGATCCAGTGTTTGCCCATCAGGGAGAAGGGTGGTCTTTCCAAAATCAATCAGCCACACGTTGGCATTCCCAGTGCCATCATGTACAAACAGTAGTGAACTTCCAACGACCTGGAGGACAGATGGAGGTGATGTGGTTAAAAACCCACAGCTTTAGCTCTCCCCATCACTTAACACTTCCCACTAAGAAGATGACCTCCTCAGATGACCCTCTCACTTGTGACTCGACAGACTTTTGGGCCACACACACGCACATTCACTGTTTACATGTCTCATTTGCATAACCATATCAATTGGTCAAGTATCAGTGGGGATGTCGTGGGAAAAGCAATTCTCCAGCTCACCTGGCCCCAGGTCTCGAGCAATTCAACAAAAGCCAGTGACTGCTTTCAAAGAAAGACCATGACCCACCAACAAAAATGCCTCTAGTGACAAGAGGAAATGGAGAAGATAAATGTCTCATCTCAAAACCTTGAGGTGTAACAAGGAGAACTCACACTGCTAATGCTGCCTTCTCCCCAGCAAAGCGTACAAGGGAACAGAGAGCAGAACTCTGCAGCGTTTCAATGTAAGTCCAGAATAACTAATAAAGACCTCCTTGTCAAGCTACAGCTGAGTGCTACTGTACCAAATGCCAGCTTCCACATTCCCTGCAAAGATTCCCACTGGAACACACCAAGATTAGAGAAACCACAGACAACTGGCATTAATAAACTTCTCCCTGAGGCAGCCCAGAGCTCTGAGTGCTGGGATGTTACAATGGGAGGATTTATTATTCCTCAGCTGGTTTCATCTTCTGTATTGCCATCAAGGCTTTGTGCTCAGGTGTTAACAACCATTACTTTTCTGCTACCATAAACTCCTTTCTGCTAATACAGAAGGTTATTCTGAAGCACATCTGAATAACCAAACAATGCAGCAATGCACCTCCATAGCACGACACTCACTCAGTGCTCACCTCATGTCGCTTGAAGAAGTCTGAGGATTCCAGGATGATGTGAATCTCCTGCAGACGTTTGAGGTATTTTTTCTGGAGGGAGAAAAAAAAGCATCTCAGTGCATAACCATTCCATAAGAAAGAAGATGCTCAGTTTACAACAGTCAATATAATGAAGAGATCATGTTAATTTTAAGTGAGAGATGCTTCCAAACAACAGGTTCATCATTTAAAACCCTGTGAATCACTGAATCATTATGGTGGGAAAAGACCTTTACGATCATCGAGTCCAACCAGTCACCTCACACTGCCAAGCCCATCACTAAAACATATCCCTCAGCACCTCATCTTTTGAATATCTCCAGGGAGGGTGACTCAACCACCTCCCTGGGCAGCCTATTCCAATGCTTGATAACCTTCTCACACTTCAACAGGCTTTCCCAGGGAGTGAGCAGAGGGGAGTTCCTCTGCTGCATGCATTCCACTAGGCATCCTTATCTGTCTTGCTTTAGATGCAGACAGGCTTTCTACATTTCCCTCTCTGCTTCTATTTTCTTTTTAAGAGAGAAACTTTCCAGTTCTCTGCGGTGAAAAGCAAATG
Organism: Urocolius indicus; assembly: GCA_013401255.1. Lineage (NCBI taxonomy): Eukaryota > Metazoa > Chordata > Aves > Coliiformes > Coliidae > Urocolius > Urocolius indicus. The sequence goes on from WBNH01004019.1 coordinate 159,006, forward strand.
AAGTTGTGTGGGGAGACAAAGAGCTCCAGCTGTGGGGACAGCATTTGAAAGAAAAAATGGTTTAACAAACAGAGGCCTAATGCATAAAGTTCTTGTGTACTTGTGTAACGCTGCCCTGGTGCTACCAAGCATGCTTCAGCCACCTTCAGAGTGGCTCTTCCACACGGCAGCAAAGCACTAGACATCCTTTGAAACTCCAAAGACGAGATGTGTTATGCCATGTATCACATGCCTGCTGTGCTACCCGTGAAACAGCGTACAGGACCTGCTCTTTGAGGCAAGTTTCACACATAGGAGCACAGCCAGGCCCCCATCTCACTTCATGCCTCCATGCTCTGGTTTTCTCCTCTCCAGACTGAATCCCCTGCCAACACAATCCTCGCTAAGCCATCATCACCATCTCTCTGAGGCATCCAGCACCCATGTTTGAAGCTGATGGTGAGCTGCTCAGTTGGATGTTTTGCTGGCATGAAGAGCTTGGGGTGAATCAATAGCAAAAGTTGACAGAACTGCTCTCAGCCAAATACTTCTCACAGTCCACCCAAGTCCCCATGTCCACTCCATCTGCTGAGAGGGACTGGAAGTCACAACTCTTTCCTTCTATAATTCCTTTTCCTTGCCCCAGAGCGAGCATGGCCCTGAGGCAGGCTCACTGCCTCTAAGAGCAGTGACCCCCGTGAGTTCAGACTCACCAGAATAGTTGTGTTGCCCTCAATGAATTCCACAAAAACCTGTAGAACTTGCTCCTGTGTCTTTGTAGTTTTGAAGTTTGTGTTACACGTTCCATCAGCCTTCTGCACAGAAGCACACAAAGACAGAGACCATTTACACTCCCCTCATCAGAGCCTCTTGAGCCATCCACAGCACAGCTCTTGCTAACCAGATGAAAGGGAGGGGGCTGAACAGGAAAGAGAGTAGATAAACCAAGCAAGAAGTGGAGGAGAAATGATGCAAAAAGCTGATTGGGTACCTTTAAATGGCACTTCATTTCCTGTCGAGCACAGCTAAAAATAACCCAACTGACACTATTACCAGCTTTAAGAGGGTTTTCTCACACATCAGTACCAGTGGTGCAAAGTTCAATGGGGCAAACCACAGTGACTTCTCTTTTCTTGTCCTCTCATCTAGCTCAGTGTAGGCAAACCCTGGCTGTGGGTGTAAGGGGATATTTTCAAACCCCAATTTTACCTGTCCTTCATGTTTGGTGGTTGTTTTTCACTTGGGGGGGAAAAAAAAAAAAAATCAAAGCACTGTGGTTAAGATTCAGTTCCCAATACACCTTTTTGCACATGGATGTGCTCTAGAAGTCACAGAAGGGAAAGGGAGTTGCAGAGAGGAACAGCAGCGACACAAATGCCTGGCAGGACAGAATCTTGGCAAAGGACAGCGTGGGCATGCTCATATCCAGCTGGGCCCTGGCCTGAGCACTTCTGTGCTAGTCACACAGGCTCAGTACACAAGCATCCTGCTACTGCAAAACAAGTCTTTTTGTGTGCTGGTAGTGACCAGTTTGTTCTTCTGGAGCTACAGTAAGAAAGCAGTGCACAGATCAGAGGCACCTTGCACCACAGACTAGATGAATATGCATTTCTCCAAGACTATCCCTGTTGTTTCAAGAGACACAAATATAAGCTTTTTTAGGCCATGCGTGTTAAAATACAGCAGTTACTGCAGTTGGTAGCCTGCAGCCTCTCAAAGCCTGCTGGACTACCAAGCTGGATTCCTCTCCATTGTATGAGTCCAATGAAATCCCTCATTTCCATTTTAAGGGTAAATCAACGGGTCAACAAAATGTGTTCCCTCCGACATGTTACAAGCCACTGCACCAAAACAGGGTACATTCAGCTCCAGTCTCAACAGGTGAAACACTATTTACTCCACAGCACAACTCAGCTTCTAGTATACACACAGAAAAAAACCCAACAATGCTACATTTGCACATTTCTCATGCAGGAGAATGAACCTCCTGAATGGCAAAGCCTTGCAGAACAGTCTCCCACCTACCAGACTTTCTAGCAGGAGAATAAACACAACTTTATTCCAAGGCTGTGGGCCAGATCCAAGTGTGGCATGTCAGCCTGATGAGATGTGGAAGTTATGCAAGACAAGTTCAGCAGGTAGGCAGAGAAAGCTAGCAGCCATCTGAGCTGCTGCAGGGGAATACTCAACAGCACAACAGGGGTTTGGAGCTCGGTCTCATGCCTTACATCTCTTCACAGGAGTAACATGGCTTTAAAAATCATTTCTCCCCATGCCCCAGATCCCAGATTTCTCCCCATGCTCCAAAACAGCTGCTGCCTGTTCCATTTTCATCCTTTTTTTGCCTGGACAAACTAGTTGCTTGCTTCTCTTGTTGTTCAGAAAGGCTTTTATCATTCTGTTACGTTGCAGCGGTTGGCAGGAAACCAAACTGTTCTCTGCCTTCCCCTGCTGAAAACAACACCCAAGCTTGGAACTGCACCATCCCTCCTATTCTGTCCCAGGTTCTTGCAACAGTTCTGGAGGTATCTGATCCCCAAGAGGCATCTGCTTGACAATCACAGAATCTCAAAGGCTGGAAGGGAGCTCGAAAGCTCATCCAGTGCAACTCCCCTGCCAGAGCAGCAGCATCTAGAGCAAGGCACACAGGAACTCATCCAGCTGGGGTTTGAATGACCACATCTGGAATATTGTGTCCAGTTCTGGGCCCCTCAGTGCCAGGCAGCAGCTGTAAGGAAACCCAAGGGTTTCAACTAGTTTTGGCACGAAGAGTGACAAATCCCAGAAGCGATCCTGACTATTTCAGGGATATGGAAGCAAGACAAGGAAAAGAGATCAACCTAAAGAGAAAAGGTACCCTACTGATGAAGGAGGAGTACATATGGTGAATCAGATCCCATTTATCAGCAGCCACTTTACAGAAGGGATTCTATGAATTCACTTTCTTTGCTTCCACTTCTTACTCAAGCAGCCACAGGGCAGGAATATTTCTGAATGACCAAACCCAACATACCTGCCCAGCTCAGTTACCAGGGCACTGAGGGAGAACAACTCCTTCTTCCCATCAACCACTAGCTGGCACCACTGAACCTCAAAGGCTTTTCTCTCAAAATGGGGATCTCTGCAATGTGGCTTTGCTTTTCTGCAAATACACAAGAGCTGGATGCCCAGTTCAGCCACAGTGAAACAGCACAGGGAATTCTGACCAGCTGCATTGCTCCAACAACCCACTTTCTGTCATCATTTCTCCACATAAAAAAAAAAAAAAAAAGAATACCTACATCCCTCCTACCAGCACAGGAGACAGAGGAAAAGATAAGGGATTGCAGAGCTCCAAAGCATCTCCTGTGCTTAATCAAGGATTAAGTATTTGTGTCCTGTTTTGCACAGTTACAGCACTGTCTCAACAGAGGGAAACAGCATAGTCTGTGTGCTGTACTGCTCCTGCCCACCTCTGATAACCAACCAGACCACAAAGAGAGCTACCTGTGCTCCCTTACCTCTGTTACTCTCCAAGACTCAAGATAAACCTGTTCTTCTTCTACACTGACCAACTACCTTCCTAAGAACATATGTAATAGGTCTCAAGATCATCTGGCTTTCCAATTCCATTACACAGAGCATCCAAAGACCTAAGTGGTATTGGAGGAAAACAGGTATCTTGATAACATCATTAGACAGCTAAAGGGTAAGAAGGGAAGTGTCTTGGCTGGCCTGGACCCAGATCATCTACCACCCAGATAGTTGCTGCATAAGGATGCCTGTGTCTTGCAGCCAGGAGTGGGTGGCACAGTGAACAAGGGGCCAGCACAGCATGGGCTGGAAGCCCTAGTTCCTGTATCACACAGCAGAAGAATCTGTGAATGAGGAAGAGAGAAGACAACATAGGGAAGCAGAGAAGATGGGTGTTTAAGGAGCCTCTACTCATGAGCATCGCCCTCTTTCATCCTATGTGCATCCTTCTTCCTATGTGCTGGAGCTCCAAAACAGAAGCAAAACTAATCCACATTATAATTTAAAATGCCCTAACACACCTACATTAGAAGTATATGCTCTGAGAACATCCTGAAATCACAGAGGGAAACCCACGTTAACTACTTCCTAGCTGTCCTGCTATAGGCTTCAAGTAACAAGGGTGGGGGTGGGTCTGGGCAGCCCTCGCCATGCTCTGTGCCACTACAGGTAACACCAGGATCTAACCCGAGCCAATTAGTTTCAGGCTAGCTGTGAGAGGCCTCTGCAAGCAGCAGGCATACTCCTGCAAGAGTTAACTGAGTCAGGCAGCTGATAGAGAAGGCTTCTGGGTACGTATCTGACATTGCCATGGGGCACAGCAAATGGAAAGAATCAATGGGTAGGAAAGAAAATTGCCAAGGTGCTCCTGTGCCCGTAAGGCAGCACCCTAAGAATGGTATAAAGGCACAAACTTCTCCAGCAGGAACAGCAGCTGGACTTTGCTGCTGGAGAAATGTTCCTTTTGGTTGGTTTGGCTTTATTCCAGCTCCATCTACCCCGGATACTGTCACAGGCTTAAACAGAAAAGGGGTTTCCCTGCTCCCAGGAATATCTAGGCTAATGTTCCTATCATGTCTTGCAAATAAACAGAACTGGAACAAAACCACTTTACTGTGATTCACTTGGAATAAACATGTATAGTTAGTTCCTGGATTAAAAAAAAACACAACAGTACTTGCATGGGGAGAGAATTCATTTCCGAATGCTTCCTTCCCACAGTCTCCTTTTTCACTGCTGGCACTGCTGTGCCTTCCAGTCCTTCCTGCAATGTGGCTGTGGCTCAACCAAGTATGGCTGATGTGTACTTGATGCTGAACTTCACTGACACTACCACTTTGTAATTACAACAGGTGCTTTAAAACCACAATACACTGAACCCTCTGGTTTCAATTAGTGCATTTTTAACATCATCCTTTGGCAAACCTGGCTACTGATGGGCACCAGCTTTCTGATTGACCAACAAAGCAAACAACGTTCAGTCCCCAAGAAGAGGCAGAAGTGAAACCCTTACTTTAATCCCTTCGATCCTGAAGCCCAGGTTGGCACTAGAGCTGATTGTTTCCCTCCACTGCATGTACCGGGGTTTGGTGACAGCATGCTGGGCATTCTCTTCAGCTGTGGGAGCAAGAGGATCCACTTCAATCATTTTCTTGTACATGTCCTTACGCAGCTTTGGCTTCTCACGGGCCTTGGTCAACTCTTCCTCCAGGTATGTCCTGCAAAAAAACACCACATCCTGACAAAACTGTAAGGAATCCCCCAGACACATCTTTTTACAGCTTATAAACCAGCCTCACAACATGTCAACCAGGAGAGTAAGTGTTATCATTACCCCAGCTGTGCACAGGTGGAAACTAAAGAACACAGACTAAGGACAGTGCAGGTTTATTTAGTGCAACAGCCACAGGAAGCGGGAACTGTGGCATTCACTTCTTGTTCCAACTACACCTTTAATTGCTGCTAGATGGTAGTGTTACACCCTGCTTGCAGAACTGAGGAAATCTGAATTATCTGAGCAGTTCCAAACCAGAAGAGGCAGCTAAGAACAGGAAGGTGAAGAGTGACAAATCTCACTCAACCCATTAATCTGGTAACCATCAGAAAGGTACCATCCATGTTCTCTACATTCCACTGGACTCCTGAAGCCTGCACTGTGTCAGGTGCCTGGGGCATGCTTAGAATCATAGAATGGTTTCAGCTGGAAGATCATCAAACCCAGCCTTTGTCCCAGCCTTATCAACCACCAGCCCATTTTCCTCAGTGCAACATCCACTCATTTCTTAAACACCTCCAGGTATGGTGACCTCCTGCATCACACTATAATAAGCCAGGCTGGCATTTAGGAGATGCTGTCACTCATTACCACAATGTCACCTAACTTGGAATAAAATATGTACTGCTGCAACTCCTTCTCTTCTTTCTTCTGGGCATACCTGTGTTACACATTTCTACTTTGATTCACCTGACAATTCATTTCAGGTTTAAGGCTTGTCTGCACTCCTGTACGTTGAGTAACTCATTTATGACAACGACTCCTGAGCTGGCACCTGAAGGTTATGACAGTTCATACCTCTCTGTACTGTGACTACAGCCTCCCAACAGATTCCTTATCTATTTGCTGAGCTTAGGTAACATTTGTGAGGTTTTCCTCTTAACCACAGACAAGAAGAGGAAAAGAAAGTGATAATTTGGACAACAAAGGGATAGCATCATGGAGATGTCAGAGCAGAGAAAAATATAGGTCAGTCCTGAGTAATGGGCAACTCTCTTCTTCACAGAAAAGACCATTACCAGTGAAGACTCATTCAAGCATTGGAAACGGGCTTTCACACTGCTGTTCAGTCATTCACATTTGGAGATGGGAGTTGTACTCTTTGTGAGATTTTTTTCTGAATCACTGTGTACACAAAGACTAAATCAACTGACAGTGAATGAATCATGTCTGTTTTTTCCTTATGTATTATCAGGCCACTGTAGAGAAACTTTGTCTTAAATCAGCCCTTGAAATTTCTTGATGTAGCCAGTTTTTGAAGCTATGGATCAGGTAGTTTCCAGAATCCACGTACAATGCATCAAGGGGCAACAGGGACAAGCTGGAACAGAAGAGGTTCCAAAGAAATACAAGGGAAAACTTTTTCAGTGTGAAGGTGAGGGAGCACTGGCAGGGGCTGCCCAGATGGGCTGTGGAGGCTCCTTCTCTGGGGACATTCCAAACCCAGCTGGACGAGTCCCTGTGTGCCCTGCTCTAGGTGCTGCTGCTCTGGCAGGGGGGTTGCACTGGATGAGCTTTCCAGGTCCCTTCCAGCCCTTGAGATTGTGTGAATTAGGCAACAGTAGAATGGACTCTTCTTGGGTTGTCCAAGGTGGCTGCCAAACCAAAACCAGATCATCTGAGCTGAATCCCACAGCTCCAAGAGCATTACCAAACTCTTCCAGACACACCATGTCCACATCCCCTCCTCCCTTCCTTCCAACACATTTGGGTAAGAAAGCACTTTCTCTTTCATGTATCCCACCTGATCCCCATCTTGCAGTCCATCACAGAAGGCCCTTCGAAGTCAGTCAGCAGGTCATCCAGCTGGATGTAGCTCTCTCCATCTCTCTCCACCACGCCGTGGAAGCGAGGCACGCAGGAGCGCAGAGGGTCCTTCATCAGGCGCTCAAAGCACTCCTTCTCGTTCTCAGAGAAGCGCTTGAGAATCCTCCCGCTATCTGCTGCCTTGAAACTGCCTGAAAAACCAACCAAGCACATGGCTCAGCAGGCTGACCCACACAAAAGAACACCTCCCTTCCCCCACCACTCCAGCTTCAGCTACCTCGGCCTCGTGAGACCAGTTAAAAGATTTCCCTGGAACAGAAAAGATAACAGAGGCTTGTCATAAAGAAAACACCCAAGCCAAACACAGCTGTTGGCAGCAAAAGTCTGTTTGGATACAGTCCCATGTCAGAATTTATAGCTTTAAGGAGTGCAGCTGCCTCAGGCCAGCGTTTGTTGGGGTTTTTTTTCTTTGTTAGGATATTAAACACTACTCTGCTTACTAAAACACATGGGAAGAAGCCACGAGCCAGCATTCATTAATCCTCTGACAGGCTACTTTAAAGCAGTGTAATGCCGCCAGCGTTGGCTCTGTCCTTCATCCCCACGCAGGATGTACCTGCCGGCTGTGTACAGACCTGGGCAGCACCCACAGGGAGGGATGGTGAAACAGCCACCCATGGGCCACAAGCCAAGCACTGCCCTTCCTACACAACCCTCCTGTGCCTGTGTGCAACTCCAGGCACAGCCTCCTCAGCGGGGCCCTGCTAACCTGCAGCTACAGCCCGGAGCACAACTGGGTCTGAATGGTGGCCAGTACAAATGGGTCTGCACAGGCCAAGCTCGGCAGTAATTACTCTTATTTGTCTGGAGTCTCCTCTCCAGACACTTTTCTGCCCTGCAACCTGCCCACTGAGGAAAGGAGGTAGCTTGTAAACTACAGGACATAAAATAGATGCCAAAGTAGGAGCCCTGATACTCCTGGTGCTCATGCTCAACTTTTATCACAGCAGGATCCTTCAGCCATTGCAAACTGGTCCTCTGACAAATCCTAGAACTGGCAGTGCCTCAGCACAAGGGCAAGGGTGGTAACAGCCCAGGTTTTAAAAGTTGAGTAAGGACTTGTCACATCAGAGAAGAGCTGCAAAAGGGATGGACTAAATGCAACCAGAGAAAACTATGTAAAGCAAACTGAAGCAATACCTTAACCCTCCTGTTCCGCTCTGGAAGGGTTATAATTACAGCATCAATGTGTCACTTTGCTCAGATCACACCAAGCCCGTACAGGCTGTGTAGCAGAGTTGCACTACAAGGCAGTCCCACCAACAGCCCTGTGCCAAAAGCAGCTACTCCCTGGGGAGGACTACAGAAATTCCTCCCAGCAGCTTTGAAGTGCACCCTTATCAGTGTATTAGCATATAAAGAGGTGGTTGAGGTACTGCATTGAAGCACGATGCAGCGTAGGTGCCTGCCCACATGTGTACTAATAAACCCCACACTGGCACTTGAGGAACAGGGGTTGCATAGGAATTAAATGAAGCACAAGAGAAGCAAACCTAATGACTTCTCTTTGTTATTTTTCTCTTGCCTCGCCAAGGAAACAAAGGCTCCTTCAGGAGCACACTTACCACCTTCCACAGCCACAAAACTAGAGCCAGCCACTGAGCTGCTCCTTGCAATGACAGACTTGTAATGCCAACACCTGGGCAGTGAGTCATGTTTCACCAGATTTGTTTTACACCCAAGGGCTTACATTCAGATGAGAGGTTTGGGGATGGTGTTAGAAACTGTCCTTGCCAGGGCTGAGGCACATCGGGCATGAACTGTAATCCTTCCCACTAGGGAAGTAACATATCAGCTACTCAGTCAAGACAGACAATGCCTTACTGCAACCAACAGCAACAGATGGACAAGGGCTTCAACTCCCCAATCCTTCATTTCCCTCTAACAGGTATTTTACACAGATCCCCTTACAAGGATGCATGGGATCCTGGCCCTTCCCCAACGTTCATGTCATCATTCAGGTACATCACTCCCCCTTCCCTATTCCCACAACTCAAAGATGCTCTAGCTGACAGACGTCTGTCATACTGCCTGCTTCCTTTTTCCCTGAAGGAAGCAGACAGAGAAACAGAGAAACAGACACATTGAAGACACTGTCCTACCTGTATGCCCAGCCAGCTGCACCCATGAGTAGCGTTTCTTGAAGGGGCTGATGACTGGTAGGTTAACCATGGTTTTAATTGTATGCCATGCTTTTTTCTGGAATACAAAGAAAAGAAATATCAAGTCAGGCAAAAGCTGAAATCCTGACACTGCCACAAGGCTCCATGCACACTGAGTTGCTCCTCATTCATTTGTAAGCGCGTAAAGGTAGAACCACAAAACAGACACTATGGTCATCGTTGAAACAATATGCACATGAAACCAAGAATGGACAAGTACTTAAATAAAATGCCCTACCATCCACAAGACAGCTGTCTGCAAGAAACCAATATAAAATGCCATCCTGCATGGCACAGGCCTGTTCTCAGCCACACCTGGCCCCTCTGTGTCCGAGTCAGCCTGCAGACACACACTGAGGCACGTTCCAGTTCCCACGAGATGAGAATGGGAGCTGTTTGCCACTGTCAGCAACACTTCCTTTCCCAGGGCACCTCAGCATCACCTCATGATGAGTGGCTGTCTCTGAGTCAGCAGGCGAGCCTTGCTGTGACAGATGCACGGAAAATGCAGCTCTGTTTGCACACAGAGGTCCCCCAGCATCCACTGATGCTGTGCTGTACAATGTACTCCAGGTCAGGGATTTCCCTGCTCCCTCCCCTGTTTCCCAGTCGTGTTACTCGTTAACAAAGCTGGCCACTGCCCCAGCCACCTACCCACTGCAGGCAGGCAGGGAAACACTCCAGCTGCTCACTAACAGCAGCAGAGTGCTCTGTTGCATGGGCACAACGGGAAACAGAGTGGAAAGTGGAAAAGTGTTGTGTTCTGGAACTGAAACACCGGGAGAACCACAGCCCACTGATGTTCATGGTAGACTCTGAGAGACCCCAGAGTGCTTCCCAAACAAGGACAGCAGCAGGGCCATTGCCTCTGGAGAGCAAAACGGAGCTGCAGAACACTTGGGCACGATAATTCAGAGCTGAGGAGTTTCTGCTGAGTTCAAGTACAGTCAGGCATGAGGCTGCATTTACAGAAGTGCTTCTCACTGGCCTAACTGGGAAGCACCAACACCCGTGGGGGGCATTGATTTCACTGATAACGAGTTCAGGCCATTGCTCAACACCTGCATAAACCACCTTCAAAATAATCAGGTCTTCTCTGTCAGGGACACTGATCTGGCAATTGAGCTGCTTAGGACACCTGACTGTGTTCTACACTGATCCTTTTGTATATTTTTCCTCTTCTGTGAAACTGCAGGGAAGGACACAAAGGCAAAGCCTCCAGATCACCCTCTGCCCTGGCCTCCCTTCCTCAAACTTGGTCACTTACACCAGGTAACATTGCTCACCGTGTGAGAGCAAACCCCTGCGGCTATCCCAGAGCATATCAAGAGGATATGAGAGCTCACAGACAGGAGTGATGTTTACTTTAAGGATTTTGATCTCAGAGGAAAGCTTCACGCAGCAAATCAGACTAACATTAACAATGTAATCGCTGTATGAGCATCCTTCAGTAAGATCTTTCTTCCTGCTTCACTTCCTTTGGTTTTGAACACAGTTCAGGCAGAAATGAAGCCACTCTAGATCTGATGTAAGTGTCCCATGCAGCAGTATTACTTTTGAAAACATACTATAAAAAAAGCATCCCAAGAAAATCCTGGACGTTTCAGAAGCATGAAGACTCACTTGCATTTACTGCAACTCCAGTTTCATAAATACCTCCTGTAGGTTGAAGTGATCCTTTCATAGCTTGGATCTCACATGCTATACCATAACCTGCCTTGAGTTGTTCTGAACTGCAACCTTGGAGAGCTAAAGAGCAATCTGGCTCTATCACTGGCTAGTTGCTGTTTGAGGATGAGAGGCTCTTGTGCACCACAGCCATCTTCTAGAGGAAAGTGCAATATAAATACTATTATTCAAGCAACAAAGATAAATCACTTCTGTATTATCTGTTTGCCAGATTGAACTGATAGCAGCAGTCTTTTAGTCTACTCTGCTGTTCCTGCTCCAGAGGAACACAGCCTGAAGTTGAAAGAAAACATGCTGATTTCAAATGACTCCTTTGAGTGTAACTCCTGCAAAGATTTGGTTTTTGAAGTCTCCTGCCCAGTTTTCAGGGTAACACTGCTTTTTTCCCATCCCTTAATCCAAAGGCAGCATTGCTCCATCACTCTCCCATGAAGATCTGATGCTCATCATGCTGTCCCACTCCTGACAAGCCGCATCCTCCCAAGTGACTTGTCACTCTGCTGTTCCCACAAGTGATGAGAAGCACAAGTTTTCAAGGAATGCACATCAGCTGTCAATGCAGCACCACACTCCACCAGCTTCCCCGCCTCCTCCCTCCCACCCGGCCCTAAGAAGCTGCAGCTTTTATTTGTAGTGTGGGTGTAAAGGAGAGACAACCGGCCAAACTCAACCCCAGCTCAAGCGGACTTTGGCCGCTTAGGTTACAGCTGCCTTGGATGAGTATGTTTAAGCTGCTCATCCAAGAAGCACACACTGGCCATTTTAATTACCGTAGATTTTAATTTTAAATCATCTCTCCACAAACCTTTTCACCCCCTCATGACAGGGAACGCACAAGGCTCGAGCTGGGAGGGCAGGGATTGCTTCCAGGCGCACCCCATGGTGCTGTGGTGCCAGTGGCACTTTGCTGCAACTCCCTGTCTCCCAACTCACTCAACCCAGGATGCAAATTGCCAGGATGCAAACAGGGCTGTGTGCTGTTGGAGCAGTGGTGTGAGTGGGAAGATGAAAACTTTGTGTGCCTGCTGTAGGAGGAATCTTTCTCACTTCTATTTCTAAAGCAAGATCTCTTCCTCTTTGTTAGCAATGGTATGATGTGCTTTTCAAATCACTGCGTTATGCTGCCATGGCAAAGAGGACTGCTACCACTGCCCATCTATTTGCAGTCTATTACCTCCCTCAGACCCTGTTTTGTCTACACTCTTGGTTTGGTTTAGTCTTCCTTGATCTTTTGCTCTGTCTGGGTTTCTCCAAGCCTCCACTTCTTCTAGATTCTCATCCAATGTATGCTATTCACATACACTCAGGGAAAACTCAGTTATCTATCAGGATTGCTTCAACTGGATGCCCTTGACATCACTGATGCCTCTTGAGATCAACATACTCAAGAGTTTTCCAATAGGAAAAAGGAAACCATTCCAAAAGGGCCAAGAGGCAAATGTGAGAAATATTAACATCCTTAGATTCAGCATCTAAGTTGTTCAACCTCAACTGTAACTTACACGCTATATATACATGTATTGGTCCTGTGAGCACCTGAAACACAGGTAACTACCCTCAGGGAAGCACTGCCAAACAGGTTACACACACAGAATTGAGTCCTAAGTAAAGCAATTCCAATGATTAAAAACACTGATCTCATCTAAACTAGTAAGTATTGGGAGGAGTGGAGGAACAAGGGACATTCAGACTGAAAACTCCAGCAGTTTTGCTAATCCTAGCGTGTTACTTGAGCCTCTAGTGAGTTAAAGAACACTGCAAGGAAAAGCAAATCAATAAGGCCCTTAAAAAAGTTCCTTCTTCCACCAGCAGCAAGCAAAGGAGTAGTTTCTTGCCTGAGCTGGCAAACCTTGATGGAAATTCTGCTAGACTATAGTAAACAGTGACCCTTGAAGCCTTTATCCAGCAAAGTTTCAGCAGCTTCTTTATCCAAGATCCTGTTGTCTTTTCTTTGTGCACCAGCACAAAGCCTACACAGCCTACAGAGAGCTATTATGACAGCAAGAAACAAAAGGATACTGAGACGTTTCTTTGCACTTTTATTTTTCCTCCCTCCAAAAGGCTTTAAGAAAGAGTACTTAATTGTCAGTCATCATCATCTAGTGTTCTCTTAAAGTCTTTACATCATTTTTTGGCTAAATTCTGCCTCTCTGGGACATGGAGGCTGAAATGTGATCTGTAAGGCTGCTTGCCACTGCCTACTCGGTGTCTCACCAATTCCCAGAGGGAACAAGGTTCCTCCTCAGGCACTTACAGGGAGTACAGAAAACTGTAATTATCAAAAAGTTAACTGTGTGTGTTTCAAAATAATTCTGCAAGAGCCACGTGCCCCAAAGGCAAAATGCACCGAGCAACACGTTGCCTGGCAATCATCGCAGCCAGCTCCCTCTGCAGTTGAGGGAGTCCCTGAGGGTGATGGGTGCTGGCCTCTAGGGATACAGGAACCAGAGCAACAGCCACTGGAAAAGTAACCCGTGGCAACCCACCAAACCGTGAGCTGGAACTACCTGCTAGAGTGGGGCCTGAGCTAACACTAAGCATTACTAAGCTGGGTATCAGATACGACTTACCCATACACAGCACCAGTCATTCTCTAGTGGCTCACCTGGCTGCTGTGGTATCTCCCCACCTTCGATTCCTTCCTGGGTCACACACTCACACCCATGTTACTCTGAGTGAGGTCCAGCAGCTTACTCACAGAGCTGTGCAGCACTGTGAGCAGGTGGCAGGGACAAACAGCTCTCTTAATATTTGTTCCTTCTAAACTCTGTGTGTGTTTTATAGTTTTATTATTGTTTCAGGTTTACTTTTTATAGTGTATAACATTTACTTAACTCAATAAAGTGTTTTTAAAACCCTACGAGTTAATTTCATCTATAAAATCCTTGACTGTCTTATTTACCTTAAGTCTATTAAATCTCAAGTGCACCAGCTGGAAGGCTAGTTTGTTGCCTTCAGTCTTTAAGCCATTTTACTCAATTGTGTAATTAGATTTGGAAAACTAGCACATTAACATATTCAGATTTGTTCTCCATTTTCACTGTTGTCACTTTATTTAGATTGGCTTTGACCTGACACACAAAGAACTTCAATACAGGTCCAAAGCTACTAACCATACTATTTTAACGAATTAAGCCTACCTCAAACAAAACTTTGCTTTTGTCTCTCTCAGTGCAGTCACTACCTGCTATCAGCCTAGAAAGCTTCCAGAAGAAATCATTTTGAGCAGACCACAATAAGAGAATTACTAGCCTAATTTAGTTACCCTATAATTAGATAGGCTTCTTTCTCTGTGACTGATCGATAACAACAGCACTGTAATTATGATCTTAAACAACAAAAAGAGACAAACACTTTAAGAAGGAATCTTCACTGCTTTGTCAAAAATCACAATATTCTACCAAGACAAGCTGCCATCAGCATGATTTCCCCCCAAACCAACCAGTTTTCCATGGGTGCAGCTTCCAAGGTTATTAGGGACTTCATTTTGAGATGGTTTCACCTCGAGGAGAGATGTGGGCATTTCAGTAATGTTACATTCATTAAAAAAATCATTAAAAGATAGTGAGAGTTGCTGAGCAACGTGGTATCTTTCCAGTTACAGTCACAGAATCTGCCTACTGAGGGATTCTGGTTCTCACTTCTTTCAGTTGGAGGCTTAGTGCCTTTGCAGGTCTGAAAGAGCTGATCTGGTCAGATCAAGACCCCATACAGCAGATAATTTTTTATGCACAATATAAGTAAATTATAATTCTCCTTATCTTTTATTCTAATAACATTACACAGATGCGCACACACACACACACACACTTTAAAGAAGTATCTGAATCAGCTAGTAAAAGCCTGGCATTGCAGTTGATCAACATTCCACGATCGCTTTAAATTGCCCAGACTGTAACAACTCCCAGCCTTAGGATCATTTGGTATTTGAAGAAAGGCATTGCACTGCAATGGAGAAAGTGAGGCATACATGTCATTTTCCCTTATTTGTTGGGGAGAAATAAATATGCACAAATGCTCTGTGTAGGGAAGCAAGGTGCAAGATTTGCCCGTGGGTAAAACAAAGACTCCCCAGGTTTGTCATAGAACGCACTTACTTCATACATTCAGCTGTCGGTTTCTGTGCTTTTGCCCCTTATTAGAGGTTTCTGGAATCCTCAGACTGAGGAGATTCTTGCTGCCAAGTCTACTACCCACTTGGCTGAATCAGACATGAATCACAAATCGAGACAAAGATCTCAATGGGTGGGAAGTGAAAGAGCAAGTCAACAAGAAGAATGCTCCCCAAGCAAGCTCCAACAAGAGTATGTGAGCAAACACTCAAACCTTTAGAACTAAGTTTCTGAGCACAACGCTCGATTCAGCTCCCAAGACAAGGTGAGACTCCTACAGCAACTGACTTAGCCCCATTATTGCTATGTTTGATCTAAACTGGTTCTCAATGCACACAAACACCAGTTCGCACAGCAGGGATTGTCCCATACGTTAGACAAAAAGGCCTGAATGAAAATGCTCTGTGATGACTGACATCAGTGGATGGCTCAGTGGACAGTCCAGCTTAGACTCTGCTGAGATTTGAGCATCAGCTTTAAAAAGTGTGCCCTGACCCGATACGCAACAGCATCATCCTTCAGGCTGCCAGAGGTGCTGCGCCAACCCAGCATCAACTGATCATTCTGCCAATCACTGCAACTGGCCTTCTGCCAGAGTAGCTGCGTGACTTCAGTGCTGTCAGCTGCCACTCAAGCAATCCAAACGGTGGAAGCGTGCCCCTGATGAAGGCAATCACTGAGCAATCTCCGCGTTGTCACACGCCTCGGGAGCCTCGACCATCCCACCATCCGCTTCAGTCCCCCAGGGAGCACATGCTGGCTGCTGCATCACACAGCCGGTGCTGCTGCGCTGTACGAGCTGGGAGGCTGACGATCCACAGCAAGGGAGAACACGTGCTGCCGAGGAACGGCAGTTAGTGTGGTACGCCAGCACCTTCCTCATCAGCACCCTGGGACTGCACCTTCATCTCTCCCTCCCTCTCTTTCACCATCAGTGCTCAGCCCTTGATGCTCTCCGGTTTGCACTGAGCCGTGGGCGAGGGCCGCGGCTGCTGGCCGGGCGCTTGGCAGGTGTATCCTCTGACTGCAGGGGTTTCGTTTCCTGTTTGTGCCACACGCGAGATGGGCTGGGCTAAATCTTCAGAGTCATGAGAAACGCTTGAGGCAAATACGCAGAAACAGCACCGCGAGACAGAAGCCTCGGGTTTCCTCCTCTGTCATGCCTCACCACGCAGTGAGGCAGCTTCAGTCCCCTTTGGGATGCTCGGGGAGCTTGCTGGGTATTCGCTGGGTCTGGACTAAAGGAAGAAGCGAAGGAAAGACAAACAGATGGTTGGTATCAGACTGAATTACTAGGAGTACAAAATCTCGTGTCCTCCTCCACGGTTGGATTCTACTTGTGATTCCAGGAGCAGTCCCTCTCCAAATCAGAGGAAAATGAAGGGTGAAGAACTGAAGTTACTACTTGCTTTTCTGCAAACAAGCATCCAGGGCCCCAGTCTGCTGACGACAGTCAGCTTTGGCCTTTTGTTTCTGATCATTATCAAGTGAAATACCTGCAACCTCTATGTCACTTGGCTTTGAAGCTGCACTGTTACAAGGCTTTCCTTCGCTTTTCTTACAGAGATGTTGTAAAAGCCAGTACCATTGACCAGAAGTAAGAATCGACAATTTGTGTTTTCAGGGATACTGAAGTGTCTACTTCTGACAGCAGGCATTAAACATAGCCATTACCTCTACCTTTGCAGCTTGTGCTCTGCTCTGCAAGACAGTGGTTCTCTAATCAGACAGAGCTCTGCCACCTGTCCCTGATGCACACGGGAAATGTGAACCAAAAAGGTTCTGCCTCTGCCAGGGTGCTGCCAAAACATCAGTCTTGCTGGAAAGTGAAATGTTATTATCCAAGAAGTGAATGGAAAGTTCCCGTCTACAGCAAAGTTGACTCACTTTCAGCACTCAGGCGTTTGAGATGTATCCAGGCTGTCCATCACTCAGAACAATTTTTTTTGTGGTAAATCAAACATCACTTCAGCAGATGGTGTGGCAGAAGGAAAGAAATCCTTCTTAACCTCCAAAACAACTGCAGCTTAAGTCTTCAGAAACTGGCAATGTGAGAATTCTTTGCCCATCCTCCACTTCTCATGGGTCACTGAGTGACATCTCCAGTCATGACAAAAGGACATCTAGAAAGGCAATATTCTTGAGATGAAAAAATGAGCCTAACATCCTATTAGGTAGGACACAGAATTACGAGTTCCAAACAGGATGGACATTGGAAATGCTTAAAGCCTAAGCACATCCACACTTCTCTATATATAGACCAATAACTAGGTTCAGGCTAAAATAGAAACACAATTTGTTAAGGCACAGGCATGTCATCTGTGAACTGTGCGTGACCTCAAACAATGTGCCTCCACAAGTGCCAATCCCTTTAAATCAGGTGTAGTTTCTGTATAACATCAAGAGAGACCGTGTTCTGGCTACAAGCCAGGAAATAACTTCAAGAAGCTAATCTCCTGAGTGAACGCCAGCCACTCGGGAAGGAAGCTGAGCATTGGCATCATCTTGCTTGCTAAGGTGATGCAGACTGTTACACAGACACAGCTTTACCCTGCCTGTCCAACAGTTCAGGGCACTCTTCCAACACCCCAGTGATCCAGTGGCCACAGGGGAATCTCTCCAGTCTGAACAGATAAAGAGAAATGAAGGAAATTTTAACACATCCTTTATTACACTTCCCCACAAACCACTCCCATCAGCCATCAAAAACTCCTCCAGTTCCCATCCCTGGCAGCCTAGGCTAGTGAATATGTGTTGAAAGCTTACCACGCTTTCAACATATCCCTGTGTAAGGGCCCCAGAAGTTGTATCCCATATAGAACTCTGAGATTCTGCCTGAAAGGAATGCAGTGCAAACAGTGGAAGACTATCGTGTTTGGATTCCTTTTTACCTGTGGGAAAGGATAGGAAGCACCAGGATGGAGTTGAGGTTGCTGTAAGAACCTACTGGTTACCTGTGATGACCCTGCTCCACTTTGGTCACTATTCCATGAAAGTTTTGACAAACAGGGACAAATAACAAACATTGTATTGCTAAGGCTGGAAGAACTGTGCTTGTTTATCCTGAGAGGACCAAGAATGGCAACTGCCTTCTAATACACAACAAGTTCTTATAACTCTAAGAGCAGTCAGTTGTTCTCCACATCCACTGGGAAGGACAAGGATAGATGGCTGTAATTTGCACCAAAACCAAGACATTCCATTGAGAGGTGAGAAAGGGGCTTTCTAGAGGCATCAGTGAGTTTTCAAACCGTTTTGGTGTAGCTTAGTCTCAGGAGACACCTGCCACCAAGATAGAACTGAGCTGTGGCAATGAACAGCGTCAGCAAGTCACAGTGCTTTGAAGAGTCACAAAATACTTATGTCCTGCAGGACAGTGAAGAAAATTATGTGACTCCTTTCTGGGCTTGATTTCCATTTCCTAAAAAGTATTAAAACATTTGTTAAAATCTGTAGTCCCTTACACCACCAGAGTCAACCAGGACTTGTGAAGTTACTGTAGGCATGCACACACACACACACGCATGTAAAGAGGTTACCAACAGGTATTTGCTTTTAAAACATACTTGCAGAACTTTATGTCTTTCCTGCCATGATAATTCAGCTTCTAAGATGTCAGACACTCATTTGCAAAAGACCTGAGCAAAGTCTGTATGGGATCTAGGTCCAGACACAAGCCCTTTCTCCCTGCCAGTTCCCACACCTGCAGGCTGTAATAACTCCCCTTCAGAGCACCGACAAACAACTGAAGTAATTAACACTTGTAAACTAAATTAGAGGTCCTCATACAAGCATTCAAGTGCTCAAACAAGCAGCAATATAGCCTTAAGTGAAAAGGATTATTAGTCTAAAAATATGTCATGTGAAAAACACATCAGGCATACACACTGATAACAGTTTGCCATCTGCTCTTCTAATTTATCACAAGACAAGGTCCAGTCTCTCCTCTCCTCTATCTCCTCCAAACTCAAAGCTCCATTTTCCTCTCAAGCAGCATAAGCAGTTACTGCTTCACCTACCAAGTATGCCACTGTTCAAACAGGGCCCACCCTCTGCAATGGAATGCAAGTGTCAACACAAGATAGGCACTGTTATTTAGCAGGGTGTGGTATTGACCTAGGGGAAAGCCACATCCTTCAGCAACCACTTTAAACACTCTTGAGCTTGAACATAGTAACTGTGAGATTATTCCAGACCACTGTGCTGAAAGGATTTAAAAAAAAAACAACCAAAAAACCACAAACAGAACAAAAAAAGCCCCCAGTCAACCCCCAAAAAACACCACCAACCATCAGAAAAAGCCAACTAAACAAAACCCACACTCCTATTTGGATCACACCAGAACAAGTGAGGCCAGCGTCCCACACAGGACAGGAGCCCATAAATGGGACGTGGTGACGACAGAGAAACCTGGACTTGTGTCCCCTTTCTCCACAGCAGTGAGAGGGCTTTCTGGGTTACAAGGCAGTTGTTTGTTTTTTGGAACAAACCTGAGATTAGAGAAACTATTCCTGCCTCAAGTCAACACTAGGAACTATGTAAGGAATCTGGAGGAAAGATCACTTCTCCCTTGAGCAAAGCTGTAGGATCAAAAGAGAGTTTCAAGAAAGGAGAGCTGAACTCCTCCTCCATATCAGAAGCAGGTAGTCCCAGGAGACAAGGGATTATTTAAGCCTTTCATTTCCATCATGTAGCCTTCAGAGAGAAAGTCAAATTCAAACCTTACATAAGCAGGAGTGACTCAACGAAAAGACTGAAACTGAAACAAGGCATCTGCCTTCCTGAAGAGTTGTGGGTGTTTGAACAATAGTGAGTGTGTTGAACAGAGCATGCTTCGTCTACCCTGAAGGTAAACAAACGTGTTGACATTCCTGCTGCTGGAGATGCCACCTTTTTAGATGCACAAACACCAGTTTACAATTATTAAGGCGCAAACACACCTAAAAATAAACCAAACAGGGCGTGGTTTATACACAGATCATTTATCTACCAAAACTTTGATCTCATAGTAAAAGAGACCAAAAAAAACCCCACAAACATTTGACAGAATTTCATACTGTTGGCTCCTAGCAACAGAACTGCAAGCCACACTCCCAAATCTGCACAACCACCTACACCAGCCTCCTGAAATATGGAGCAAGCAGCAGCTTCTATGACAGATTGGACATAGGTAGCAGAACCCAGGAGTGACCAACATCCAATACACCGGGGCCCAGCAGAAATAAAGGCAAGGCAGACATTTGAAATGCCATTTGCAGGTGGTTTCTGGCTTATGCTGCAGACAGAGAACAAGCCACGCAGAGAAGTTACTTCACAAGCCAAGACATTTTGATGCCCTGTCTGCAATTTTTTTTTCTTGAAGAACCCAATGAAAAAGGAAAACAAGTGACTTGGCTACATTCATCCTCTAGGCAGCCCCTGTACCAGACAGGAGAGCTGCCTATACAGTCAGAGGAGCGAGAAAGCAGACTGGTAGCAAGACTATGGCAATGGCAGAAGACATCTTTCTAGAGACAATGCAGAAAATCCCAACAGATCAACAGGAATGGACAAAAACAAATACAAATCCTGACTTTTCTGTCACTCTAGTTTAAATATTGGAATAAGGAACCATGCTCAACACATCAACCAGTCCTACTGCTGGAAAAAAGACTTGGTGTAGTCA
The DNA here is from genome assembly GCA_013401255.1 of Urocolius indicus. Lineage (NCBI taxonomy): Eukaryota > Metazoa > Chordata > Aves > Coliiformes > Coliidae > Urocolius > Urocolius indicus. Next base: position 179,727 of record WBNH01004019.1, read on the forward strand.
TTAACAAGCACAGGGTTTCCTCCCTCCCTGGTTTTATTGCTGAAGGCAGTCAGTCACATATTCTCTTTGGTCTTGCCATCATTTTTGGGAAAACAAATGATGAAGCTGTTACAGGAGCCTGATTAGCACCCAGACCCTTGCAGATCCTTAAGCCAGAGACTCATTTCTTCCCAACACATTTAAAATATGGCTTCACAATTTTTTTTTCTACCGAGTGCCTTTGGTGTCATGAGCAGCCAATACACAAAAAGCACCTGGAAGTCAGAAATCTCAGGATCTGTCCTGAAATGGGTCCTTTGGGATTTAACTGCTTACACCGCCTGGGTTAGCACAAAGGCAGCAACAAAGTCCCCCATCGAAATTCCACAGAGGAAGATGATACAAACTGTTGTCTGATTATCAGCCGCAAGTTCTGACAGTCAGCATTTTGCACTACGGAAAGTGAAAGCTGGAGCATAGGAAGGTTCCCTAGTTCCTTGAGATGACATTCTCCTCTGAACAAAGCCGGCCCTTTGCAGTACAGCCCGTGCATGGGTGGGAGCCCACAGCAGGCAGAGCTCATCGCCATCAGAACATTCAGGTCAAGTGCACTCAGCCAACAGCCCACTCCAACCCCGCAACAGACAACAAACAGCCAATCTGCAGGCAGCAACACTGTTCACAGATTTTTTTATCCTCTCTATCACTTCATCACATAAGCACACAGCAATGGAGAAAAGCACAGAGGTCAGGGTCTCAAGCTCCGGATTTCATACGCAGCCACTGCAGCATCAATGCACCACGAGTCTGGTTCTGAGTGTGTCATTCTCCTTAAAGCTGCTCTAAGTTACTCCACCTCAAAGAAGGGCAAAAATTGTTTGCTTCAGACTGAACAATTCCAACAAAACTTCAGCCATGTCCAAGGCCAGACAAAGACACACAATGATCCCATTAAACGACTGATAAATCCTCTGCAAAGCTCTTTAACCTTGAATGTTGAGGAAAACGCCTGAAATCTGGCGAGAGGAGAGTTTTCAAGGCAGGAGCAGGCCACAGGGAAAGCACAAGTCAACCTGCCCAAAGCTGGCAAATTAGAAGGACCTCAAGTTCACCTGCAGTAGAAGCCTGTTAGCCTTTAGAAGTTACCTTGTGTGGAGATTCCTGGGCACAGCACACACAAGGGATTGATGGAGCTCAGCCGTGAAGGGTGTGTTCAGCCATCCCAGTCCTCAAACACGGGAGGAGAGCCTAAGGAAGGCTGAGCTGTGCATCAGGCAGCTGCCACTGGGGTTTGCCCCATACAAAAGGGCTATCTCTCCCAGGCTCTCAAGAGCCTCTCCAAATGCAGTACTTCTTTGAGTATCTCCTTCAGCACAAGCATGTTAGACAGGCCAGCCAGCTCTGCCTTGCTCTGCTTTGGAAAGGAAGATAAGATGAAACACCATTGACATATGTCAGCACCTTCCAATACTGGAACGTGTTCGGATGTAGACTTATGTTTGCACTGGAAGTTTGTCTTAAATACAAAGTTGAGTACTCCAAAGTTAGAAACGTTCAGAACTGAAGTGATCCTCTTTATGATAAGGCTTACCCTTTTCTGCAGAGCTTCTGGTAGTCTTTAATTCTATAATAACATATTGTAGCTCCTGTTCATTCAGTGTAAACAAACAATTGCTGACTTTATAAAAAGTGTGGGGGGGTTATTCTGTCTTCATTGGCTTTATCATTTTTACTTCACTTGCTGGAAATCTACTATAAACACAGCTCCTGAGGGGTGTGTGGTAGCTTCAAGAGCCACCACTGAGCAGCAGAGTGCTTTGCAAATCTGTTTCCACAGTTTCTGTTACACAAACTGTTTTATTCCTATCTTGTAGGGAAAATACTGAAGGTTTTCATAAGAAAAGTACCCACTAATTTTGAAAGCTCCACCTGAGGTGTCAATTTTTGCTTTTCCTAATACTTAGTATTACACAGCAGTGTAGAACAGGGTTGTAGGGCAGCTCTCATTAACTTTGGCCCCAGGTAATAATGTCCTAGCACTGCTGCTAGTAATACCCATACTCTCAGGTCATTAGGAGAATGAGGAAAATATAATTAGTGGCCCTGGTGAAAGTCAGCATAACTAGCTTATGTAGACTCTCCCAGTGACAATGGAGGGCAAGCAGTTCTCCACACCAGCAGTGTGAAATGGGGAAGCCAGTGCTTCTCTGGGATCTGCCTGACCAGCTGCATCCCTACCTATGAAGGAACAGAGGTCCTGCAAGACACAGCATCAGTCACTATGGAACTGTAACTTATCCTTCGAGTCCGTTAGAAATATAAATCAGCTGCTTATTAGTTGGGAGTGATGCAATTCTGTGCATCAAGCACTCTGCCTGCTTGTAACTAAAGGCTGGAGGTTATTAATATACCAGCACTGCAGTCACCTTGATTCTCTTGTTTCATATCTTTTCAATGCTTGACTGAATGATGATTCCTTAATCCACTTGTCTCATGCTCTCCTGAAGGTTTGGGGGCTTTTTGGGGAATGTATTTTCCTTGTTTTGTAAAGCAATAGTCTGCTTGCCTGTTAAGTTTTGATTTTGTGTCTAGCCTTCCCCTTTGTATTTCCAGTGACACTCTCGACCCATCCCATCTCTCCTCTCCTGTTTGCCTGTAGCTGGAACAACCCCCTAATCTCCCTCATCTCTAAAGCTTTGCTCTTGCCTGGCCCCCACTAGAATCACACAGCTTCCTAGTGCAATGTGTGTGCCTGTAAGTCTGGTCATCTGAAAGTCCAAGAGACCACTACCTGTGCCACAAGATTTTCAGCAGAGATGGTGATTTCAGAGCATCTGAACAGGTTGCAGAAGAGGCAGGCAACAGCCCATCATTTGCAAAGTGGGTGCTGTAGAGTGAGCTGCTTCCTCAAGCTCACCTCTGCCTGAAGAATGGGATGGCTGAGCACACCCCTTACAGCTGAGCTCCACAGAGCCCTTGTGTGCACTACACACAGACTTGACGTGAGCACCAGCACCTCCGAGGTGAGAAGTAGAAACCTACATTTGATTCAGCACTCCACCACAGGAAGCAAAGAAAGCAGAGCACAGAAATGACACGCTGTCCACAGTGAACATCATTGAGAAGAACCACTGCAGTGTTCTCTACTACATGGAGCTGCCTGATAAAAAGCTCAGACACAAAGAAAGCTGTGTTCTCTGGAGCAGCTCAGAGCAGTGAAGGCAGCTATAGCTAAGACTGCATCATTTTATATTGGGATGTGGCAGAGACCAGTGGATAGAATCGGTTATATTGACAAGGAATTCCTACCATCCCTGCAAAACAAAGCCATTCTCTCTACATAGAGCTCAAGGTAACTTACTATGAGATATTATCCATATCATATGAAGGTTGTACGAAGACTACAGCAGTTTGCACTCTCCTCTGATCCATCACAAAGGCACTATGCCATCGCCACAAGCTTTCTTACACAGTTCTGCAACATCCCAGCTGCCTGCTAAACAAGTAATCATTTGGCAGTTGGATGAATCGGACACATTTCAGCACCAAGTACATGAAGACAGAACATGTCTCTACCTTTGCTTTGTGACCTATAACCACACCTCTGCTATCCACATGGCTCCAGTATGGATGAGGTCAGAAGGCTGATGAAGAATGGCAGGTGAGTGATATTGGTGGGCTGGGGTAAACAGTTTAAAGAGTTTGTGTTCATTGCACCACCTTACTTGGATATTTCAGCCTGGAGATAAGGAGTGTTCCTGGATTCTGGGTTAATGCCAAGCTCCCAGTGCCTGTGTCGTGCTTGCTAGAGTCACCAACTGGTTCCAAGAGTCTGTCTCAAGCTTTAAATCTAGGCCATGCCAGGACTATGATATTGCTTCAAATGAGCTGCCAATTGGTCTCTGGCTAACTTCTTCCTGAGCTTGCCAAGGCACAGAAGGTTGGTAACAGGCAACAATAGCCAGGCCCAATGGTTCTTATAGCATCAGTTTCACAATGCCATGTTTTAGAATGCAAGGAAAAACTACACCCCTTGTAGTTTTCCAAGTGCTGCTGGCTGACAAAGGCTGGAAAGCACTCTCTGCTACTGACAGCAATGGATCAGTTAAGCACTGGAAATATGTGCCAAAGTGTTTGCTGGTCTGACACTGGATGAACGAACAGGCAGCCTCTCCTCCTTCCCTATGCTTTTGCTCAGAATGAGCTGATGGAGACCAGCACCAGCTTTTTTTCTTTCTTTTTTTCCCCAGGTGTGGTGTGCTACACTAGACAGAAAACATCATCTTGCCCAACTTGGGAGCTGCTTTATGTAGGAAGCTCTGTTGGTAGAGAAGGTTGAGAAGAGCATTGAATGCAATGTGAACCTACGCTATGCAAGATGGAAATTAACATGGACTGACAAGCCAATTCTCTCTGTCTCAGCTCCCTCCTTCTGCAAAAACTACACTGACAGAGATGGGAGAAGACAGACAGTGAGTCTGCTGCTGCTGTACATAAGACAATATCCCTTTTTCCTTCCAAGATATGCAAGGATAGTATTACCTTTTCTGCCCTCACATTTTATAGACAATCACCGCAAAATGCTGGATGATGATGATGATCCTTAGTTCATTTTTAGTGGTTGATAGGGCTGGGACAAAGGCTGGACTCAATTATTATCTCAAAGGCCTCTTCCAGCTGAAACGATTCCATTCTATGATTCTTCTCTCAGTCACTGCTAACCAGAACAGCTATCTACTGCAGGAGTATAATGTGCATCCTCAGCTTCCAGAAATACTAGCTGTATTAAACTGTATCGCTCTGTAAGCATTTAAACAAACTGATTCACTTTAACACATTCTGTTTATAATAATCCTCAGATGTGAGTTGAGAGGTTATTTCTGTCTGTTAACTACCACATGTTCAATTCAATAAATGTTCACCCTCGTCAAAGCAGCCTAATAGGGTAATAGTGTCAGAACTCAAAAATACAGCCATGCAGAACTGCCAAACTACTGCTCCAGCCACTGCCCTTATTCCTTTCGAGACTGCCATGGGTTTACACAAACAAATCTTCGGCTCTATGGAGCTGACGGTAGCTCAAGAAAAAATTAGCTTAGGCATGCCCTCTTTAAATATGAATGCATCACCTCCTGAGGAGGAGTCCCCTGTGACTTTCTTTCCCTCTGCTGGTGTAGTAAGAACTGTAAGGAGGTTTGAACTACAGAAGTGCACACACAGAGAAACTTCTACCACATACCTAATCCAACAAGTCCAGAAGCAAACATATTTCAATTTTAAACTGCACACCCAAAGCAACGGGTCCTTTCATATATGAAAAGGGAAAACTATCAGGGGGAAATTGCTTCAAATGAGAAGAGTCTTGTTACCTCTAAGTCACCATTTCAGACATATCCAGGAGAGACCTTGGTCTCTACAACTACCTGAAAGGAAGCTGTAGTGACGTGAGGTCGGTCTGTTCTCCCTAGGAACAAGCAATAGAATAAGAGGAAACGGCCTCAAGTTGCACCAGGGGAGGTTGAGGCTGGATGTGAGGAGGAATTTCTTTGCTGACAGGGCTGTCAGGCATTGGAACAGCTGCCCAGGGATCAGCTGGAGTCACCATCCCTGGAGGGGTCCCAGAGCCAGGTGGATTGAGAGCCAGCTCATTGCACTGAGGGCAATGGGCTGGTGGCTGATAGGGCTGGGACAAAGGCTGCACTATTAAGGTCTCTTCCAGCTGAAACCATTCTATGATTCTACACTGATTTGGTATGAGTTAACTCATTTCCTACTAGACAAGAATCCCCATTACTAACAGCCAGTCACCACCAGAACTGATACAGCTGATGTTGCAATATACTCCACCACTTGAGTGTAGAGTGGAGAAGAAACCATCCTCACACTGACAGAAGGCTCCTAATTCAGACTTTTGTCCCAGTAAGTGTGCAGTGAGGAAATACGGATCATATTCTACTGCTGTTCACCTCATATTTGTTCAACACATGACAAAGATTTTAGTATACAGGACTATCATTAGAAATCAGATTTTTTTCCCCAGAACCATGAAATGTATTCCGCTGAAAGCAGCTGACCCTGAGCAGAAAACGAACGAAGCCTGGTTTTAACTTCACTGGTATCTGCTGTCCTGCACCCTTATTGGTCTAACTACAGCTTGTCACCGTCCTATAAAAGCTGATGCCCAAAACCTCTCCAATCTCTCGCACATTTCCACATCCCCCCCACTATTTCCTTGCTTTTCTCCACTGTCCCTCAACTAGTGTCTTCCAGGTTCCCCAGCCTCACCAGCCCACAGCACCGCGTGCTCCTTCTCATGGTTCCTCCTAACTACCCTCTGGAGAGGACACTACCTGCTGTGGCCGGCTGAGCACATGGCACTGATGGACCAGCCAGCATGCACTTGCTGATTTGCTACTTAACAAGCGAAACAGAAGCAACTGTTGAACTCATCTTGCACTTTCTCCTCCTGAGAAGAAAAGGTAGGCACTTGTTTTGCTTTCCCCTCTTCCACCCAGAGGCTGATCTTTGTGGAAATTGGAAGAGCTCTTGAAGAAACTTTGAGATGTCTGTGCTACTGCCAAATTTGGCAGAAATCTACTGAAGTTGTTAAAATGGAACTGATAGAGTGATTACACAAGCTTTCTTTCCTTTTCAAAGTAGGCTAAAAACCCATTAACAGTCTTACTTATGTCATCCCTTCATTCCCATTCTTCACTTAAAAATAACAATTCTATTCTGCTGCATTAGCTTATGTAACCCACCCCTGAGCCAAAGTAGCTGAAACTTTCAGTCCCTGTTTATTAAGTGTGTGCCTTTCTCCGTGCTTGTCCATTTTAAGGTGCTTGGTATCATGAAAACTAATGGCGAGGAGATGGGTGAAACCACATAAGCTTCCCTAACAGCTCTCTCCCCCCCCCTCAAGCCTCTCACTGCAAGCAAGAACTGAACTGCTTTTTCTCTAGAGAGCTGTCAGCTGTTCTCATGGTTACAGATCGAAGCATTGGGAACGACAGGTCACTGCTATGAGAACCAACAGATTTATTTGGTATGCTTCTACCTAGTAAATAACCTTCTCCTATAAGGAGGACAAGAGGCTGCTGTACGCTGTCACGGTGTTTAGTCTCTGTGAAAACCACTTTTCAAAGTGTCTGTCTCAACCAAGGTGCTAACCAGACTTATGTAGTTCTTAAAATTGCTCACTCACAGAATGAAGACAAAAATATGTCACTCTTACACTCTCCCCATTACTATAAATGGACCACGGGTGCTTTCGCTGCAAGATTCAACTGTGTGTATAAGCTTCCCAGATGGCACCAAGCAAGGCTGGAAGGCAGGAGCAGTAACTGTTGTCCTTAAGGGGAAAATCTATCCTGCCAATTGGCTATTTAGAAAATAGCTGCCAAGATTTGTGAAACTCCAGCTATGGCATCGGCAGCAGGTCACGTCATAAGATGTGACCTCAAGTCCAGCCAACAGGACAGCAGCAGAACAGGCTTCTCTCACACTTCCAACTTCTCACTGCTGGAAGGGGTCTTCCTCCAGGAAAGTCAGGGCAGTTCAGTTTCCCAAGTCTCTGCTAATGGCTGCAAAATGGAAAGTGGAACTTGTGCTGGGAACTGCAACGCCGACCCCTTGAGCTTCTCTCAAAGCTGAGCTTGTCTAGATGCCAACAGCATTTTGTCCTTGCTGAGCCACTGGGGCTGGACTGTAATTGTCAGTCATCAGTTCCTAGGGATTCAGTCTCTCCCAGAGGAGCCCTGACACGCCAGGGACATGCCCACACATTGTGCTTCACAAGAACCAACCGCTGAACAGTGTCGTGATGTGTCAATTCATCCAACCCAGAGTGCTCCGTGAAACGCTCAACCCAATCACTCACTCTCTTGGAGAGCTCTCTCTTTGCATAGAGAGGTGCCAGGGACAACCATCCTCCAAGGGGCACAGTCAGGGACAGCACTCCCAGGCTTCCCATCCCAGGACTGAAGCCCTGTATGCAGAGAAAGGGCTACAGAGTTTCCTGGCTCTCCATCAGGCCTGCACAGGTAGCTTGAGAGCCCACAATATTTCAAAGAGGCCAATCAACAGTAGAGAAACCTCCATTGAGAGGGCTTTCTTCAGCTTAGGTCTCAAGTTCTTGGGTCTGCAGATGGAAGCCTTGAAGCCCTGATAAAAGGAACATTATCAGAACTTCTGCTCCTACAGTTGGAAGACCTGGGCAAGTTTCCAAGGTCCCTGCTAGGCACTGGGGAGTCTGTTAGGCTTGACAGTCCAGCAGTCCTCGGAGCACTGGTCTGAGCTCAGTCAGAAGGTGCCACGCTCCAAATTAACTTCAAACACTTCCAGAGAAAAGTCTGAGGAGATTCCAATACAAGGGAAACTTTACAATGTCACTGTTTCCCATGAATTAGGAAAAAGCAAGTTTGGCCCACCTCTGATTTTAGTTTCCTTCAGCCAAGTCTCTATCCTGTGTGTTCCACTCTGAGAATGGGTCTTCATCTATTAAAATACATACACTAAACCCAAGAAATATCAACACAACGTGCCAATCTGCCTCTAAAGAGAACCTTCAAAAAGTAAAACCAATCTTTAGCTTATCCTAAAATCTCTAGTGATTTTCACATGTACATGCTTGCCTTGAACCCAAAGGCTGACATTCTAAGGCACGATTATTCATCCTGGCTCAAGATTAATTAGCAGAAAGGACACATCCTGTACAGTGGATGAAAGCAGAGGCTCCTGTTTTAGATGTACTTTCCTTGATCCTACTGGGATGTAGTTTTGGATGTGTGTTTCCATGTAGGGATTAAAGAAACAATACCACAGCACTGTCCAGTCCCCAAAAGACATCAAACACAAGAATGAACCCATCTTGGTCGCCTCCAGCTACCAGCAAACACAGAGTGCAGTCACCTGAGATGAAACACAGCATGTCTGACTACAGGGGGACAAAACAACCCCAGCGGGTTCCAGGGACTTGAGCTCTCAGTGGGTAACGCAGCAAGAGATGGAGGGATGAACTCCATGAGCACGCATGAAGCAGGTGAAGGATTGGGCCTGTGTAATTCATGAGGCAACGTCATCAAGTTGGTGACAGTTCTGCTGTTTTAAAGCCCCAGGCACCAGCCCCAGCTCTGCTTTGCCAGCTTGCCACAGAAGCGATGATGACATCAAGAACATCATTCAGAGGGCAGGCTCTTGGTGGGCAGTTTGCCCCATCTTCCCCTACGCTGCAGCTATGGAAAAGGAACTCAGCCTTTAACAACACAGAGGTGTTTTCCCAGATGGGTACTTAATGATGTAAATGAGATTAAAAAATCCTGCAGCTGCACTAAACTTGGGAAATGTGAAAAAAACCTTTTTCAGTACCAGTATGACTGTGAGTGCAAGTCAAGCCCTCGCTTTCCCCTGCACCTGTCAGACAGGGACCCCCTCTCAGAGCTTAAAACATTTACCATGCTGGTATCTTTAGTTTGCCTACAAGTTACTGTTAAGGATCGTTTTCGTTACTTTAAAACATTTCTTTCCTTGTAATGAAAAAGCCACCAAAGCCTCTTCCCCATTGTACAGTGCCTAGAAACTCCATGCAATGTAAAAGCAAGGAACACCACTCATTCCATTCACTCTGTGTGCTTTAGATACACGCCTGGACACCTTCCTGTGTGACCTGCTCTAGGTGGATGTGCTTTAGCAGGGGAGTTGGACTGGATGAGCTCTAAAGGTCCCTTCCAACCCCCGACATTCTATGATTCTGTGTTTAATACACGCCTGTATACACACAGTTGTAACGAATGATTTACAACTCAGTATTGCATACAGTAACAATGACTTCAGAGACGCAGAAGCAAAACCTTAAGGGTAGCAGGGCTTCTCACCTAAGAATCAGTTTTGCTTCAGCCTCTGTTCACTGCTAAGTTCACCAGATGCCACCTCAGAGTTGTCCATATTGCTCAAGTGCTGTCACTAAACTCGTGTTCCCCATTAAGCACGCAGACTGCCCACGACAACAGTGGGGGGGCATGGAGCCAGGCAACCCCGTCAGCCCTTTCACATCATGAATTTCAAGTCTTCTGCCACTTTCCCAAAATCCCCACTGCGTGTATTTTAGAAAAGAACATGAATCAATAGAATGTGGCACCTAGGGGAAACAATTCCCATCTCAGCATCAAAAAGTACACAGCAAGTAGTATTATTATCAGTTTCTTGATACGCAATAACCAAAGTACAAATTCCTTTCTTCCCCCCCCCCGCCGCCCCCAGCTTCCAAAACCCAAGCCACAAGTTGATGCAAACAAAGCCAATATTGCACACAGCCTTTCAGCTCCTGTGCTCTGCGTCCTCTAAAGCTGCAAACCCACAATTACCATGAGAAAAGTCCAGCTGGAGGTATCACCTACCCCTTGCCTTACTTCTTGCTCAGACGTTTTGTTGTTTCGAAACACACGTTCTGCTTGAAAACAATTCAGTGCCAGGGAGCTGGCAGCACAACAACGGTTTCAAGTTGCGGTATCAATAAAGGTAGGAGGGGGGATTTGTTAAAGCAACTTATTTCAGTTACAAAAGCCCAAGACACGCGCTATAAGGAGCCAGGCGAACGCGTATTAAAAGACGATGGAAAAAGGCAACTAACCACATGCCTTTCCAAGCGCACTGCATGGATGAAAGCTGCCAAATTAAAGAGAGGATTTACCGAGGAGAATGTGCGACTGCCAGAATGGACAAAAGCATGCATTCTACCCATTCCAAGCTCCCCCCACCCCCCACCCCATCGCCTGTCATGCTCACAGCAAGAAGCGGCTCTAAAATTGACAACCACAGACTCCAGAACTGGGAAGAGACAAAAACAAAAAACACCAAAATACCTGCTGGCAAATGCCTGGAAAAATGTTTTTTGGAAGATCTGATAAAGGAGACTGGGGGAGGAAGAGAAAAAAAAAAAACACATCGAAATCAGATAAAAACCAACTCACTTTAGATGAAAAAGGCCCCGTCCCGTTCCCAGTCCCACTCCCTCTTCTTGGGACATCGAGCACAATGTCACAGCAGAAAGGAGACAGCGCACAGCTGGGCGGCTTATCAGTAGAGCCACCGTGCAGCAGCCCACTTCAAACCGGCGCGGCAGCCTGCGTGCCGTGCCGTGCCGGCCCGCAGACGGGAGTTTCCCCGAGTTTGCGAGCAGTTGGGTCACGGAATCCTCACTCCCAACGGCAGCACGTGGCGACCGACCCCGAAGCAACTGGGAGGAAGGGAAAAGGCACGGCAAAGGCAAGGCAAGG
>WBNH01004019.1:191616-228816 GCA_013401255.1 Urocolius indicus
ACAAAAGCATGCATTCTACCCATTCCAAGCTCCCCCCACCCCCCACCCCATCGCCTGTCATGCTCACAGCAAGAAGCGGCTCTAAAATTGACAACCACAGACTCCAGAACTGGGAAGAGACAAAAACAAAAAACACCAAAATACCTGCTGGCAAATGCCTGGAAAAATGTTTTTTGGAAGATCTGATAAAGGAGACTGGGGGAGGAAGAGAAAAAAAAAAACACATCGAAATCAGATAAAAACCAACTCACTTTAGATGAAAAAGGCCCCGTCCCGTTCCCAGTCCCACTCCCTCTTCTTGGGACATCGAGCACAATGTCACAGCAGAAAGGAGACAGCGCACAGCTGGGCGGCTTATCAGTAGAGCCACCGTGCAGCAGCCCACTTCAAACCGGCGCGGCAGCCTACGTGCCGTGCCGTGCCGGCCCGCAGACGGGAGTTTCCCCGAGTTTGCGAGCAGTTGGGTCACGGAATCCTCACTCCCAACGGCAGCACGTGGCGACCGACCCCGAAGCAACTGGGAGGAAGGGAAAAGGCACGGCAAAGGCAAGGCAAGGTAAAGGCAAGGCAGGGCAAAGGCAAGGCAAGGGCAAGGCAAGGCAAAGGCAAGGCAAGGCAAAGGCAAGGCAAGGCAAAGGCAAGGCAAAGGCAAGGCAAGGCAAGGCAAAGGCAAGGCAAGGCAAGGCAAGGCAAAGCAAGGCAAGGCAAGGCAAGGCAAAGCAAGGCAAAGCAAAGCAAGGCAAGGCAAAGCAAGGCAAGGCAAAGCAAGGCAAGGCAAAGGCAAGGCAAAGGCAAGGCAAAGGCAAGGCAAAGGCAAGGCAAGCCCCGCTCCCTCCGCCCCCATACCTGGTTGGTGTCCTCGCCGTGCTCCAAGTGCACGATGCCCTGGCTCCTGCCCTCCGTGTCGCTCAGCACATCGTCCTCCGAATCCTCCAGCAGTGACGAGGAGCCGGTGGAGGAGAGCGAGGAGGTGGAAAGCCGCCGGGACTGCAGGTGCAGCGAGCCGTCCGTCCTCAGCCAGCCCGGCTCCGTGTGCGGCGGCCGCGCCTGGGAGCTGCCCGGCGCCTCTTGGCTGTCCTCGGCGGTGACGGTCAGCCGGGGGATGACGGGCGGCAGCACCCCGTTGGGGGGCCGGCAGCCTCTCTTGGCCGGGTCGGGCAGCTGCCGGGCGGCGGCGGCGGCAACGGCGGCGCAACGAGCTTCGAAGAGAGAGCGGAGCTCCCCGACGCTCAGCCGCTTGCCCCGGCACAGCTCCGGGCTGTCGTGCAGCCCCGCGCGGGGCTCCGTGGCTGTGTCGGTGCCGGGTGCCGGCCGGGCAGCGGCCCAGGGCCGGCGGCCGGGGGTGTGCATCAGGGAGCGCAGCCGCCACGCCGCCGCCGGGGAAACTTCTTTGTGGCTCAGTGTGCGGCTCCTGCTCGGAGTCCGGCGGCCAGGCTCATATCCAGCCCGTTCTCCCCGGGCAGCTCCGACCGTGCGCGCTGAGCCGGCGCCAGGGCCATGGAGCGCTGAAGGGAGGAGCGAGCCCAGCCCGGCCCATGCGAACGGCTTGGGAGCCCCCGGCCCGCCCCTTCCCCCTCCTCCAACCTTTTGGTTTCGCTTTCCGAGCGCTGGAAGCCTCGGCGTGTGCCGGGCAACGCGAACCACGATAGGCGAGTTCGCCCTCCTCACTGCGCTCCGTTGGGGATGCCCCAAAACCGACCCCTGCCCTCGGCGGGACGGAGCTCGGCCGCTTCGGCATCCCCTCAGGGCTTGGCTCAGCTCCTGCAAAGCCTGAGCTTTCCCTCGCTCAGCGGTTTACCTGCTGAGCCGCCCTTTAATTAGGTCGCCTTAAGCCCCACGTTGGCGAGATAACGCCGGGACCTTTCCTGAATGCGTTTGGGCAAATAACACCCTCCCCCCCCCGCCTAAGTGCTTTGTGCCTGTCTTAACTCCTACCCTTCACCTAAACCATCACCCTGCTGCACATGTGGGAGCTAACCATCAAGACCTTTGGGATAGGAAAGGCATCCTACCCGAGGGTTACACCAGCCGAGGTGATTAGTAAAATTAGTAATTTTGGAACCAAATGCCAAAGCCTTCGACTTAAGTTTTTTTTGCTCGTTTATCTCATTGTTCCCTTGAACTGTCCCATCTGTCTCTCGCCATCTGTTGTCTCTTGCCTGGCACTTGAGCTCCTTGCAAAAGGGGCTGTGCTCACTCAGCACGCCCTGCAGCGCAGCCCAGGCCGTGGCAGGGACTCCTCGCTCTCGGGATGAAGTGATTTGTTAACCTGTCTCGTTTCATTCCCATTATTCACTCACAGCTGACTATGAAAAGTCTGCTTCAAAAGGCACTGCAGGACATCCCATCTCCTGAGGCAGCTGCCATGCCTCTGACAAAGCCCCCAACTCACAAACGCCCAAGAGCACGCAGGAACGCAGCTGAGGAGCTTCATGAGCTTCAAGTGCTCTTCTCTCCCTAGCCAGGAATTCTGGACGGTGTGAATGTCCAGCTCAAACGTCCCAGAGTCCTGGTGGATCTAGTTCCTTGTGTGGCAGCAGCTGTGGGAGCTGCCAAGGCATCCGTGGTGGGTGAGGCAGAGGAGACAGCTACCGCCAGATAGTGTCAAACACTGGCAGTGCAGGGCAGAATTAAATGGTTGGAGGTGCAGCCTTTCACCAGCAGACAGAGAGGAAAACCAAGGTGCCTGTAGACAGTAACGTGCTTAACTCCTTTCTGAAAGGAGACAAGGAGTCACTGCTTTTGTCATTAAACTTGTTTCCAGCGTTAGAGTGCAGAAAGGCAGTCGCACAACGTGCAAGACTGATTGATGCCTAACCTGAAGGCACAGCAGTGTAATCAGAAGCATGGTTTTATAACTGATGGTTCTATAAGGAGACTGATATGGTGATAACTTTATGGATAGAGCAGAAAAGGCAGAAGCCAGCTTTAAACAGGGGTCCAGGATTAGAGAGGCACAAGCTGGAGCCACAAACCTAAGTGTTGTAGCCGTGGCAGCTTCTGTCTGCGGACAACCGAGGTAGAAAAAGAGTTTATTGAGAGCAGAGAGGCTTTCACGCCATGCAGGGAGCTCTGCTGCACCTGAGGGGCACTTGGGCTTCCAGCCTCTTTCAGCTGTTGCGCTGCCTGCTGATGCTGCAGTTACAGGGCCGTGGTCTGTGATTAGGAAACCTTCTTTACGAGGTATCCTTATTGAAGAAATCCTGCCCTTAGCAACAGCTGTGAGACCACCACCTCCCTCCACGCAGGGCTGAGGCAGTAGCTCAGCTATGAAACGTCAGGGAAGAGGTTTTACTTCCAACTAATCAAGACAGGAACAAAGGAAAGACCCATGTGGTGCGTTTCATTTCATTTCAGTAGATTAACACATGCATAAAAATGGAAACATGCTTTTAAACATACTGGTTCATTGAGATTGGCTGGATAAGATTAGATGGGTTTAATTGACTGCTGTTCTAGCATAACAGCTTTACACAGCTACCGAGTTCTCAAGTTTGTCTGAGATTCAACTCCAAACCTTTCAACGGCACCAGAGAATAAAGAGCTGCTTCAGGCAGGCAGCTTGTAAGCACACAACTGTTTAAACAAAAGGAGTGGTGCTGGCATCCTGGCTTGTGAAATCCTGGCAGCAAAGGGCTGTCAGCATCCACGGATGGCACTTGGCTGATCAGATGCGTGTGTCCCCGTTTCACAGCCAGGTAAACTGAGGTACAGACAGGACGTGAGCCGACTGCAGACGTGCAGTGAGTCAGGAGCAGAAACAGGCACTCCAGAGTCACTCTCTGCTACTGCAAGCACCAGATCCTATTCCCACCTCCAGGGTAAAGGGGTTTGTTTGTCACAGCCGTTCTGATTTATACTGGCATTGCTTCCCACTCGTGGGGTTTCACATTTCACACACTCCTGCCACAGAAAGTTCTGCCTTTATTTATAGCGGCAAAAAAAAAAAAAGAAGGAGAGACAATTTCATTCCCATGAAATCCCTTTCTAAACATTGCTGTCACTTGTATCAGCTGCCTCACAATCACAGTCCCTGGTCCTCACAGGGGACTTCAGCCACCCTGATATTTGCAGGCACAGCCACTCAGCCAATGGCAGCTTGGGGGCATCAAGGAGTGTGGGCAAGCAGATGGAGGGAGGTTCTGCTCCCCCTCTGCTCTGCCCTGCTCAGGCCTCATCTGGAGTCCTGTGTCCAGCGCTGGGCTCCCCAGCTCCAGAGGGACAGGGAACTGCTGGAGAGAGGCCAGTGCAGGGCCACCAAGATGATCAGAGGACTGGAACGTCTTCCTTAAGAGGAAAGGCTGTGGGAACTGGGGCTGTTCAGCCTGGAGAAGAGGAGACTGATGGGGGAGCTCATTAATACTTACAAGTATTTAAAAGGTGGGTGTCAAGAGGATGGAGCAGCACTTTTTTCTGTTGTGTACAGTGATAGGGGTGATGGATGAAAGCTGGAACACAAACAGTTGCACTTAAGGAAAAACTTCTTTACCTCTGAGGTGAGGGAGCCCTGGCCCAGGCTGCCCAGGGAGGGTGTGGAGGCTCCTGCTCTGCAGGGCTTCAAAACCCACCTGGACACGTTCCTGTGGGACATGATCTAGGTGAGACCTGCTTTGAGCAGGGGGGTTGGACTGGATGATCTTTAGAGGTCCCTTCCAACCCTACCACGCTGTGATTCTGTGATTTATACGTTGGTTCTTTTTACTTCCTTTCAGTTTGCATTGCCACAGTGTCTGAGCCTTGACATGAGAGAGGCAAAGATGCTCTGCACGTTGCTAACGGATTTGGAAGATTTCACGTAGGCAAGACTTTAAATGGGGGAGCCTTGGGCTCAGCTTGGCCTGCTTAGCACCTGAGAAATACTCCATGAGGCTTCTCAGAGGGTGTGACAGCCGAGCCACACCATGCCCTTCGATTCCCACCTGAGCAAACCTAAAGAAAAGCGATTTGAGAGTTGTGATTCACACGTGTCTCGGATGCAACAGATACGAGCAAGACACAAGCAATACAAACAGTTATAATATCTTTTAGGATATAACCGGAGGAGGGAGGAAAACCCAAGATGGGTGTGTTCTCGTACAGGAAGGTGCTTTTTCAGAACTTGGAAGGAAGGTACACAAGCCTGAAAGCCGGCCAGGACTAAAGGAAGGTGCCAGCTCGCCCACAGGCCTTGGTATGACTAAGGCAACGGTTCCCTCGTGTGGCTGAAACGGAGATGACAGCTCCGCCTGGGATGGGAGAAAGAAAAGAGAGAGTCGGTCTGACTCCCCGTCACTTTTCTCCCCCAGCCCTGCTGGTCAGCTCGGCTGCTGGTACCCCAGAGTATTACTGCTGAGCAACCTATAGAGGCTATGGAGAGTTGGTGGCCTAAGAGGAGAATCCAAAGCTGCTGGGGAAACAGAGGGAACATGCTGTTGGGTTTAAGCAGCTGAAGAAAGTTGGATGCATATTCCAAGGGTGTGAATGTTGACTTAGCAGGGGATACTGGGATTAGAGCAGATCCTCAGCTAGGAAGGTCTGTTCTATACCGGTGAAAGTGAGCATGGTTGTATAGATCTCAGAGTATGGATCAGAGATTAATCTGCAGGACACAATAAACCAGGACGGTCCCCTCGTGGCAGGAATTAAAATGACATCTCCAAGTCCTGTTCCTGAACAAAAGTACCTCACATGACGCCAGACAGGGAGCAAGTGGGGAAGACAACGTACCTCAAGCACAGCTGGGTGCCACTGTGCCCTGGGGAAAGGGGTTGCAAGTGTTTGAGAGCATAACAGCCAAGACAGTGAGAAAAGACACAAGGATAAGGCCAGGGGAAGGAAGGAGTGTACACAGCAACCCTGCCTCCAAAATGACTCCAAAATGGGACAGACCATATGGTTACTCTGTGGCAAAGGGTAGGGGAGTACTGTGGGGAGTTAGAGGCATGAGAGTCTTGAGATAGAAGGCTTCAGAGGAAAGAATTGAAGCACACCAACCAAGCTCAAGTGGTCCTCGCTCACCAGTGGCCTGCACACATCACCAGCAGATGGCCCCAGATGCACTTGGATGAAGACTTGGTCCATCATCAAGGATCCACGGCGTTGAAACCTCATTTCCAAGGGTGCTGGCTGCCTTGAGAAGAAAAAATACACATTCAAAAGCCTGGCTGTGTGAGACTGGAGGGACTGAACAGCTCCAGATTCGAAAGTGTGGGTTAGAATCCACATCAGGTGTCTCAGGGCAAAAACACAGGGAAGCAAAGAGGAATTGCAATACCTGGTCCTCACCGAGGCTGCCAGACTGCAATCCACATTAAAAATGCACAGTACACTTTAGATACTCAATAACTGCTTACAACAGCTCTTTCTAAGCTATTTTTCAGTGCCTGTTATTACCATTTTAGAGAGACTAAATCTTCTCGTTGACTCCTAAACCTGCAGCTGGCAGAAGGTGGGGACAAGTCTCTTTCCCATACAAGCAAAACCCTAAAACCTGAGCAGAGTGAAAAGCTTTGGCAGAGGCTGCAAGAAACGCCCGACACAGTCAGCTGCCAGCAGTGAGAGGGACACCAGACTTAGAGACTCACCCTAAAGCCCTACCCTCACTTGCTGTTTTATAAGCATGGTTTTAACTGAAATTGCAAGGAGTTAGAAGTGCTTAAAAGTGCCAGCCCTGTCTGCTCTGTTGTGCAGACACCTGCAGACTGAGGCCTTAGAAACCAGCCTGAGAAGAGACTGAGGGAGGGAGCTTACCAGCTGGCAACGAGCAGGGAGTGACTTCAGGGTGGTTTTAACAAGGCCACAGTGTCCAGAGGTGAGATAATGGCTTCACTTCTTCGTTTCCAAGACTCCAAACTGAGTCTCACAGTTTCTCTGACGACTCGTACGGTAACAGGAGGTAACTGCCGAGAGCCCCACGGCGTGGGAACTGCAGCAACGGCACCTCAGGGAACAAATCCAACCTGTGTCAGGGTGTACAGCTCAGTGTCTGCCTCAGCGCAGCAACAAAGACTATTACTACAGAAAAAAGTATCAGTGTGGCTCTTTGTGTAAAGTTACAAAGCCTGAAGGGCCAAGACCTTACCTTCCTCACCTGTGCTGTCTTGCTGGAGCAGGAAGGACCCAGAATCGATTGCTTCGTGTTCAGATGTCAGGTGCATTCTCTCTTGCTCTACTTTTCCATGTATACCAAAAGCTGGAAATCTCAAGGGGCTCCTCGTAGGGATCCCTGGGACAAGTCTGGATACATTTCCAGGGGTAAATGACATTTCAGAAGAGACTTTCCTGTCTCTTTTGGTTTGTGATTCAACAGGGGAATTGCTTCTTGCTATTGATGATCTGAAAATTGTCTTTCTCCCTTACCCACTGAATACACCTGAATGGAAGAGGAGCTTATTTGTAGGGGGGGAAAATGCCACCCAAATATCCTTCAATTCACATTCCCATATCACCTGGTAGCAATATCTCATTCGTGGAGCAGGTGCTTGAAGAGTTTTGTCACACAAAAAGCCTTCTTAGAATAGCTGCACTACATGCAGCAACGGGCACCTTGGCCACAACCTCTGCCTGAACGTGAGCAATGCGATTCAGGTGAGGTGAGAGGCAGGATATTAGTCACACATTTGTGGGTTAAAAGTTTTCCCCCATACTAAACCATAGAAATACCCTGGAGTATGCCTACCTCACTCTGGGTACTTGTGCTCAGCTCTGTTCTGAGCTCCAGTGGGGCCTGAACCAATGGGCCTTCGGTGGGACACCACGAATGATGCAGAGTCTCATTAACAATGTGGCTTTTGAGAAGGCTCCTTTCATCCTGCCAAGCTTTGATACATCTACAGAAGCAGCTTCAAGGATCCTGGAGGTGTAACAGAAGCATTTCCTTAGTTGTGAGCAATGGGTAGAGCTGAAACTGATGCTGAGCTGGTTCCTTTCCACAGACCTGACCCCGGGATGCTTCCAAGAGGAACTTCTGGAAATGTCAGGTTCTGTCAGGTTTGGTTTCATTTGGTTTACAGTAATTTCTGTAAGATATCTCATTTGATTAACTTTTGTTGGATGCTAAAGCATGACCAAGCATCTAAGCGTGCAGGGAAGTGAGCTAACAAGTGCTGTGACAGGGAGAAATCCCACCAGGCTTACACCACAATCGTAGAGCATCAGTGTCTGTTTCTTTTCCTGTTTCCTCTGTCCTTTTCTTGTTCCACTTCCATGACAGACAAGGCAACAAAACTGGAGACTGTAGAGCTAAAAGCTTTTGATATGCAACAGGAATCACAGTGTAGCTGTGAGCTGTGAGGGCTGCAGTTCTGATGACACACAATGACCTGCACGGGTGGCGTTTCCTCTTGGCTGTGGTGGGAGAACACCCCTTGGGAGCACCAAACGCTCCAAGTTTCATTGCTCACATCTTTTCCTCTGTTCACAGCTGTCCTGCTCTGGGAAGCTCCCTGAACAAGAAATCACTAAGGACAAGTTAAGACTCAATTACAAAGCCATGTGAAAAAAACAGGACTGTTTTACAGGCAGAAGCACCACTTGCAAGCAGAGGGAATATCTGCTTCAAGGAGCTTGATCAACTATCATCAGATCTGCTATCGTCTCGTGAAGAAAGCATGATGCCAGGTTTGTGGATACTCAACTGTGTGTGTGTGTGGATATCCATGAGAACAGGAAAACCCTCTCTTGTCCCCTCGGTGCTGATGGACAGACAGAGAGACGTCACAGAAAGGCACCAGCTCAACCTTGCAAGGTTTGTTTCTCTTCCTTTTGCCACTTTGCTCCATCTTTTCTCCAACCTGGAACACTCATTCATTGATATCTGCTAATTGTGTTGATAATTTACAGTTCCCAAGAGACAGGTTTCCATCAGTGTACCACATGGCTTTGTTTTTATTGCTAATGGCCTGTGGCCTGTGTTACCACCTGATGGAACAGCTCCCAGCGGCTTTATTTACAAACAGATGTTATTGAGAAGGATTAACAAATAGCTTCATGTGTTAAGTCACTACAGTTTATTACAGTAATTAAAACATAGCAATGGTCATATCACAGGCACATAACAATAAATCAGAAGATTAATGATGGCAGCCTGAGGCCCGAGTCATGCCGTGCCAGCTCCACCCCTGCTCCCAACCCTCAGCACCCGCTTTCCTCCCAGGAGAACATCACCCAGAGTCAGCTCCTCAAGGACAGAAGCTCCACTGGGTGTTCTTCTCTAGGCAAAGGTAGGAGGGAAGGCAGCTCAGCTGAGCTCAGCTTAGAGACCTTGTTCAATTGTAGGGAAGACAGGACAGGAACGTCTCTCCCAGGCCCTGAAGCCATCATTCTCATCACAACGTTTACAGGTGTCTTGCAGCTCCTGGAAGCTGACAAGGACAAAGTCCAGAGCCTTTGTCATTTCTCTTTACATCATCAGGAATGAAATAACAGCCCTTTCATTGTCAAATTTACACTACAGTGGGCTGGAACAAGCTTGGGGCTTCACCTGGTGAAGGTGGCACAGCCCACACTGCTCTGGGCAATGGGCAGATAGGAAATAGTACAGATAAGCTGTAAGCTGAGCACCTTGCTATTTTCTCCCGCAGGCTCGTTGTTTGAGCTCAGCCCCAATTTCCACACCCACCCTCTCAAGCTGTGAAAGCTTTTTAGGACATACAGCAGGTTGCTGTTGTTTTCATTCATTCTGAAACTTCCTGCAGAGCTCCTGCACCATTGCACAGCAGCTCTGGGCTGGGGGAGGGCTGCAAGGAACTATTCTCAAGCTCACAGAAATGGAAATGCAGTAAATTGCACTGAGCTACAAGATACCTGCAGGGGAACCTTACAAGATCCTTTATAAGGTAATGTCTGGTTTCTCTTTTCAACAGACATCAGCCTGGCATTCTCATTTTTGTTAGCATTGGTAATGCACCACTTGGGCTGTTCTTGTATGACACTGCTTCCTAAAACCTGTTTTTATGTGTGCACACACGCACAGGCATGTCCTCTGCAGTTTTTGCTGAGACCCAGCACTGCAGCAGCCAGAGGTTCCGGGCAACTCATTGCTTACAGTTTCCTGTGAGTAGTTGCAGAGATTTTCCTGCATTAATAGAGAGCCCTCTGTTACTAAGTGCTTGTGATGAACATATTAGCCTTCAGTTTTCTGTCACCTCAGTGGGAAGAATATGTGAGCCTGTGTGAAGGAGGAAGCAATAGAAATCTACTCACATCTAACAGCAAGAAACCAAGAGGGGAGTGTTAATGTTGGAGTGCTGATAGCAAAGACACCTACCAAACTCTGCTGGTGTCATTTCCTCAGGGTTTTGCTATGCTGGCTGATTGGGCCAGAAAGTTAAAGTATCTTCACTGAAGCTTATAGCTCTGGGTGCATCTATCATGTAGGAGCAAGATTTGAAGCAAATCTTACTCCCTTCTTCCTCTGCATGATCCAGCAAAGAAAGTAGGAGAAGCACGTAGCTGGAGAAGGCTCCAGTTCAGGAAAGAGGGAGAGACTGCATTCCTCTGCATGGACTGAACTTTGATGGGAGCCATTTCCAGCTTCCTTTGCCTCAGCACAGTTAAAAAGAAAGAAAATAAAAGAAGATCCACAGGAAGCACAGGGATGGCTGGGTGGCAGGAGCTGCACAGCGTGGTGGGGACACCCAGCTCGGTGGTGGGGAGGGGAAGAGCCATGAGTCACTCTGCATAAAATCACAAGCTATTTTTAAATCAATTTGGTTTGCTGTTCTTGCTTGTTCTTCTCACTTTGTATCTCTCTCTGTGCCAAAGCTGCCCCATTTATGGAACAGGCAGCCATGCAAGAGCTGCCAGATGTACCGAACAGTAGTCCTGGCTTTGTGTACCATCTGCTGCCAAGGAGGGACGAGGACAGCTTCTTCCTTTGCCTCCTGTCACCACAGTCTCAGTGTCTCCAGCTGATGTCCAAGATATCACTGCGTCTTCTCTCTGGGGTAAACCACCCCTGCATCCCCCCCTGTGTCCTGGGAGCTCAGTTCACAACCTTCCTGACTCCAATCCCATTGCGTCCATTTCTCCCAGTCTCATCTCCTTGTTCCTTGGCCCTGCTGCTGGCAGCGGCGGCCACACAGATTGGTGGCTGCTGCGTTATTATCTGTCCCTGTCCTTTTCCGTGTAATGAGAAGCTGTGAGCCAACTCTGGATCCAAGACCAGCCTGCCAGCCTTTGTGCCTCTGCAGATATAGCCGAAAGGAACTCAGTGCATTTGAGAGATTTTCAAGTTAGCTCTAGAGAGACTGGCATCCCTTAAAAGTGGTGCTAACACTCACCTTTAGTTTCTAAAACCTGCTACAATCCAGATGGCCAGAAATTGATTTTCAGTGTGACTAAGGCAATGGGGCAAGTCTCGATATAGTAGCAGGCTCCTCAGTGAGCTAAACCCAAAGTCACCTAGGAATACAAGTAGAAGACAATGGTTTGAGTTGCTTCTCTGGTGTGTTTCATTGATCTCCTCACCATAGTTCCTCTCCTCCCATGAGGTGAGGAAGCAACAGGCAGAACCAACGTCTTAGCTGAAGTTATCCAGCTCCACTTGCTCAGGTAAGTCCCAGGGGCTCACGGCTCCACGAGGACCAGACCTGCCCACGACAGATCCTGAAGAAATGTAAGGGATTGCTGCCAACTGCTCTGCTTGAAGGATGAGGCTGGTGGGCCGTGGTGACAGCACTGCTAGAGCCAAATAGCATCAGGCATTGTTCTGTGCAATGCAGCTTCAAGCATCTGAGGTTATTTGCTCCTTTCCTGCAGGATTCCTGACTGAGGCTGTTGCAGGCAGAGTGCTCTGACCCTAAAGCAGGTTCTTTATTGCTTCCTATGTCTTCTGCTAATGAAAAAATTAATTTATCCTTCTTAAATGGTGTTCTAAAAATATTAATTGTTAAAAAAACAACAGTGTTCATCCTTCCCCCACCTCTTACCAACAGACCAAAACCTATCCCCTAGGAACAGCCCTGACAAAACAAACACGTGTCATTAACCATCAACAGGAAGGCGACAATTGTACGTGGGCAAAGGACTGTACAGTGCAACAGATCATGGCAGGGCTTTGCTGTAAGTGCTCACAATGATAAACCACATCTCCAAACACCAGTAAAATCTCAGTAGCAGCCAGTCACCAGCTCACCTACCAAGCACCACCTCCGAGGACAAGTCCAGTGTGCACGGAAGAAAGCCGTTGTCTCTTTCACCTACCCTAGTGGTGTGGGGCAAAGTAATCCTCGTAGTTCATGGTGTAGTTGAACAAGACAAAATCCATCTGGTACAACTTTTTGATCTTCTCAATCTGTTCAGAGTTCAACTGCCTGAGGTACTCGAGGGTGATGTCCCCGGTGGTTCTCTTCTCGGAGCCGTATCTCTTCACGCTGGGGTAGTGCAGCCCCGCGGGCGCTCCGATCGCCTCCAGGACGTGCTCAGAGTCCGAGCCCAGAGTCTCATATTTACCCAGCACATCGTAGTGAACGTTGCAAGGGTCACACAGCAGAAACATCGGCTTCCAGTGGATGTCCAGGCTGCTGGGTGGCTTGGATAGAATGAAGGTGACAAACTCCTGGAAGCTCACTTTCCCGGTGGAGTTTCTGTGTTTCCTGAACATTGCCCTGATCTCGTTGGCCACTGTGATGCTGTAGAACGGCTCAAAGTGCAGCAGCTTGTCTCTGTAGGCTGAAACCAGCCGCTCCAAGGGATGTCTCGTGAACATCACTTTGGTGTAGTTGTTCAGGACGTTGTTTTGTGTGGCAGGAGGGTACGACACCAGCTTCCTGATCAGCGGGGTCTGGTGGATGTGGTCGTGCTCAATCTCAGAAGCTTCCGCCTTCAAGTCTCCTTGGAGAATGAAAATCGTTCTCTTCCAGTTGGAGCAGCCAACCTTGGGCACCTCACAGTAGACAAATTTATGTCTGTGCTCCACGAAGAGCTGGCTTGCTACATTAGCATCCAATTCACTTCTTGATCTGAGGAGGTTGTTCTTGAGGCAGAGAGAAGCCAGCATGCTCTTGCGATCGTTCTGAGTGGCCAGCCAGTCCTCAGTGGGATCAGGGAAATCACCTGCAGCCAGGGAAGAAATGGAAACCGTTCCTGTGAAAGAGACATAGCACAGTCTCTTTCTTTGTGACAATGCCAGCACTCAATCTACACCCTTGCATACAAAAAGCAGTGAAGATGCTAACACCAATGCTGTGTTTGCTGCCAGCAGACTCCCCTATGGCAAACATGCAGCAACTTCTCCTGCCTAGTGAGAAGCTTGTTAAAATTAACACTTTCAACGCGTGAGCAACATTGCTCCAAGCGAGACTGATGTTCTGTCACTTCCAATGTCAACTGGTTCTTGTAGGGCTCTTCCCCTCACACTTTGCCAAGGCAGCTACCACAGTGGCAGGGCCTTGCATGTTTCACAGTTATTGTTCACCACTTAGGCTCCTTAGTTACTCTGTACCATGCTTGTGAGAGCTGTGTCTGGCTCTAGCAAACACAAAGTCCAGTAAATCATTTACTCACGTGTCAGGTTCTTTTGTCTCTTACAGAAAAACCCATAAAGAAATATCCCAAAAATGCAATTTGGGAGAAGGAAAAGCAACACCTTCTGGTTCATATTATCTTCACAGGAAGGAGGGTGATGTGGTTCCTGAAGTGGAAATCTGCCTTTCCTTTCTGCCAACAAGGAAAGACAACACAAGTTAGATTTTGCATGACTGATACAACACAGACTATCTGGTACAGAACTTAGGGTAACGGGAAAACCTTTCAAGCTCTATAAAATCAGGCTTTGCCCCTGAATAAAAAATCCCCTATAAAAAAGACTCACCACAATGATACTCTTAAACCAAACAGACAAATTATAGGAGAGTGACTACTACAAAGTTGCCTCCTATTACCAGAACAATAAGCTGTGAACCAGCAAATAATCTTCCCTTCTCATTTACAGCTGGTGTTCCTGCCATTGTGTATCAAGAACCTCCTTTAGGATTACAGAGACGTGGGGTTTTAAAATAACCTTAGTGTTGGAGTCTGGGAGCACAAAGCTTTCTGGACCCTCCAGCAGGCCTGTCCACAAGCCCATGATGCACTGAAGGATGAGATGCTGCCTATCCCTTGCCCTGAAGCTTTCAACTTTGTACTAAAAAAAAACTCCATCAATATTCACTGCAGGAGAAACTCTTCCCCACTCCAGCACAGAACCCCAATGAATTCTCTCATTCTTTCTCCCTCAAAGACATTGCAATATATGTATGCCTGCTGCCATTGCTGCTGCAGCATAAGAGCCCCAAAATGGTCCAGTATGGCAGGAAGCACATAGAAGCAGCGGAGGAAAACAAGAGAAAAGGAGATGCTCCGTGTTCACAGATAAAAGGAGAATAGGCCAAGGCAGTCCAACACCCAATGTATGCCCTGTCCTGTGCTTGCTCCTTCTGTACCCTTGTACTTCCTGGACAGAGAGCTCTCCAAGCCCTCTGTGCAATCCTCCTGAGTTCCCTTCAACATCAGCATGCTCATCCCTCCATCAGCATGCTGTTCAGCACTTCTTATCTAAAGCAGCAAAACAAAGTACAAAGCATAACTACTGGCAAACATGACATCCTATGTCTGTCCCATACAGTCTGCAGCACCCAAAGAGTCAAGCAACGCTGTCTTCCTTTTCCCCTCTGCAGTTTTTCACCCTGACCCTGCTGGCAGGGAAAACATCATTGCCTGGACTTCTTGAAGATGGAACTTCCACTTTTTAGTTTGGTTTGTTTTTACAAAGGCAGATACAAGAGGAACACTCTGGGAGTTATTTGTGGTTGCCCCCACATTTGCCCTGCCCTCCCTCCCTGCCCATTGTGGGTGAACATCAACTCCAGCTGCCACAATGGGAAATGGCTTCCTCTCTGTTCTGGGGCTGCAGCAGTTAAATTGCTGAAAACATAGTTGTACACAAAGCTTTTTCCTTTCAGGGCTGCTGGGTGATCATTATAGCACACGTCTTTACCAGAATATCTTCAAACTCATACAGTTAACAGCATCACTAATTTATTAAGTGTCTCTTAGTGTAGGCATGACCAAAGAAATGGACAGGGGATAACTGTCTCTGACCTGGGAATGTCATGAACAAAGCTGCAGTCTAACCCATTAACCATTTACTTGTGTTTCCACTGAACCCTTACACTACTCATTCAAGTGCATGCAGTGTTTTTTTTACACATGATGGCATTTAGACAACATTTCTGCTGCCCTTGGCTACGTAAGACCATTACAGAGGCTACAAGAAAAATACACTTTGATCTTCAGCCTTTAACCTTTTCTTCACTGCACATCACATGCACCAAAGGCAAACGTTTTCAAAGTCAGCTCAAGTCAGTCAGATTGTTCATTGATCTCATGAGGTCCAAGACTTGAGTGATTCCTTTTTCAGAAGGTTTGAAGACACCATTTCACACTGAGCAGCAATTACACTAAATATGACCCTGAGGAATTCTGTACAGGGACTCCTTGGTGGAGTATGCTTAGGAGAAAGAGGTTGGGCTTCATTTACCTTAAATGCTGCCACCTCAGGGTAATTGCTGTTTTATCTGCCTCAGGAATCAGAAAATAAGCTAGATTAATTTACCCTATTTAGATACTTGTATCATATATATTTGTTAATGACGTTAATGGTACAGAACATAAGGTCTGCCATAAGACATATTTCGTGTTGAAACAGGTCAATGAGTCACCCCAGGGCAATAGAAGAGACTTGCTTCCTTGAGGGAAAGAAGCTGTTTATGGGCAAGTCAAACACAGGAGACAGCTCCTCTTGTAAGACATTTGCATGCTTGTGGAAGCAGAAGAATGCTCATTTTAACTCAGGAGAACTGTCAGACCATAAGGAGGGACAGAACGAGCTCCAAGGTGACAAGTGAAATCCATCTGGACTCCTTAGAAAACTGAGAGTGCAGAGAGCTAAAACCATCCATCAGGAAGTGAGGTCAACACGATGATTTGAAGAAGCTACCTGAAGGTGAAGTCCAAAGCTTCTTCTGAGTTTCTTTTCTGATGGAAGATGTCAATATGAAATTACGTGCAATGCACCATCTCCAACGATGAAAATCACCCAGGAGCAGCCTGAGGAGTAAGGAAAGAACATTCTAAGAGCCATTTTGCCACAAGAGGGGCAAGAAATGAAAAAAGGGAGAAAAAAAAATCCCAATCCAACCATCACCTTTGTGATAGATTCAGTGTCAGTAGAGCAGATGAACTTTTCATCCTATTTCTTCCCTTACATCTCTCCCAGATGTTTGTAATTGTGCTGCTTCAGACACAATGAATTAACGTAATGAATTAGTACTTCAGTTTGCATTTCACCTCATCCTACCTTGAATGAAGCATGATTTAAGGTGACTGGGTGACTACAAGGCATTCCTCAGTCAAGGTGTGGCAAGACTATTAACTCCATAACAGCCTAGCTCTGCTGTTAAGTCAAAAGCAGCAGAATGGGCTCCCACAGACAAGGTGGAAAGACAGTACCACACGACTCAAGACTAGGCAGTGAGAGGAAAGATCCTCACAGAGCCCTTTCTTGCAGAAGCCTTTCAGAAGATTTCTGTCAGCTGTGACCAAATTTTCTGAGGCCTGTCAAATAGTGTTTCATTCCTTCAACATGAGTCCAGCTGATCTGATGGCTTTCCTGCATCTTAGCCAAAACATGCTGCAGCATCAGTCTGAATGCTTTACACTAACCTCTCAACCCACTGCATCCATGTCATTACCTTTATCAACCAAACTCAAACAAAAACAGTAAGTCCATTGGGCAAGATTCATTTCCTATAACATCATCCAAAGTTTCTATGTGAAAGCAACCAGAGCAATTGCTCAAGCCAAGAGGGGAATGTATTATTGGAGAAAGCCATGCCAGTCACTACATGCATGAGAGATGTGACAAAGCCCTGCAGACCTCAGAAAAGGAGAAATACTTCTTGGATTCCAGTCTTTTTTGCACTACTAATAACTCCACTATCCACTAATCCACTGTTAAGATTCTTTTCTTCCTGACAGACACATTGCTCATAACAAAACAAAGTGAGGTTGTATCATGTTGTTCACATCTTTGTTGGCTGACCGTAAAAATGTTCTCTCTGTCCTTCTGTTGCCTTCAAAAACCTCATCACAATTTTCTGCTCTTTATTACTTTCAACACCCCCGTTTTCTACCTGCTGTGCTGGGTATGAAGCAGTGGCTGGCAACCTACTTGCACATCCCCTCTGTGTGAGGCTAGATGGTTTGAGCCAGGAGAGCGCTGTGTCTCCATGACCAGACTGTACTTTTCCAGGGCTCTCACTAAATTGTCATACAGCTCAGTTATGGGATCATTTTTTTTCACATTAAATTGTTTTCTCTTGGTCCACTTGTCTCAATGTTTGCTTTCCATTTTGTGACACTAGACCGTCTGCAGCCATCCCATAGGTCTGTTAGTGGTCTGGCCTTTAATTGTCTGTACCATATATAGCTACACCACAGCCACTCACTCTCATTCAACCACCAGCTCTGGTTTGGTAATGAATTCTTTTTCCCCTGACCAAAACAAGGTCTGATATAGAATCTCTAGTATTCCTTCAGTTAGGAAATATTTAGACAGTCCAAAGAGTACATGACTGTACACCTCACCCTCAGCTGAGATTCTCCCTCCTGCCATAAAGGTTTATCACTAGCACAGGCACCAAAGGAGAAGGTTTGCCTTGAATGGACACGGCTGGTACATGGTTCTGTCCTTGAACTGATGAAACAGTGGCTCTCCCTGAACTGCCAAACCATTGGAGTTGAAAAACCTGCAGTGTTTTGAAGTATTAAAAGAAAAGGTCTGAAAAAACACCCCAAAAAGGCAGTATTTTGATACTTTTACAAACAATTAGAAGCCCTAGATGTGGAAATGCTGCATGACATTAAGCCTTTGTGCATGGTACCCGTCACCCAAGCACAGAGATACTCCTCAACTATAGGCATGTGAACATACACACACACATAACATGTCGTTCAGAAACACATTAGTATCAGTTACTCTGGCATGTTATTTGCTCCAAGTAAACCCAGTATGTTGACAAGGATTTAAAGCCTCCTGGTGATAAACTCACAAAGGTGTGCCACAAGCTAACTTTGAAAAGGCAGAACTTTGGTCACAGCTGAGCAGATGGAGTGATCCTCTGCATGCTACTTGATGATAAGTGAGACTTTCCTAGATTAGAAGAATGAGATTACAACAATAATTATTTGTGTTTCTGATAGATTTGAAGGCAGAAGTAAAACGTGTACCAGTAGGGCAGCTCTGGGGAAGGGAGGGAAAAGAAAATCTCTGGAAACAGATAACATTCCCAGTCACCAAGCCTCATTCTGTGCTTAAATCCTCTTAATCCCTTCAAAAAGACAGCTGCAAATGCACACACCGATATGTACATGGGTACATAGAAGGTGAAGTGGTGATGACGTGTAGAAACAGCCCAGGAACAGCCAGAATAAAAAACCAACAGGAAAAACAAGCTGTCTGGGTGTGCTTTTCTTACAGGGTGAATTGAGCCTTTAGCCTTGAGCCTTTAGCCTTGCTCACCCAAATCTTTGCTCCTCTTGTTCCTGTACAACTCGCTATGGATGGACAGGCAGGAGGGGAGATCCCAGCAACTGGAGTCTCAGCAGGCAGGCTGACCTGCTCCATGAAGTGGAAAATGATGAGTGGATCAGGAACTTTCAGGAGCCTGCAGACAGCCAAGGGCTAGAACAACCATCTGATCTGGGTCATTTTGCCAACAAGAGCCGGGGTCTGACAATCATCTCACCTGCAACAGCAGGGGCTGAACAGTATGAAGCAAGAACAAGTACAACCTCAGTAGGGAGGCAACTTATGAGCTAGACTGGAGGCTACAGAGGAAGAAGCTGATGGGGGTGTCCTACAGAACAGGCCACTTCCCAGTAGTGAGGTGGGGACAAAGTCACGATTTCTAACACTGGCACAAGCTAAAACTCGTGTTTCCTGCAGTGGTCATCTCAGCCCTCTGTTACTGCTCCAGCTTTCTCTCTGGTCTTAGCAACTGCAGCACTACCTTCCTCATTGCCATCATTAAACTGCTTGTTATTCTCATCACATGACCTTCTTACACCTGTCTTCTGCTGTTTTACACCACCTTCTGCTGTTTTTCACCCTTTGTCTTCTCCATGTCTTGCCTGGCAAGATTTTTCTTTACCTATCGTTTCTCATGCAGCATTAAGAGCTCACATTTACTTTCTGGTCAGTCCTATTGCAGGCCCCTTCCTAGTATGAGCCCCTGCTAACACAGAGCTTCTGCCTTCTCCCTTCTTGTCCCCGTTTTTGGAACGAGTTTCTGAAGTACCTACAACAGAGCTATTATATTTTTCACCTAAAATCACTCCTTAAAATACTCCTTTTCAGGGATGCCAACAGCAGTTAGGTTGCCAGGCTGCCACTGTTACCAACCAGCCCACAAAAGAGCAAGCGAAAGGAAGAGCCAATTTGGGAATGAAAAGAACCAAAGTGGTGAGGAAAAAAAAAAAAACAACAACAAAAAAAGAGTACATGGGGAAAAAAGCAGCACAGAGTCTGACAGCAAAACTCACAGAGAGAGAGGCAGGGAGCAGCAACCTGAGGCAAAGCAGCAGAGCCAGAGCGATGGGAAATGGAGTGGCTGTGTAGCCTGCTCAGACAATGCTGTGGGAGAAGGAGGTTGAGAGTGAGAGTGGAAAAGACACCAAGTAAAAGCCAGTAAAGATGGAGAAGGAATTCAAGGAAACAAGCATAGCAATGAATATGCTGTACTACCCAATAAACTACCCATGGCCAGCGTGGCAGGGATCTCACCAGCCTGGATCCATCACCCCCCCTGAAGGGTGAAGATTTGGATTTGGTGGCCAGGTTCACCCAGAAACATCAGGGAGAGCCACAGGGACAACAGCTGCTGGACCTGCTCAACTGGCTTCTGGGAAGATGGAGCCCAGCATCACTGGGGCAGGGATCCATGGCCCCAGGGTGCTGGCACTGGTGTCCTGGGCTGTGGGCAGGGTGAGAGAAGTCCCAGAGGGCTGGGCATGGACAGTTGGTGTTCTGTTAGTGTTTTCAAGGCCTGAGAGATAAAATGAGACCAAAGTCCATCCCCTGTGCTTGGTTACCTGGTAATGGGCTGTGAGGCCTCTGCTCCAAAGGCTTAATTCAAAAGCCCAGGTGCATATCAACAGCAATGTAACCACTGCAGAACCAGCCAGAGCACAGCAGCCTTCACCACCTTCCTCTAGGGATTCCAGATGAGCCTAAGAAATCTGGAGAGGAAGAAGAGAGTGAGAAAAGGGAGTATGGAAGAAGAGCTTAGAACATGCTGTATGCCTCCCACGGTGGCAGCGAGCGAGCTCCTCTCCTCCCAGGCGTGTTTCATGGGAGATGAGGCCTCACCAAACCCCTCTGCTTTTCTCATGAGAACTAATTCTCTGGCCTTTCATGTGCATTACAGTTCCTTCCCATGTTTCTCTCCTCAGTTACCAGTGGCCACGGCGATGTTGTCCTTTGCTATTCATGTGTACTCACCATGTCTCAACCCCAGATCCTCTCTGTCTCCAGCTTTTCACCTCCCTGTGTTAATGTGATCCATTCATTACTCCCACTGCACAGCAAGCAGCTTAGCCACACTTGTCTGTAAGGGTCCCAGGCACTCAGTGCATAGCCCTCAGGCAACCTCCTGGCTGCTGCTCACCTCATTATATCCTTCACCTATCCCCTCCACTCTGCCATAAGTGATGACAGCCACGATCCACTCCAGTGCACACCAACTGTCTGTGATTTAATTCTTTCCCTCTCGGCTTTCATTTCCTCCAGCATCTTCCCTCAATTCTACTCCAGCTTTCGACCCCCATTCCCAGGAGCCAGCATCATTTTATCCAAAACCATACCTCCACTCTCATTCCCCCAACTCTTCCTTTTTCTATGCCTCCAAATACTCCTGTCCAGGAATCCCATCCAAGTCTCTACACCTGTGTTTGGGTGCTCGCTCTTTTACAGAAACAACCTCTTTGCCTGAAACCTCCTGACACTTGCTGACAAGCTGTGTGTATGTGTTCTTCCCTCTTCCTACACCAGCCTAGGCCTACTTTTCCTGTCCTTGCTGATCTCTTCTGTATTGCAAGTCAAACAGTTCAGTGGAAGTGTTATGTTTAAAGTCTGTTTGCAGAAAACATGTCTTTATGTCATACCATGGCACTTGAAGCATCAAATTAGGGAACTGCAGGATGGGAATGGTGCACGAGGTAAATCACAGAGAGCACAAGACGAATTCTCTGCTGGCTTTCTGCAGCACAGTCTGCAAACTAAAGAGCTAACATTTCAGAGTATTTAATGGTACAGTACACTCTAAGTTCAAACCAGTCTGGCTGGCTCGGTTAACAGATATAAATGCTCAAAAGATCTGCAAATCTTGAGTCTAGAGCCTGCCCAAGTACCCAGGGACAGTCAATGAGGGTGTCTCAAAAGCTGAGCATCCCCTCACCACACGGGATTATTGTGGCAGACAAAGAACCCCAACTGTCATCCTCTTGTCTGATTCACCGCACACCTTCTCTCATCTGCTGCAGATAGTGGAGGTCCTACTGCACAGCCCTAGAGCACCTCAAGAGCACGTCCATCCCATGAGCTGAGCAGAAGAGTTTGTTTCTTTAAAAACCAAGTGCTGAAAAACTACTGAAAAGTGTGTTTTTGTGGCATCATAACAACATGCACAGCAGTCACTGTCAGGGGTGAATCATTTAACTTCCTTGACTGGTCTCACTCTAATTGAACAACCCACGGTGGTAACAGGTCACTGAACAGATCCAGCATCAGCAACGAGACCCAGGCTCATCAGACTTACCTGCTGACAGCAGCAAAATGGCCAGACTCATGCATGCAGGATGCCATTCCTGGCACTGCAAGAGAATGGTCCCTAGCACAGCTTATTCCTGCTTCCCCTGCTCCTACCATCAGCATGGCCTCCCCAGAGTCTTCCCCATTTGCTGCCCTCCTTGCACCCCACTCCCCAGCAGCTCTCCAACACCAAGTTCTCTTCCTTCTAGGCACGTATTTGCACGGGCACCTTGGCCTCTGATCCTTTCCTCCCCAGTCTGTGCTTCCATACACACACACAAACTCACTCTCCAGCAGATCTCCACCTCACCTCCAAAAGCCATCCTCAGATTGTTCCCAGTCAGCTTCCCAGCAAATCCAGTGTTCCAGCTTCCTAAATGCCCATCAGATCTCACCCCGAGTGTGCTGTTCAGCCTTCCCCACGCTCAAGCCAGCTCTCTGCTGGCTCCCACTGCCAGACTCCTCCCTCAGTCTCCTCAGCCAGCCTCACAGCCCCACACACCAACCACGCTTCCGAGCCCAGCTCATCAGATCTGTCTCTCCTTCCAAGACTCCCACGCAGCCCCACTGCTTCTCGCTCCCAGCTCTGTACTCAGCCAGTCCTAGGCTCAGCACTTCAGCTCCTCTAGCTATTTTAGCATCTCCCAAACTATACTGACACATTTTCCTTTCCCACCCACATCAGTTTTCACCTACTCATCAAGGCACAGTTTCTTCCTGCCAATTTCACTCCCCTGAATCTATTCTGTCAGTGATCTCCAACAATTTCCCCCCAAAAAATCTTGCTCGTGCCTGCCTTGTTACTTAAAGCAGGTGGCTTACTCCCCTGTGCCACCTCAGTCCAGCAGAGGGTTCACTGAGAACATGCAAGAGAAATCCCCTTCACCTCATTTTGCAAATGCTTTTTGCCAAAGCCTGCAGGGTACCTGAACATCTTGGAGGAAAGGTCACCGGGATCCTTTCAGATGAGAAAAAGAGAGAGCAGTTTCCAAAACATCCTGCATAAAAAGCTACAAGCTATTTTTTGCTCAAAGGCTTTTAAAATGTATCCCAAGGCACATATCTAGCAGGGGAAATTTCTGCTTAAACGCTCTAAATTCAACAAAATCCTGCCTAGCTGCGAACTGTGTTGAAACAAGAAGAGTCAAGATGTGTCTTACCCTTGGCAAAGCCAGAAAGTGAATGAAAGCCTCTGTCTCTTTGTCTCAGACACCACAACGCTTCCAGCATCTACTTTTAACTGTGTATCAGACTCCCCTGCTCTTGAGGAACGTCGTTTCAATGAAAAACAGACTGCCAAAGAAATCCTCTTGAGAGATTCAGCTAATCATGGTGTGATTTCAACAGCTAAACAACATCTCAGTTTATTTCTTGAGAGATTCAACAGCAATTTCTAAATATATCCATGAAAACAAAAACCCAACCCAACAAGAGCACAGCTCTGTGACAAAGAAATCTCTTGGTGGAGATCTGACTATGAAAATCACAGTGACATGAAAAGCTGCTACCAATCCACTTCCACTCACCACTCACACAACCTCAGTGGAGATTTCCCCTTCCTCTGAGGGAGGGTAAACAAAAAACATTCAGACACAGAAAATCAGCCCAAAGAGACACATAATTTTAACTCTACGTGTAGGTCTGCAAAGGAGACAGGGAAGAGGTTTTTGTCTTCTCCGTATCTGGACTTCGAGGCTGGGCAAAGTGCTTCTGCATCCACACAGATGCTTTCCCAGGAGGGCATCAGAAACACTCTGTACACGTAATATTTGTCTTTGTTTGGATGAAATGCCCAGCTAAAGGTGCAAGTGTTGCTCTGTGAAAGTTTAGGTGAGCATCTCTAGTTACACAGTACAAAGCAACGTGCTGTGTCTGTGTCTGGGCGTAAGGAGCAGCATTTAACCACTCCCTGTGTATGGTCTACAGCAGCTGTCAGAGCCTGCCAAGTGCTTTAACAGCAGCCTGCCAACTGCCTGCCTGCTAAGCAACCAAGAAGGAAGATGGTTGGGAACGTGAGGGTAAAAGTAATCTGGTTGAGAGCAACTGCAACGTGATAACGTATGTTATTTTTAGAGGAGGAACAAGAGGAAAGCTCGATTCAGACCCAACAGCCTCTACACAAGAAGACTCCAATGAACTCTGGGAACTGGAAGGTAAGTTCTCATGGGAAACATGGCTAAAGCAGAAGGAATTCAGTAGAGCTGGAAATTCCTTAAAGAAATTAGGGTACAAACACAAACAACCCCACAGAGGAGGAGGATAGGAAGCATGGTCAGAGATCAACTTGGCTGAGCAACACTCTCTTCAATGACCTGAAACACAAGAAAGAAATGTACAGAAAGTGGAAACTAGATAAAACTCCTAAGGACAAGTATGAAAGAAGAGCACAAGTTGCTGAAACAATGTCAGAAGGGATAAAGCACAAATTAAACTGCAAAAAGCAACAGACATCAGGGATAGCAAGGAAACAAATCTGTAGGGAAAAGGAAATCCTAGTGATAACTCACTTGCAGAAAGCTGAGGCACCTTTTCCCTCACTCCTCATAAAAGTGTGATCTGTAATTACGTGACTAACTCAGAAAGAGCCCATCTCAAATAGGAAAAGGACAGATCTGAGAGTAATTTACCAGTACTGCTGTTCACCTCATCCTGAAGCATGGCTCTACAGCACTTGTCCAAGAGCTTTCTACTGCTCGCTGACTCTAACAAGTCTCCCTGGCCTGTGATAGGAACCTACAGCCCTGCACAGATATTGATGACTATGTTATAGGCAGCTGAAGTTAGTGACATGAGTCCAATCCACAGAGACAGCTAGGCTGTGGAAGCGCACGTGAAGATACCTTGAGAACAGGGTGGAACAAGCTCCAAGCTGTTTGCCTCCTCTGGAAACTCTCAGCAGGTGTGTGATGAAGTGTGAGAAGGTGAACAAAGTGCTCATCTTTAACAAGCCAAGCAATGAGCAAGAGACCAATTGTGGAAACATCACAGAATCACAAATACGAGAATAAATTCAAAAGAAGTTATTCATAGAAGGACAGAGATAGTTTAAAAAGCTATAAATCCTTTTTCATTTCCTCTCTTGAAGCTTCAGAATGCACAAGATACCGCCTGGAGGTCTTTTCCAGTCCTCTTTTCTGTAAGGCTGTGGTTCATCCTGCTGTATAAGGTAGAAGCCCCACCTCACCTCTCTAGAGACACTGCCTTTATGAAAGTTTCCATGCTAAATTACACCAAGCCAGGTGGTTGTTCCATTGCAGTGTCTCAGGAGCAGTGAAGCCACTACAGGGTTTACCACTGCCCAGGCTGGCATGGTGCCACTTTCCCCCCCCACACACCTCCTTTACATCCTTTCATCCCTCAGAAAAATACAGCAGTTGTGGCAAAAGGACTGCAGTTTTCCAGACAGTGGTTTCTCTGCTGTTTGACAGTTGTGCACTGCTTTGCCAAATGTCAGAAACGTGCCTGTCTCTTTCCTGGGGATTCCTATCCCTGCCTGCTAGAGAAATACTCTTATCTGCTACAACTCCTGGTGAGCTCCTCCACAAACCACTAATCAGACACGGGGCTCATTTGCCTCAGGGGGCACTTCTTATGATGAGGGATGGAAGAGCACTAAGTTGAGTGAAGTGAGATGTGGGCAGAGCGAATGGAGACATACTTTTGTTAGAGGTTTGCAGAATCAGGTTGCTTCATCTCATGTGGTTGTTCGTTGCATTGATCAAACTTGCAGACCATATGACTTTAATGAAGAATCCTCACTGAACAGAACATATTCAGTTACTTGTACCTGCTTTCCACCAAAGATCCGATTCTGTCAATGTACAGACACTCTTGCTGGCAACAGAACTGCATCATATGGATGAGCAGCTGAAAGAAAATCTCAGGGAAAGGTGCTGGTTGTACTAATGCATTCTATGAGCCCCTGGGACACCCAGCTCCACTGCCAGTGAATACCAGTGCTGGGCATTACATGTGTTGCCCCTGCAATTCACTTCTGTGAACTGACAGAAACCATTTTCATTAGCAGCAGCAGCAGCATCTACAACTAATCAGTTTGTGACATCACATGGGTGGCTAAAAAAAATGGGCAAAACTTCTTGTGCCTTAAGAGCAAGTTTTAGGTATGAAAGAGGAAAGTGAAGATGCTAAGTCAGGTCCTGTCCTGGCTTTTAATCAAAGTACACAGGAGGAAAAACACAGAAGACGTAGAATGTAATAACCCATTGAGGTTAAAATAGTCTGCAAACAACATCAATGTTTCTTCTTCATAATACTACTGCAAAGCTACGCTTTACAAGACATGGAGCATTTTATCTTATTGCTGCCTCTTCTTTAGGCTGATAACTACAATACTTCTCAGGTCACAGGAATTAGTCACTGCATGGCTAGCTAAGAGTTGGAGTAGGTCACATTTTCACTAGAATTAAGGCAATGTCAAAAAAAACCCCAAAAAATCCCCCAACACACACACACATACACACACACACACACATCAAAGCCCTAACAACTGCAGAACTATTGCTGCATCTGAAGAGAGAAGTGAAAAGCCAAATGCCTTTGATATCACTAAAGTCAGAACTTGGTATGTTTTAAAACACAGATAGAGAGCGTAAATGCTTGGATTTACTAGCAAAACACCTAGAGGAAAAGAAACAACCACCCCAACATATTCCATATTCTAAGAGAAACAGAACATTTAAAGGACGGAAAAAGCAGAGGAAGTACCTGTGCAGTGCTTTCTGCCTCCACAGCTCCCTGCCTGGCTATGGCTTTGCACAACTCTGGCTCCAGTTTACTTTCTATTTACTTAATGCCTCAGTTCAAATAAAAGGAAGGTGTATCCTTGCATATCACACCTTCAGCACAAACCATTGTGATCTTTCTTCTCTAAGAGACTGATTTTTTCTCTTAGCAGTATTAGACCCTAGGATAGAGTGGAAGGAAATATTTGGGCTGAGTGACCTTTACCTTCCTTTTTAACTTTTCCTTTGATTTGAAGCATTTGTCTTCAGCCATGCAGTATCCCTGCACTATGCAACCTTCTCCTTCAACAAGGGAGAGATTCAAAGCTCACAGGAGCTGGTTTGAGGAGATGCTTTAGACGCTGCTGCCGATCACATTGATTTCTACCTATTCTGTGGCAGTGTGCAGCCATTTCACTTCTAGCCTGAGTGACAAGAGTTGGTTGGTGACTCAAGGATGGACAAAAGTACACATTTGAAGTATTCAAAGGGATGTCTATGAAAGTGTCTGCATTGGATTCACCCTGAGATTCACATTCATAGAAGGAGAGAAGGATCTGTGAAGGCAGAAAAAGGAATTCAATAGCTTAATACTATGCATTTGGACATCTTTTCCCTGTATCTGCCCTTAACCCTCTGGCAAATGGGCCTGTCCTACACACAGCATTCTATGTGGCTGTACCTTTGCCATGAGCAGGAAGGGGATCATGAGGTAAGCTGGAGTGTGAGCCTGACTCAGTACCCGTTGCCACTAGCATCAAGTTGAGCCCGTGAAAGCTTTAGGTCTGCTTTGAGACGGGGGAGCTTTCTGTAGATCCGCATCAGCAGCTCTGCCTAGGCTTGTCTTTTATTTGACTTCACAATCTCATTCATCCCTCAAAACAGACTCTGCAGTCTGCAACAGAGTTAAGTGTTTAGTTTGGGAGATGAAAATCAGACCACATCCCTAGAGCACCCCGACAGCCTAAAGTTGTGTCTCACTGCAAAGAGAAGGGCAACACTGATCATTGAGCAGCAAGTCTGATGTGTTCAGTTCTCAAAAAGCCTGAAAATAGCATGGTTCCTATTAAAAACAGAGCTCAAGTGGAGTAGTTTTCCTGATAAACTTGCTGATTGTGTACTATGTTAACTACTGTGCATTTAACCAAAGGAAAGCCAAAGCAGCTCCCTGCAAGCCTCTCCCCAGTACATTTGTTTGTTTTCTCTGCTGCATTCACCCTCTGATGGGTTAAAGAACTATGACTGTTACTAAGACAGCAATGCATGGAGAAGAATTAGAAGATTATTGCTTTTATCTGCATTTATAACAGAAAGACAAACACTACCCATAAGAACTAAATGATGAAAGAGTACTGAGAAAACAAACTGACCTGGATGCAGTGTCCTCCTCATTGCCAGGGAGCCTAAGCAGAGGCCTCCAACACGTGAGAGAAGTGGCTTTGGTACTAGAGAAAGGAGATGTTTTTTTCTTCCTTTGTCTTACTTTCATGTTATTATAAAAAGCATGGGGAAATGTATTTATGGTCCAGAATAGGCAGACGCAGGTGACAAGGAGTTTCTTTAACATGCTTCCATTTGCAGACGTGAGAGAGACTCCCAAATGCTGGTGTTACTACAGAGTAACATGGTGCAA
The DNA here is from genome assembly GCA_013401255.1 of Urocolius indicus. NCBI lineage: Eukaryota > Metazoa > Chordata > Aves > Coliiformes > Coliidae > Urocolius > Urocolius indicus. The sequence continues at coordinate 219,821 of WBNH01004019.1, forward strand.
GCTGAAGAATTGAAGAATTTAGCTGAACAGTTCTGGGACCTAAAACACTTGACTTATTTAGAGAGATATCAAACATCCAAATGTGGGTGCATTTGCATGGAGAGTTCCATTCCCATTCCTGACACACGATGCTCCATGCTCCCTTGTCATACGATGGCTTGTAGTAATGCACTAGTTACTACTCTCTGTTATCCTTTATCTTCTGAAACAGTGACCTGCAGCGTAATGCACCTTTGTTTTTCCATTGCAAATATAACAAGCAAAAGTCAACCTGGCACATTTTCAATCTGGACAACTACATTTGGGAAAGGCTGTGAGCAACAACCCCTTACCATGCAAAAAAAGCTGTGTGATTTTCACACATATGGCACCCTTTACTTCCATGTGTGGATAACCATTAACTTAAATGCTCCGGTGGTCATTCATAAGCATAATATCAGTTACACACCAGCCACTGTTTCATTTGTCACAAGTAAACAAATGAAAGTGGGAGATACCTATCTCCTGGAGACAAATTTGTGTAAGTAGGTGTGCCTCAAGCATTTGGCAGGGAGGAATCTTGCTAAAGATCCCCCTGTTTGACTTTGGCCACTTGATCTGAGGATAAGATTTGTCCATGTAAATAATAAAATGCCAATAATACCCACATATGCTGCTGATATGTTTGAGTGCTGAGGCAGATAGTTGAACTAATAAAAAGCCAGCAGGGCCTCTCTCTGGAAGCAGATAACAGGATCAGTGATTGGGCTGCATTCTCTGCATAAACTCTGCTAAGCTCTGAAGGGTTGATTTGCCACCCAGAGTTCTCACCATTCAAAACTATTTAAATAACTGATGCAAAATCAAATTCTTTCAATAGTCTTAAAAACATAACCCAACAATCAAAAAAACAAACACCATCCTCCTTGGAACTTCTGGGTTTGGAAGAGATACGTTTTCTCTCCTGATAGGGAAAAGGAGGGAAAGTACTATACACTGGCTACAGGTGATAAAGCAATGTTTAAAGAACGTAACAGAGAAAAGAGAGTACACACAGAAACTCCCACAGTTCCCCAGTCAATATGGCTCAAAACCCCAAAACTTGTCATTAGGTTGTTACCCTTCACATATCTGGAATATTGTGTCAGTTCCAGAAGGACAGGGAGCTGCTGGAGAGAGTGCAGCACAGGGACACAGAGATGATGGAGTGGAGCATCTCCCTTGTGATGAAGGGCTAAGGGAGTTGGGGCTCTTGAGCTTGGAGAAGAGGAGACTGAGGGGTGACCTCATTCATGTTTACAGGTACATAAAGGGTGGGTGTGAGGGGGATGGAGCCAGGCTGTGCTCAGGGATGGCCAATGATAGGACAAGGGGAAAGGGGGAGAAGCTGCAACAGAAGAGGCTCCAAAGAAACACAAGGGAAAACTTTTTCAGTGTGAAGGTGAGGGAGCACTGGCAGGGACTGCCCAGATGGGCTGTGGAGGCTCCTTCTCTGGAGACATTCAAACCCAGCTGGATGAGTTCCTGTGTGTCCTGCTCTAGGTGCTGCTGCTCTGGCAGGGGGGTTGCACTGGGTGAGCTTTCCAGGTCCCTTCCAACCCTTGAGATTCTGTGATTAGTTATTAGCACTTCCTCTTCTCAGGCCCTAATGAATACAGTCTTACCCTGCTGTAACCACTAATTCAATAGCAGAGAGTGGATGCGACACAACAGGCATCTGCTTTCCATCCTACATGTTGATGACACTGCACATCAATTGCTTGTCTGTGCTCTGCAGACCCTGTATGTGTCCCTTCAGTGTCCATCACAAGTGCAGCGCTGTCAGCTGGGAGATTTTCAACAGTATGCAAAGCTGTCCTGCAATGCAGGCAGATGAAATCAGATATCAGATCAGTACAGCATGCAAAAGAAAATGTATGTTCTGTTTTATCAGCCCTCCTTAATTACTGCTTCCCTTTAAAGCTTGTTCTAAAGCTCTGCACACTGTTGAGTCAGATGAATGCCCTATTGTTGCCTGGATGGGTTCTATGGAACCTCCTGGTCTTTCTTCAGTACAGGTACAATAGCTGCAAGAGGAGAAACTGATATTCCTGTAAATCACATCATCTGAAGCTGATCAGAGCAGGGGTGGCTTGGACACAGCCCATTCCCCAGCAGCCCTGACAGAATCAGTGTGCCAGCATCTGGGTACCCAACAATCATGCCAATAACCAAGCTGCAGTCTCTGGAAGGCTGATTTGATCAAAGTGAGCAGTTCCAATTCATCAAAACATAGTCAAATCACTCTCCAAAGCCTTGACAGTACTTTGATGGCTCTTCAAAGAAAATCCACTCTAACTTGATTTTGAGTGTGGGCAACATGCCTGCATTCCCCAGACTCTCACTCTCACCCTGGGAGTGTTTTGTCTGGCTTGGAAGGAAAAAAAGAACGCATTCTTTCTTCTCATTTGAGCTGTTTAGTATAATTGTAGAGGCTTCCACTCCTCATTTTCTGCTTCTTGATCTTGGTGTGTAGGTAAACTCAGTGATGAATTCTCTTAAGGGTAATACCCCCTAATATCCCGAGTTCTGCCCTTCCCTGGGTACAGGTAGTTAGCAGATGCAATTGACCAATTAGGGATATTTCTCCTTTCATGGAAATCGAAGAACATGTTACCAGAAAAGATCAGAAGACATTTTGCTTTACATCCTCAAGAGACAAGGAGGTAGGCCTGAGGATCTTAGGACATTTTCTATCTTCAAGTGCTAACAGATGAATGGCACCAAAGTCTTGGCAGGTATAGGGAAAGCTCTCCTAACTTGCATTTCATTTGCTCTGGAAGAATTAACCCTCTGGATATTGGACAACTGCATTTTCTATGGCCTGTTTTCTCTTCTTTTTGCTCTGTGCTGACAGGGACCAGAACAGCAGGAGCACTCCATGCACACAGCTGAATGCCACAGCTTGGCAAAACAACAGCTGGGAAATATTTTGCTTGCTTACCTATACACAAACTGTATCTATTAACTGGTACATAGATGTGTAAGTGTCTTGTTCAGGCTTGAACAAAAACTTCCCCCAAACTTCAGAAATTCACATCTAGGTTTTGTTTCAGCCTTTCTGGGTATTTATGTCACCATCACCTGTGCAGCTATCACCCTGCTGCTTTACTTGTGCTTCTTAATAGAGTCCTGTGTTGAGAGAAACGTTTCAGGGTTTGATTATGCACCCAAAACATCATTCCTGAAAGAAGCCATACAGTTTTTAGGGTAGCCAACAAACAGGTAGAGCAAGAAACAGTGCCAAGCATATAGCTAGAAGTATCAGATAAGCTTACTTTTATGCTAGGCTTTGTTTTGGAGAAAAGACCAAGAATGTCAAGTTTCAAGTTCTTGATTATAAGCAAACTTGGTCAAATCTGTGTTTTGCTCATGTTTCTACGGAGAGGACTGTAAGTTAAGCACATGGCTTTGTTTTATAGCCTCATATCAAGGTAAGGATTAAGAATTTTTCACGTTTACTTGCATTTAGGGAGAAATAAATTCATCCCTGTACCTCTCCTGCTAGTTTATAACTATATATACACCTATGTGCACTCCAGTTTGTTTTTCTTGTACAGTTCAGTTATCCTTTGACATTTCTAAATGAAAAAAATGTACCTATTCTTTCTTTTTTTCACTCCTTCTCGTGGGGACGTGGCACAAGGAACATCCTGCTGGATGAAAGAAAGGCTTTCTACAGAGAAATTTCAAGACCTTTTCACTGTGTTTATGTACTAACACTCCCCTGTTTTCCTGTGACTCTTGTGATATGATTTCCTTGGTTCTCAGCGCTTTCCCCCTCCACTAGAGACAGAGTTAATGAGATCCAGCCCTCTGCATCAGAGGGTCAGCTATGGTTTCCACTTTCCTGAAGGAGGGTCTTTCTGCAGGGTGTGCTGTTCTCAGCCCCAGCCTACGCTGCCATGTAGCTTGCAGTGTAGCAGCAGCAGAGCTACCTCTGGAGAGCCATCACTACACAAAGGAAATTTGTTCTGCCCTGGTAACCTACAGCAGGGACCAAAATTCTGTTCTGTTAGGGAAAGTTCACACACACACACACACACACACCCTGACAAGGGCTGCTGCTTTTTCATGCCTGACAGTGAACACCACACAGTGTACACACACATCAGTAGGCAGGGACAGAAGACAATGACTTTCATCCTTGATGCAAACAACTGCCAGAAGAGTGCTTCCAAAAGCCCCAGTGTACGCATTAAACTCTCAGAAACAGAAAACTTTGCTTCTTTCCAGCTTCATGAGAATTTCTCTTGTCACATACCTCTGCAGAGGTGAATACATCCCCAGGTGTATTATGCAACAGGTGAAGAACATGCATTTCTCAGCTGGGCAGTGTTAGACATACAAGATATGAATGCCACGGATCATGCAGAGCTCTACGCTATACTTTCAGGAGAACGAAGTAGAGAAGCAGTTACTACACTAAAACGAGGCCACCTTCTGCTGATCACTAACACCAGGCAGTCATTGCACCAAGGTTTTCCATCACTAGCCTGAGCTGGATCTTCTGCTATGAGGCTAGCCAAGGATGAAGAGTTTTTCCCCAGAGACTGAAGTGCCAGGTTTAAAGCTCCCCAGATTAATCTAGGGGATACTGAATGCTCTTTGGGAAGGAAAACGGGAAGGTTTTTACTAAGGGGATCTGGATAATCTCAAGCAAAGCAGTCTGTAGTGTCTTCGGAACCATCACTCCCCATCACTTCGAAACAGGAACAAAGTCTACATCTTTAAATCACAGTACACATACTAATTTTACAACTCAAGGCTTTTCTCCTACGGTAGGCCAGAAGGGAACTAAGGGGAAGGGCAGGACTTAATATGGAGACAAACAACCACCACAGGCCTGAGTGTTTTACCTTGCACAGGCAGAACCCACAGCAGGAGAGAGCTGCAGGGTTCAGTTACCACAAAACACAACCACGAGTCGAAAGTGGTCCTCGAGGCAGCACTCCTTGAACAAAGACTGGGGGGCATGGAGAAGCCCCTGCGTCCGTCCCTGTGAGCAGCGATGCGACTGCTGCTGAGGGGCTGCTCACACAGGGATCCCCAGGGCAGCAGGACCTGTCCCCACACCCACAGACAGGTCCGGGTCTGACCGAGACAGCCCAGGCTTATAGTGCTGGGGCAGGACAAGCCAAAAGCCACTCCCCAGGGTCAGCCCCAAGGCACTGCTGGGCATGGCCACGGGAACAGGCTGTGCCAGGCTGTCAGGGCATGGGGGCTCACAGGCACAGCTGGACATCAGCCCCTCGCTGGACATGGCAGGGCAGGGAGCCCTGGGCTGGGCTTAAACAGAGTCCCCGGACCCACAGGGCTGTGACGCCCTGGCTGAGGCTGGTCAGGGCTGGTGATGGCCAGGGCCACCCTCCCAGCCCCAGACAAACCCTGACCCTGGCGTGGGTGCTGACAGCAGCGTGGGCCTGAGCTGTCAGCCTCCTGACAGACAGTCTGGCACCTTCACAAACGTTAAAGCTCTTCTCTCTTTGCTTGTGACACCCCTGTGTTTATTCGATGCGATGCTTGCTTGCCATTCTATTCATTTGTTCACTCCACTTTGTGAAAAACATTTTGAATGGAGTTCCTTAAACTCAACTCTTTTGTTGGGGCTGGTTGGTCCTCTGAATGAGGGCAATCTCCCGTTCCTCCAGGAGCCACAGCTTCCTTAAACCTACAGATGGAAATAACTCCATGGACTGTTTTCTCTGTGCATCCCCATACACGTGTTGAAGACCAATCAGTCCTCCCATCTAAACGCTGGTTAATGCAAACTCTCTGGGGCTGAAATAGTTTTCTCAACACGGCCAGCACAAGCTCCTCAGCTTTCTTGCAGTGCTACAAGAAACTGACTATTGAGTTGATGAAGCTTACAGGGCTTTGTTTTCCCATGAAATGCCTACGAATCACACAATCTCAAGGGTTGGGAGGGACCTGGAAAGCTCATCCAGGGCAACGCCCCTGCCAGAGCAGGACCACCAAGAGTAGGTCACACAGGAACATATCCAGCTGGGTTTGGGATGTCTCCAGAGGAGACAGAGTTAATAATTTTTGACAAGCAACATCTCATACCTGCTGTTGTAGCTTAATCTCATTTGCTGGAGAAAGGGAGATAAACGGTGAATGGAAACAATCATGCTGCTGTGCCATAACTGAGTATTGTCTTTTCATTCAGCCTCTAAGAAACCTTCAGTTAATCCTCTGAAACGTTCCGTTCACAATTCAAGTTTAAACTTTCCTCTTTTTTAGCTCCTTGTCTTGCTTGTTCAGTGCCTCACTCCCACTGTTCTATTAGAAAAGAGGAGAGGGCGAGGAATTAAACCAGAAATAATAGATGCAGCGAGCTGCTCCAATCAATCCAGCAGCTCATGGAAAATCTAAGCACAGTAACAAGAGTCTCATTTTAAACTCAATTTTTCTCAATTCCTTTTCTGTGTAAATTATCGCACTGAAACCTCTGAACTCTGAATCAAAACCTTGCAAGAAAGCTTTTTTTTTTTTTTCTAGAACATTTTCAGGTTTATTTTTCCTTTCTGCAAGTAACAGAACACAAGACTCGGACTTTTCAATCTGCCCGTTAGACTGTAAGCCCAGTTCTCAGCTTTTTACTGAAAAGTTCCTAGCTTCACATATTTTTGGCTGTACCAATTAAGAGTTTGGGCTGAACTCTAGACTTTTAAACTGCCTGTGCTTTTTTTCCCATAGGACTATGGGCTTGTGGATACTCTATACTAAAAAAAAATGAGTGCAGTAGTACCCTTTGGAAACTGTTTGACCTTACAATAATCAATTTGGGTACTAGGCAGTTACCACCTTTATTACACCTTTATTACCATACTGTATATATGCCATGCCAGATATTGTTTATAGGGTTGGGGTTTCTTCAAGGAAGGTCACATATTTAGTGCTTCAGCAGTTCTGTTTCTGTGAATTGAGAAAATAATCCAGACTGGTGCAGGATTTCTTTCAGGCACATGCAGGTAATAAACCCAGGTGATTTTCAGCTGCACAGCTGAGGTTTCTGCAGTTATCATTCCAAGTGTTCTTGGGCCTTTCAGATTTGTTTTTGTTTCACTGCTTTGCTACACTTCTATGCCTACATTCACTTCAGGCTAAGCAAACGTTTACACCTTCATTCTCCACAATTACTACAGAATTAAGCCGTTTAACAGGCTTTTCTTTGCTATTCTACTTATCAGAGTCCTCTCTCTGTTTTTGCTGGAGCACTTAAGAAATATTTGCAGGTTTGGGGTGGGTTTTTTTGGCAGTACAGCTACATCTTATATTACAACAATTTCCTTCTCACAGCTTTAAAGCATCTCTAAATCAATCACCACGTGTGTGAGTACATGCCTACCTGATGCACACATCCTCCCAGCAAGCCCTGCAACCTTTACAAACATGGGATGCATATTTTCTTCTCTAAAATAGTTGGAAGCGTTTTCTTTTCAAGTGTTTATTTTTATCTTTATATCCAAATTAGTTATGCCTGGGAGATTATCTCTGTGCAGTACATTCTGAATCGTGTTTAACAAGAATACATGTTTATCTTTTCTTCTCACTGCACATGAATTTAATCCCTCACTGCCTGACAAATGCACATTGAGATGTCAGCCAATAAGGAGGGGTTCCAGTCTCTTGTCACACTTCTCTCTTTGGTTGCTGTTCTCTTAAGTTTAAAATGGGAAAATCCACCTAGATTATCCTCAGTTTTGGATGCCAATGCCCTCTTGCAAGATGCCCTTGGACCAGATAACCTCTCCCTAACATCTTTTTACTCCATTCTATTGTAAGGACTTTCTTCCTGGAAATTCAGTGCTTTTTGGTACCTGATTGACTTTTCTTGTCTTATCTTGTACTTTTAACAGACAGCTAGCTTGTCATCCAGCAGCACTTTTGTTTTCATGGCTGCTTTGCTTCCCTTTCATGTGGCACTCTGTGTGTCCTCAGGGTGAGACAACACTTGCCTCTGAACATCTCCAAGTTGCCTGCCGCTCCTGAAGAGTTTTACACACTTGGGATTTTCAGTTCCTTCTCCTCATAAACAAGCTTCTTTGTATCTTTCTAATGTGGCCTTTTTCCTACCTGCTCCTGGCATAATTGCCTGTGCTTGACTGCTGATGAAGATGATGCTCCTGGCACTAAGGAGTTCTCTTCCATGGTGGCTAGAATGAAGTCAGAGTTGGTGGCTTAGAATTAAGAGGAACCCTTAAAAACCCACCAGCTTCCCAGGCAGGACACCCCCTTATCTCTCTGCTACTTTCCCCAAGGTTTTGCTTTTGCAGGGCTGGAAGGGAGGGCCCAGCCATGAGGCAATGAAGCAACCATTGGAGCACAGCATGTGCTCCCCGAGTAGAGAAAGGACATTCCCCTGCAGTGCTGTGAGACGGGCACCGTGCACCAGCAGTGTGTTTGCCCAGAGCAAACAGAGGCGAAGCTGCAGCTTAGACCATGGACCAGTCGGGATGTTGGAGCAGTCCAAGGGCAGGATTTCAGACTCTCCTCAGTACAACTGGAATCTTTGTGACACCGTTTTCCTTCTTTCTGGATCAAATGATTCACCAGTTTAAACCTCATTATCATAAAGGTGGGCAACGGACTCCTGTGAGTACAAAAGGACAGATTTCTGCAGAAACCTGGTTTATTTATAAATAAACCATAGGTATATTTATTCTTCATTGCTCTGTGAGATTCAGGTTGTGTGTGTGTGTGTGAGAAACATTCAGGCCTAACCCTGACACATTTAATGTCTTCATTTATACCATGGGGCAAAGCAGAAAGTGTGTTCAGGCTTGGAGAGCAAGGGAGAGGTGATGAAACAGCCATTGTGGCACACCATTGTTTGACCACTTGAGAACTGGATGACCTCTGTGTTCATTGAGAAATATTAATAAACATGTGAACATAGAGAGCCATTTCTCTTCTCTGAAAGCTTATTGTGTGGTTCAGGTTTTTGGAAGAGACTTTGGTAACGTGTGTTT
>WBNH01004019.1:231890-285482 GCA_013401255.1 Urocolius indicus
GGAGAGGAGAGATTGTGAGCATGGCTACCTGCCAGAGGAATGATGCTCATTGCCCCAGCACCACCAAAAACCTGGACTGGTCCTGTTCACAGCTCAGTGAGCAGCACAGTTGTCAGCCAGCTTAGAGGGGTGATGGTTGGGCAGGTGCTCTGCTCCTGCCCTGCTCACATTGCAGTTTGCAGACCACAAGCATACCCACACCAGGGAAGACATTTTCATCCATTTTACATTAACTGCTTCACTGAGGAACCGAGAGATTGCTGATGTGTGTGATTTCCTTGGCTGATGTGCATGCTGTAGCCGTTTCTTTTTCATGGATATATATAAGTGAGATTAAACAACCCCCTCGTGTGTTCCTCGAGGTGATGTTTGGAAGTGTGCTTGCCCAAGTGGATGGTTACCATAGCTCCCTGCCATGGCTGAACGCTGCTTTGCCTCTCTGCACTTGACAAATAGATTCTTATTAATACTGACTGACTTTCTACAATACCAGGTTGGTCTTTTCCCAGGATTACACTTTCAGCCACACTCATAAGCAAAGGGTAGAAACACAGGTATACATATTGTTTTATAAAGAAACCAAAGGCAACAGTAAACTCCAGGCACAGCTTTTCCAGAACCTGATCAGGTACAGCTGTGTTACTACGAGTTGGTGCCAAGAAGCCAAGGAGGGCATTCGCAGAAGGGTGCAGGGGTTGTTCAGCGTGCTCAGCAGCAACATTGTCTCCTCACTCTGCTGAGCTCAGGAGACTGGGGAAACAACTCAAGGGGCCACCAGCAGAGCAGGTGAGCCCAGACCTTGCTTAAGAAGAACAGTTCCTAGATTTGCATGGGGCAGTCTCTGAGGTGCTGCCTTCACTCCCCGTGCTCCCCAGGCACCGCAGCCCCAGCATCACTAGATCCTCTCACCTCAGACCGTGCTTTCTTTGAGCCCCACTCTTCCCCATCACAGAGGGGGAAGGATGCTGAAAGGACTTTGCCTTGCCAAAGCACAGAGCTGGAGTGAGTAAGCACAGCACAGCTGTAGAGCTCCAACCCCACACTTCACCTTTGGTGTGTGAGAAAGCCGACACTCGGCCCAAGAGTCAGAAATGCTTTCATTCAGCGTGGGTCACTCGCTGTCCTCCGATAGCCCCTCAGCTAGCCTTTCCTTTCCAAGTCGAGGTTCAGATCACATTTTATATCCAGTTACATTACTGACAAACCTCCCAACTTCAGTCCAGCCCTACTGTAACATCTGAGAAAACTTTTCCTTCTGATGTGGCCATCTGCTGCCATTCTCCAAGAAGCCAGGCCAAAAACACCCAGGTACTTTGACAGGGTCTACAACTAACCAGTGCTAAACACAGCCTGTCAAATGGGTATCTTAAGACCTTTTATGAATGAATGCAGCTTGGTAAGTTGGAAGCATTGTTGCCTCTAGAAAGGGAACTAACATACCATGTAAATACACAGGGTGTGATAAAATGGAGAATTTCTTTCAAGGTGGAAGTTAATGAGCAGGAACACAGGAAAACAAAGGGGCACTAAGCAGCTCTCAGAATTTCAACCCTCTCTAGTTTTATAGCTGTAACTTACCGTTGGTAAGCAGGCATCAATAAGCTTGTCACGAGCAGCGATGACTCACTTGGTGGCAGATCACACATTGCTTCTTGAGGAGAGCGGGACCAGAGGAACCATCCAGGCTGCCTCTGCCCAGCATACAAAACTTCAGTGTGTGGCAGACTACAAAGACCTCAGTCTTAGCTTTCAGCAAATAATACAAAATAATCACCATGGGAACAGTCCTGCCCTGTGACTTTGCAATTCAGGTCACCTGTAAGTGAGAATATTCTTCCTAGGGCCTCTGTCCAATTCCCACTGCCTCCCACAGAGCCTTCCCATCCCCTGCAACACACCATTATAGAATATTTGGGATTGGATGTTTCCAGGCTTCTTGGCATTTATCCCTAAAGTGTTTCAAGACAATTTATAAACACTTTCCTCGCCCCCCCCTCCCCACGCAGTACTCTTACCTGCCTCTGGAAGAGTCCTTACTAGCTGCTGTGAACACACTGTGCTAGTTGAAACAGGCAACACAGTGGCAGGAAGCTCAGCAGTGCATTCAGTAATATTAAGTAGCAATATTCTATAATAGTAAAGCAATAAAGGGATTTTAGCTCAAAGCAGAAGTTTTTGTTAAAGACCTTACATCCCACGCTGTTACAGTAGTTCATTCCCACTCCCAGAAGATCCTTTACTAGGAGCAGAGCTAAAAAACCAGCTTACAAAACACAGGTTTTTTGCCACCATGCTTTGATATCTCAACTTCTTCTCTTTGATGATGTGGGAAAGTATTGTGGAAGCAGAAAAATCAATTAATCTGTACTTGAAACCGATCTCCTTTGCAGACGAAGACAAGCGTTTACTCAAACGTCCAAGTCCAGCTGTGGAAAACCACTTTGCCTCCATAGTCCGTTATAACAGTTCCAAGGAGAGAGCTTCTTTACATCAATAACAGGCGCTCTCAGCTTTTCAGACTTCAAGACTTACTCTCAGTAAGTACAGAAGGAAATCTTGCCTTCTCCCTTTTTAGTATATCACCTGATCTAGGTGGGACCTGCTGTAGCAGGGCTTGGGCTGCATGATCTCTAAAGGTCCCTTCCAACCCACACTATTCTGTGATTCTATGAAACTGAGTTTTTTCCCCTAAATCACAGAGGCCTATGATATAAAACCAACTGCTGAGCCCGTGGAACTTTCCACAGGCAGCTGCTAAAGCATATCTGGGACCCCAGCAATAAATTATGTTCCAGCTGCCATCCCATCAACCACGTTTAAAAGTTGGCTGTTGCTTGAATAAGATGAAAAATACCTGGTGTAGGTAGGTAGCAGAGGCAGCCAGCTCAGCAAATGTTACTGGTGTTTAGGCAGCTTCCTCACATCAGCTTGTGCTCCTCCACTAGTGCTTCCAGCAAGAGGCCTAGAAGCTGGCAACCACACATCTGTGCTTAGGAGCCAATACTTTACATGACAATTTCGTCTTGAAAGAAGAACATAAGTGAGTTACCTGTTGGCAGATGTGCCAGCAGGAAGACTTACAGAGCAGGGATGAAGTAGCAGCATTTATACTGCTGCAGTCAAGGGCAAATACCCCCATGCCCCATGGGGAGTACTTGGCTGTGGCACAGACTTGCCCACGGTCATGACACAAAAGAACGATTCTAGAACGGCCCTTTCGCAGTACAAAGTCACAATCATGTACTGCAGGTGAGATAGCAACCCTTAGACTTGGTGACACACTTTACAGCTCTTGCCTCCCTGTTCTTAAAGTGAAGGCCTTCTGAATTCCTTTCCTGAAGCAGGCACAGTGATCGTGTTCATGCTGTAGACAAAGGCAGGTCACTGCCAGCTTCTCGCCAGTGCTGCCCTTTCCTCCAACTCACCGAGTCACAAATGCAGAAACCCCCAAGGACTCAATGTATTTTGGTCATTGCACATACACAAACTGATGCCTGACAACAACCTGCATCCTTCCTTCCGTGTGTGTAACCAGCATTAAGCTGTCATCACGAATCCTGTCTAAAATGGCCTTTTGACAACTGGACAAAGTTACGTGGCAGAGGGTTTGCTGACAAACCAGAAATCTGCCCCAGGAAGACTGAGGAAATCTAATGTTCTCACTTGAGAATTAACATGAGATTTGGGACATTAACCTGAGACTTCCAATGAGTCATTTTCCAATGGCTTTCTTCCCTTTATCCTTGGTTGTGCTCAAGGGATTCTGCAGTGTATTTAGAGAAGCCAGACTGTGTCTACATCAATAGATTATAAACCTTACTTGCAAACAGCAAAGTGCTGTGTTTGGCAACCTGTGTCACTCCTATCAGTTGTCTTAAAAGACCTTGGCTGTGGAGCAGGCAACTTAGAGCAGAGTAAAACAGGGCTGCACTAAGAAAGAGTTAGAAGTAGGGTCATAGTATAACTTAGATTGAAAAGGAACTCTGGAGGGCTCTGAGAGTAACCTCCTGCACCCAGCAGGGCTAGCTCCAAAGCCACATTGCTCAGGGCTCTAAGCAGGTTGAAAACCTCCCAAGGATAAGTTGCACAACCTCTTTGGGCAGCCCATTCCACTAATTCCCTGCCCTCACACACTGGGTTTCACATTCTTGAATCAGAACCTCTAGTTTCAGATGGTTCCATTGTCTCCCACCACTCACAGCTGTAAAGAGCAGACAACTTCCCAAGTCACTTCTCCACATCTCCCCAAAGGCTGCTGTTAGATCCTCCTGAAATTGCTGCTTCTGTTAAGCTGCAGATCTCGCTCATGGGCAAAGAGGAAGTGTAACATATTTAAGTAAAGCCAAGAACCTATTGTCAGCATGTGGAAATCTTACTGTAACTCAAGGATTGCCATTAGCCTGGATTTAATTGGCACAGGAAAAGGAATGGCAACAAGGCAGTCAGAGTGCTTCCATACAGAAGCAGTTGCAGCAATATAGTCCAAATTGTAACCTTTCTCAGTCTCTATCCCATTTCTAGGGGTTATTTTCACCCTTCTATTCCTCCTCTGGGTCTCAAAGTCAATAGTTCCAGGCTGCTGGGAAGGATAACTTGAAGCTGTCAGCATCTGGAGTCCCTTGTTCAGAGGAATACGCTGCTGCTTTCTTCGTCCTCACTCTGGGATTCACTTGGGGGTTTATTTTTAGTGTTTGCCTACGTGCTTTTACATCTTCCTCCTTGGCTTACAGCCACTCTACAGCCAGATGTATGGGATGTGCTGCCCTTCACACGTTAGCTAAGATTTAATCCATTACCCCATAAACAGAGCTTTCTCCAGTTCTGGGGCTGCTTCATTATAAAACACAAAACCAACCGACCAAAACCCAAACCACCAGCACACCAAAAAGGATTCCAGTCAAAAAAAATCCCTGCTGCTTAAGTAAGCACCCAGCTGTATATGCCTGTGGAGTCTTCAGTCCCACACTTGTGCCCCATCATCCAACCTGTACCACTCTAGGCTTCAGCCTAGAGTTTCCACCTCTAGAAGTCCCTGTTATCATACCACACCTGCACTCCACTTCACCACGTCATTGTTTCGGTCATAAGACAACTGCTTATTACTCTCATGTATATAAAACTATGGTAATATCACACAACAGTCAACAGAGGCAAAACAAATTAGCCACAGGCACCTGGCCAGTTAGAGAAATCATTGGCATGGCAAAGCCAAGTGGAACAAAGCTAGAGGCAGGGCAAGAAAAAGGCAGAATGGAACGAGATTCAGTCCAGGACACCTGGCTCTGTGCTAAGTTTATGGTCTGTTGTTACTACAACAGCAACATGGTGTTTACAGTGCTATGTCATTACTTTCTTCCAAAGGTCACAAACCCCAGCCTCTGAGCATCTTGGTGCCCCCTCCACCAATCCAGGTGGTTGAAATCTCCATTGGACTGGGGAACTCAAAAATCCTACACATGGCCTAACACAAACATCATAAGTACTGTCAATACTCACCCTGCCTCCTGTTACTCACAGGCAATTGTGATCTATTGGCTATTCCATGGAAGCTCCTACTTTATTTCACCTTATCAGACTGCTTACACTCTAAGCTGGATGCTGCTGCTCCTCAGGAGAATGAAGAATGCTGAAACAAAAGAGAAACACTCAGGTGTCCAAGGGCTGACAGGTGAGGAGCGTCTGCTTGGAAAGGCCTGATGCATTTAGGCCACACCAAGAGAGGTGTCCAGGCAGAAAGAACCCCAGGGGACAATCTAATGGCTGGCTTTCCAGTCAGCTGGAAAAGTTGGAGCTGTTACCATCACAATCCTCTGACAAAGCAGAAGAGAAAGCTCTCTTTTTGTTCTCCTTTTGATTTTGACCCAGGTAAAGCCACATGTTACGAGGCTGCACAAGTTGCTCACGTGATCTTCCCTAGAGGGGGCTAAAGCCTCAAGCAGCTGCTCATGGTGGTGAGGTACAACCAGCAAGTGCTTAACCATTCCAGCTAAAAAAAAGACACAATTCACCCCTTTATTTGGCTAGTTAAGCATCTCCCTTGAAAGGAGTAAGTTACTGCACTAAAGGTAGCAAGGCTGTGCATCTATCAGTAGTTTAGGTATCAAATTCACAGCATTTATCTCCCACAATTAAGAACCCAACATTCAGAGCTTGAAGTGGTCTGGACAAGCTTCACTCTCTTCTACTTAAGATGGATGAAAAACCACAAAGAAGCCAAAGCCCAAGTTTGAGGTGACATCCATGTGGCCTTTTTATCCTGCAGTAGGTATAACCAGTGAAGCATCCACGCAGATTCCTCCTGTTCAGTTCTCACCTTCTTCTGCTTGGAATGAACTAGCTGTAAGGCGCCTCCTTCACACCTAGTTCATTCCTCTTCCTTTAAGGCACTACGTTTTTCCCTTTGGCTGGCTATTCTTCCCAAAGCCAGTTCAATACCATCAGCCCATCCTCATAACCTTTCGTCCTAAAGAAGCCTTGAAAGTCTGTGACCTTGCACAGCAGCTGAAAAGCACAGGCATTGCATTAAAAAGCAGCTTATCATAAGGAGGTAGAAAACTCAAAAGTATATGTTGCTGTTCAGACTGCACCGGAGGAACACTTTGCCCATCAAATCTCAGTGACAGCTCCTTCTGCCTGGTCACTGATAAATCTGGAAAGACAATTTTGCTTCAGAGAGCTCTGGCTCTGTAGACAGATACAGCCAGAGTCTCAGAGGGGAATCTGTGCTGGGAAATGCTGCACTGCTCAGGGTAGGCCAGTGTGTTGAGAGAGGAATTCTGTGTGCAGCATGTAGGAGGGGGGCTGGGGGCAGGAACATGAAGGGAGGGAGGACAAATCTGGAACAAGCAGTGTAAAATGCCTTCTAGTCCTGTCAGGTCAGTGGGGAGCTCAGCGAGGTCTTCAGTCCACTCTCCTGCTCAAAGCTGGGTAAGCTGCAGACATTGCTGCCAGCTTAATCCAGACTTCTCATGGAAAACTCCAAAATGGAGACAGAACTACCTCTCTGGGGAACCTACTGCACTCTGACTGTCCTGAGGCTGGAAAGGTTTCTCTTTATATCTTGGCAGAACTTGTCTTGTTGCAAGTTAGGCCTATTGTGTCTCCTCCTCCCACCAAACACTCCCTGAGAAGAGTCTTGCTTCATCTCATTCAGGAGCTTCTCTAAGTTCAGCTACATGCTTTAGCATCTTTGACTACAAAAGTGTCTGGATTTCTACAAGACCACCAAAACCTGTGGTTTTAGTGAGATGCAGGAGAGGTGCAAGTGACCTGACCCTCCAAGAGGCTTCAGCTCATACTAGTGAGGAAGGAGCAAGTCCAGTTGTTGGGAGAGTGATCCAGGAGTCAACAGCTGCTCTTGCAAAAGGAGAGAGCTTACTTTTCATTCATTATTGTACAGGATTAGTATTGTTAATACAGTCACCCCGACTGTATTAACCCCAACCAGATTCCAGACAGGAAAACCTTAAGCATCTCAGATCAAGGGATAAACAGTCAACCTTATTAAACCAACAAACCAAGTTTATTTATAGAAGTCTGTACAGTGGTGATGAACTATGCTAGGACACCAAAGAAACAAAGCAAACAAACCTCTCGGTCTCTCTCAAGTGGGAGGTGTAGTCACTCACCGTTACATGCACTTAAAGGAAAGGAAAAGAAAGATTACAGCTCTCATACGCAGTTGTGTAGCTACTCAAGAGTACTTCCTCCATGTATTCTTCTCAGTATGTTTGCATAATAATTTACTGACTGTCGCCTCTCTTAAAACCAGTATTTCAGCAGAATCCAGAGAGGGTAAAGTGGCAGCCTGAAGGTTGCAGGTAACTAGGACCTAGCTCATCACTCAGAGCTGCATTCTGCACTCACTGCTTCTCCTCAGCCTCAGCTACCTCCACTGAGAGCTACTGGCAACGCTCTGCGGGTCTCCTCAACGTTTTGGCTGCAGTACAGACCAGACTTGTGTTATCAAAGGTAGGAGTCACCTAAAACCAATACATCAAGGGCAAGCACGTTACAAACACTGAATCTGAGTTGACTTTACCTTTTAGAGACCACTTGTGACTGTGCCTCAGACCTCTGAGGCATTTGTGGAGAAGCCTCCGTTCCTGAATGGCTTGAACCTGCCAGTGGCTTCTGCCAAGCACTGCAGGCTGACCAGTGCCAAACTGGCTACTGCAAGCTAAGTTTGGATACTTTTTTTTTTTAATTACAAATCTTGTAACATCATCGAAGCTGTTGGAAAAAACCAAAAAGACTCCAAAATCTTCTCAAGTGCACATCTACACAGTGAAATACCATGAAACACCGTGTCTCCTGTGCAGTTACCACGGCACAGTCCATAATTCCACTCTTAAAGCGCATACAAGTGAGGGCCTGGTGCAGCTCCTCAGAGAAGCTACTAGAGCAGGCCATCAAATAAAGCAGCCTATGATTACATATTTACAGAATAACCCACGTTGTGGCCTTCAACTGTGGACTATTCGGTAAATAATTGCTGGAGGATGTCTGACTCTTTGTGACACGGGAGGTAACACAACTGGCTCGAGAGGCACACAGTTCATGGCACCCATCTGCTCTCAGCTGCATGACGCTGCTTTAAAGCTACTACTAAAAACAGAAAAGGAAGAGAGAGTGAGTTAAATGAGAACTAGATCTAAGTTTCATCAAGAATCCAAGACCACACCAAACACAGGCTTAAACACGCCAGTGTATGATTGCAGAAAAACACTAATGCTCTGACACAAGAAGAGCATCAGCATTGTTCCCCCCTTCAGGGTCCCCCAGAAACATTCCTACCCAGTCCAGCACTGCAGCTGTTCTGCCTGTGCTGGCCCGAGTAGGAAGGAGCACGTGCTTGCACCCTTACCTGAACGAGGGCCTCTCATCTCTTACACTTCCAATTCTCTTTAAATTTAGTTCTTAGCTCCATATATTCATCTGTATCTCGTTTGGCAAAGTTCTTTAAATGTCACTTATATTTACAGTTGTGATTTTTCCTTTTTACACCCGAGTGGTAATTTAGCTGTTGCCTTGTGTTCAGTCCATAAAGCCACACCATCCTCGCTGCTAGCGTTGCACTCCACTTGTACCAGCTCACGTGTCAAAAGCGTGCACCAGATACCTCTCGTACGTTACCCACTGACCTTTTTCACTAAGTCCTTACTGTGCCTTTTGCCTTCCATACCAAGAGATTTACAGATACATTGGTTTGTTTACAGAAGCCTCATTTGGATGGTTCACAAAGCAAGAAACCAAGTGAGCCGGAGCCCAGCGAAGACACAACGGCTTAACAAAGATGTGACGTTGGAGGGCTTGGAGAAGAAATTAAAAGCCCAACTGATGAGCAGCACCCCGGGGGCCATCCCAGAAAAAGCTGCTCCGCTCACTTATGGCCGGAGACTCCAGGTGTGCTCCCAGGTGCCAAGTCCCACACCACGAGCCATGCACCTCTCTCTCATCATCAGTGAAGCGTGAGTGAGAAGGGGAAGGTGAGGTTAAGCAGCTATGTCAGCCAAGCCATTTTTAGTAAGAAGAATCACATTTAATGAGTTTCTCTCTTGCAATTTCAGATGCTCAAGTACAGCTGGTAGAAATTCAAACAGCCGTACAGAACGGTGACAGACGGATACAAACAGTACTGCAGCTTAAAAATGATAAAAAACACCTGGAAAAATGTCACAACACCCTCCCAAAAAAATTTACACTTGGAACCTAAGCCAGTTTTTTGAAGATTCCCTTCTCCAAAGCTAGGATGAAGGAGGAAGAAGACAAGGAAGAAAGTGCAGATGACCTTCCAGCCACAAAGGTCTCGCGCCTGCGGCGGCACGCGAGGGGAGATCACCAAGTGCTGATTCTGCGACCACCAAGAGATTCCTATGGAAATCCAGACCTCAGGCTAATACTGAACACAGAGTGGACCAACGAGCTGCATCAACCAAATAAAAAAACAAAACTCAAAACTAAAAGGGACAGGAAAACCCCCAAATAGCACAGATCCACATTTGTGAGGCGGGCGGGAGCAAAGGGCAAGAAGGGACGTCTATACAGTAAATAGTTGAATGGTTTATGTTACAGGTGACTGGCAGTTTTAAAGAGTCTCTTCCCAGCTCCATTGCTGCTCCAACCCAGAAGGGAGAACTGAAAAGGGAGGAAGAAAAGGTGGGACATCGCCATGGAGCATGCAGGATCAGAAGCAGCAGAGTGGGCGCGCTCAAATTAGCCCCCGCCTCTTTTTGTAGTCCTCCAAGTTCAATGATCGTCGAGGGGCACCATCTTTTGCTGGTGGAGCCTTGGAGGTGATGGCCAGTGCCTTAGATTCTGTTGGGGATAAGAAAAGAGTGAGGCCCAAAATACATGAAAAGTGCAGATTATTTATTACTGACAACTTCACCACAAAGTCAGTTTGGCTGCTTTTAGCACACGTCAGGTTAGAACTTCAGTTAACAATACAGGTAATTAGCTGTCAGCTTATCCTCATAGATAAAGCCTGTGCAATTTGGGCTGCTTGTTAACCCAGCTTTCTGCTGATAAGCACACTTTGATTTCTTAGGAAAACTACTCTACGGCACACTGAAAGCACAATACAAACAGAGCCCAAAGGCCCAGTTCTGGCATCTCTGATAAACCATTCTCCCGTGAGAACAGCAGCACAAAGAGACAGATAAGTGGACAGAAGTCCAACCTCCTACCCATGTCTACAATACGCTGCTTAAAAAACCAGTCCCCAGGCCCTTCTGTTAAGAAGGAGGATTGCACAAAGCAAGGTAACATAATGGTGTTCTGTCTGAGGAAAAGACAGCCCAAAGCCAGCCACATTTAAGCCTCTACATGTTTGCAGGTCTCTCATCCTCGTTGCAGTCCCTGTCCTGGTTTTCAGTGTCCTTTAGTGCCTAATGCTTATCTCACTGCTAATTCTCTGAAGTTCATTATTCACACTAGGATGCTTCAGGAAGCCTCCTAGTCCTGGCCTCCTACTTCCTGTAGTCTTAAGTACAGAGTTCCAACTCTGACCTAGTTGGGAAAGACAACTTCTACTTTCCCTCCTCGACAAGGTTTTGTGTGTTCTTACAGTACTTCCTAACTTGCTGTCCTCCAAGACACTTCAGCTCTAACCCTTCCAGTGATGCAAGAGAAAAAGAATAGGCTTTGTGAGTCAAATTGCACTGATACACTCCCATGCTTTCCCTCCACGTGAAAACACATCAGCAACACAAGAGGAAACGGAGTCGAGTTGTGTCAGGGGAGGTTTGGACTGGAGATGGGTTGTCAGGCACTGTCCCAGGCTGCCCAGGGAAACAGCTGAGTCCCCTTCCCTGGAGAAGTGTAAAAGGTGTGTAGACGTGCTGCTAAGGCACGTGGTTTAGTGGTGGATGTGGCAGTGCTGGGTGAATGGTTGGATGTCGTGAACTTAAGGGTCTTTTCCAACCTAAGATGTGATGATTCTATGACACTAACTGATCCTGTCACACATCTCAGGCTCTCCAAGTCAAGACTGAAGAGGAAGGCTCAGTAGAGTTTGTGTCTGTAAGCACAAGTTCCCTCCCTGCCCAGGGATTTGGTTCCCACAACGTTTTGCTTCAATACCAAAGTTAGGGAAGAGCAACTTGGTAAAAGCATCAGGTTCAAGATCAAATGCAAATACCTGATCCACATGGCAGGCACATAGATCATGGAACAGGACAGCACAGGCACTCAAAGCTTATCTGTCCTCAAAAATCATTACACAAACTAAGGAAGTATCAAGGTAGATATCAAAGCTTATTAAACAAAACACTCTCATCTGCTCCCCAAAGATGATGCAGGTCACAGATGCTATAGGCTGGAAGAGTACATCAGAATACACTCATCACTGCCTTTTCTCCCTAGGCACTAGGAGCAAGACTATGGGGCTGTGTAGGCTTCTGGTTTAACATGATACAGTTTGTGTTTTCCCAGGGGATGGCACTAGCACACATCCCCTCCCCCACTTCAACATACTTGCCAAGAAGACAAACAGAGAGACCTTGCTCCCATTTTCCAGAGCCCACCAAGGACTTTGAGAGAACTACTCTGCAGGAAATGAGCTCTACCACAACAAGCTGGGCAGTCACATCCCCACACCCAGCCGGGTCACCTACCTGAGCTGGGAACCTGAAGATCAATCTTTACATCAAAGTCATGCACTTTAAAAAGATCTTCTGAGAGGTCACTGGCGGATTTAGAGTTCACATCTTTATCCTTCCCTTGACCCTGCAATGGAAACTACAGGTAAGTCCCCAAATCTTTTATCTATCCAGATAAACAGAGGTAAAAGTTGCCCGTGCCCCACTTCTGTCACGAGTATACTTAGTTTAGCTTCCATACTGCTACAGAAACTTAGTTTTCTTTCCCCGGGAAAGCTTTTTGCTGTTTCTTTTCTATGGTAATTCTCTACAGGAAACCTATTTCTAGAACTGAAGCATGCACATCCACTGTTAGTCACAAGCTTCTAGAGGGGAATGGTGACAGTGGGAGGGAAGCAACAGAAAAGGAAACTTGCCTTACTCATGTCCTTTGGAGCATCTGGTAGTACACCAGACCCATATTTTGCATTTAACTGGGCAAGGATGGCAGCTTGGACAGCAGGATCTCTGGACTGTAGAGGGGAAAAAGGGAAAAACACAATCACTGCATTTAAACTGGCAACCACTGTGTGCTCACATCCATCAGTCTGCAACTGTAAGAGGTTGTGCATCAGTTACCCCAGATTTCAGGACCTCAGAGACAATTTAAAATCCCCCTCATACCTGTGTCATGCACCTGACAGTGACAAAGTAAAAGTTACCCTTCAGAAAGTCTTTCTTGGAGAAAAAGCATCTCCTGTTGATATGGTTTGCTCTTGTGACTAAGCAACAGTATTGTCAGAGGCTGAAACACTCTACTAGAAAGAGACAACCCTTAGAAAGACCATTTTCTTTACATAATAGCTGTCTACCATAACAAAGCTACTCAATTATATCAGGAATTATATCAGAAATAATTGTCTAATCCAAGCCCTGCAACAAATTTCCTTGCCAGCTCATGGAGACTGATGAGAGCCACCAGAACCATGTCCTATTCCAGAACAGACCTCAACAAAAAGCCAGATTGCTCAGAAAGCAGGAGCTGCTGGTCACCTTGCTATAGGTATTATTAATACAGCCAAGGATTGCAGTAATAGATTTTGCCACAGTATAACCCAAACTTCCTCTGTGAAACTACTTTATCCATCACAGGCCCCCAGTCTTCTCTCTCTCTCTTTAGGGGTAATTTCAACTAGTAAGAAGTGAAGCTCACACCTAGAGCAAAGTCTTCTCAGAGCTAACTAAGTAGAGTACATCTACATAGAAGAGCTCACTAGAGAAGACTTAAACCCCGCTTGCTCCATGTACATCTCCCCACATCTCTTATGGCCTTCACACTTTGCATTAAAAAGAAATAAAGTTGCTTTTTCCTTCTTTAAGGATGAGCCCAGGATCTCACTCAACTCTTATCTCACCCTGACACTGGGAACATTAAAAGCACATGGTACAGTTGGGAATGAACACAGACATTTTCCTGCCCATTCTCTGCAGTCTATTGGTTTCTGTTACTCTGCAAATGGCCTCGATGGAGCTGCAGGGTCAGACTCACATTAGACACTATGGTGGGTTTGCACTGACGCCTAGTGAAGGGATCCATTTGTTGGTTTTTCATGCTGTGGCTCTCAGCCTGGGGAAGAAAAGGGAAAAAAAAAAGCTCATGGTTTTGCAGAGTTAGCTACTTGCACCCTTATACATCCTCCCCCAGCACCCCATCCATGCAAGCACTCATCAGCTGTGCACAGCATCAAGAACAAAGGAAGATACGACAGCACTGCAGATCACCATGATTTTTTACACACCCACCCACAGTCCTACACCTCACAGGGCACAACTTATCTCCTGACTGAGCATACAACAGGAAAGAGGTGTACAGCTTTGAGGATAGCTAAGGCATTTGTTATCAAGCCTAGCTCCTCCTTACTACAGGTGTCACTGCAGAGAAGTGAGTATTTCCTACGCTGTTTTATTCTCTGGAGTCTTCCTTCTGATCTCAGTGCGTTAAGGATGCAGCAGGTGCACAAAATGCACCTTCCCTATTGCAGTCAGGCATCTGCTGGTAATTGAGTTGATCGAAAGGATCAAGGAATCTGCACTAGAATGATGTGATTTGCCACACATGAAAGGCTTTTATGTCATTCAAAGATGTATTAACTTCCCCATGCAATTATCCTCTTTGCATCATTCCATCCCTACTTGTACAGCAGTATTAATTCAGCACTATTTACCACAAGAGCCTTCTCAGACTCAACGATATTCCACTCTCTGTTTCTCTGGTTGATGTAACTGCAGAAGGGAGGGAAAAAAAAAACAGGAGGGTGGGGGAAAGAAAAAGAAAGTGACTGTCATTTATCAATCCCCACACAACAAAATGCCTGACAGCATTCTTTGCAGCTTCATCCTGCTCGCAAATTACTCTTGTTGCAATACAGCTGCTACCTGGGATATGGGGAAGAGATTTCATGTCTTTGACAGCTGTAACTGAGTGACAGACACTAGCAAGTGATGACAAGCAAACGCTAATTACCAGAGCCATCACGACACACGTTGCATTAACAGACTGCACAGGAAAGAAGAGACAAAAATTCTGCAGTTAACTCACTACTGCACTAGTTTCTCTTCTCCGTGTATTGTGATTGATGCTACTTAAACAACCAAAGAAAGCCCAGGCTCTGCTGCTTACCTGATGGCAGAAATGTTTTTTGTTCGCTGACGATCCAGGGCCTCTGCTCTCTCTTCAAGTTCATTCAGTTGATCTTGGATCTGTTTGGCCTTATCTTGGTCCCCCAAGTCCTCAGCCATAGCCTTCAACCAAACAGTAACTCATTAAGCACTCCTCTCTACCACAGAGCTCATCAGAGAAATGTGGGATGGCCCCAGGAATCAGCTAACCCTACTCCAGCTCTAAGTGTTCTACTCTGCACAGCATGGATACAACATAGAGGAAACTCTCCTTACAGCTCAAGGCAGAACAGGACTTGTTACTCTGAAGAACTCTGAAAACCTTTGAAATCCCTTAAACTAAGATGTAGGAACGCTAGTCCCAGCATGAGAAGAGCAAGTCAGTGCCATAAGTTACACGTTCGATTAAAATCTAGCATCGCTACTTACAAGCTCAGGAGAAGAGCTTGTCAGTTATCACTTCAGGGATCTGGAGAGACCCCTGCCACACCAGCTCACCAACTAAAGCAGCTTCTTGTGCCACCTGGTGACAACAAGAAGCAATTGCACCAGCCATCAGGTGACGGTTCACCCCTGAGTACAAGCCAGTGAAACATGACTTTTATTATTCCTGTTTTAACAAGTACAGGAAAGAAGCTTTCCAATGTTATCATGAGGTGCTCTGAACATGAAAAAAAGGGAAACAGAACAAAGGGCTTCTAAAGCAGAATCAAGACCTTCCTGTTTAAAGTGCACAGAGACAGCTATGACTGCTGGCAACTGCCCTTAGAAAAAGAAGGTGATAGCTTTAACAGGGTTCTGTGCCCACCTTTTAGCTGCACAGTTAAAGCTGACTACCACCAAAACCCAGATGAGCTCCAGTTCTTCAAAAAGAAATCAAAGCCTGCATTAAACTTGCAGGCATCATCTCATCTCTCACCTTCTCCTTTAACAGCTGAGTCTTCTTCATGGCGTAATTTGGAGGTGCTTTTCTGAACCTCTCCTTCTCTTTCACAATCTGCAAGGTGCAGAGGGAACAGCAAAAACATGCAAGGATGAGATGCCTGTGGCAATGCAGGCACTAGAAGCAACAGATCAATATCACCCAAGAAATGTGTTTACTGCCATGGACTTTTCCTCACGCTCTTCTTCTGTTGCATTTTTTGTGCCTTGGTACTGAGTTACAGCCCCATTTCCCTCACTTAGGACCTGACACCAGAATTCAAAGATTGCTCCTTTTTTTTCTAACCCTAAATCCCTACCTCACTTGCTGCTTTATATAAAAGCATGGTGTGAGCTGAAATTGCAAGCAAAGAGTGCTTGAAAGTGCTAGCACTCGCTTCTCTGTTGTGCAGACACCTGGAGCCAAAGGCCTGAGAAATCAGCCTGAACCCATCAGCCTGAGACACTGAGAGTGTGAACCCATCAGCCTGAGAAGAGGCTGAAGGACAGCGGCTGATAGCAGCAGTTGTGTTTTGGCTGTAGGTTGTGGAACTGTGCAGACAAACAACTTCAAAACAGTTTCAGCAAGGCCACTGTGTTCAAAAACAACAGCTTCACGTCTCTGTAATGCCTGTAAGGAGCATGCTTTCATTTTACAGGGTGCACGCTGGGAGGAGCTGCAATAAAGGAATGTCATTCATCACGCTGCACTGCTGGTAAGGAGTGTGTTCCCCAGTTTCAGTGACAGACTGCTAATCACACTCAGTGTGAAGCAAGTACTCAACTGAACTGTGATGAATGCAGCTATCATAATGCTGGTAGCTTTTCAGAGTTTGAGAACTAAGCTGCCATACTCAGGCTAGGAGTTCAGATCTCTGCACAAGTTCAAGAGAAGGTAACAGGGCACAAAGGACGCAGTACAGAAGGACTGAGCATCAAACGACAGCTGGATTGCCTATCCAGTTATGCAACCCCATTTTGAACCTTTACAGCACTGCCACAGCCTCACCACAACGTGCTGTTTACCTCCTCAATGTCCTGGTCATTAAACTTGTAGTTAAGGGCTTCTTTGATGGACACTTCCTTCTTGTTTATCTCATCTAGCGTGGGTAGCTGCATCCCAGCAGAGAACATCTAAACACGAGAGACAGAGAGGTTACTTTCCACTTAAAAGTATCCCTCGGCAGAAGGCTGCTAAGAGGAAACTCAAGTCTGGCAAACTTACCGCTTCTTTCCACTTCATAAACTCACTTTCAGTGAATTCCTGATTTGAGACAAATTCCAAACGAAATACACGTGAATCACTGCCATGCCTGCAAGAACAAAGTGGAACAACGTCCCTCTCTGATGGTGCAGAGCTGCTATCTTGGATCTGTAGGGGAAAACTGATCCAAGAAGCCCAAAAGCACACACTTAAGGTTACTCTTGTGGCTCGCATGCCACCTCCTCTGAACTTCAACCAGGGCAGAAACAGTTCAGAAGCCTCCATCAGCTATTAGGAGTAACGCAAAGGAATGCTAAGACAGTGAGCTGCAGGGAAGAGCCACTCAGTCGTGGTAGAAAAACCCTCAGGAGGACAGAGAAACACACCCTGCTCATACCTACACCTTACATACTCTACTGATGACCCATGGCATGACCTTCAGAAACGCAAAGCTGCCTTGTGTTTGGGCCAGTAGAAGCAACCTTTAAGCACTATTGAACTGGTCAGTGCTGGAGCCAACCCCAGTCTAATTCTTCATTCATTGGCCAGTCAAGATAGAAATCCCTGAACACTTTCTGCAGAGCACTACCAGCTAAACTACCCTCCTGCTAGTAGGCAATACCAAAATGACCTGCCTTGGTGTAAATCTCACGTGAAGCACGGAGCTCTCTCCTGAGGGGGTCACTGAATGTCGCAATGGATTTAGTTTTCTTCTCCACGCTGGCACCCATGTGCATTCTCCACATGCTTTCCTGTTTCTCCCAAATGGCTAATGTCATCTTGTCCTACCTGACCAGGATGCTTTGTACTGTAACTGATAACCTTCACCTCCCGATCCTTGTAAGGGCCCTAAGAACTGAGAAACCTGATACTGCATTCAGCTTCTTCCTTCCAAAGTGCCATTCTACGTTGTGACACATATGCCAGGCCCACCATGGGTGACTTTAAGAGATATATATTTCTAAAACCTGACTATAACAGTGGAGAAAAACATAACAACAGAGCATCACAAAGCTCAAGAGGCATTTATAACCAGCCAGGGGTTACTAACACCCATGTATTGCTCAGGTATCAACACAACCACAAGTTTCTGCATGAGATTTTGTCTTTCATTCCCATTACACCCAAGGGGTGTAAAAAACCCAAACAAACCTAACCCCGACACCTTAGCAGGAAGCAGCATGGCAAGGCCCAGGCTGCTTTTTGGCTCTCATCTCCAAGCCACACGCAGCACATTACTTGCTATGAAAAGGACACCGATTCCCAAACTGATGAGGACTCCTCTGGTATCTTACCTCAGCTGCAGTCCTTTGTTTGTCCGGGTGCCCCCGAGCTGGTAAACCTTTGCAGTCTCTACAACACCAGTTATTTCAGCCACCTAGAGCACAGAATTCAACATTCAGGCAGAAGGATGGGAGAGGGTTGGTGTGTTGTGTTCCAGGAAGATATCTGCCGTGTTTAAGTCTTTTCAATAGACACCAAAAACACCTTCAATCTAACTAACAACTCCAACTAGACCACTGGAAGGAAGACTCTTCAGTGTATACTGTCAGACACTGAATCAGTTGCTTCGTGCATCACCTTTGAGTTGAAAAATTACACCATCTGAATGCTCAGTGCAGTTATCTCCTCAGTTCTGGCTTCCTGACCAAATGGTGTACACCTTCCTACTTCTCCTGTTTTTCTCTCAGTCAACACTGGCTTGGGTAAATGTATGTCCCAAATGAAGCACACCAGTGCTGCTCACGTACTAAACACATTCCCCGTGGGGACCATTTCGGGGAACATTATTGCATCCTCTGATTGTGCAGTTACAGCAATAGAACAGAAAAAAACCCCACCCCTGTGCTCTCAACCACCTTCTCTTCTGAGGCACACTGATGGACCAGAAATACTTAGTTAAAAAAACCAATCAAGACATTCAATAACTTGGGAACATTCCCAGAAACGAAGAGTAAACCCATCCTTACTTGGTCAAAGCGGAGCCCTCAACT
This sequence comes from Urocolius indicus, assembly GCA_013401255.1. Lineage (NCBI taxonomy): Eukaryota > Metazoa > Chordata > Aves > Coliiformes > Coliidae > Urocolius > Urocolius indicus. The sequence goes on from WBNH01004019.1 coordinate 250,769, forward strand.
CTAGTTTGCAATACAAATGATGAGACAAGACAGCATGAACCAAAGGTGTAAGAGCAGCTTTGTCAGTGCTCCCTCTCTCTCGCTAAATCTGTCTCTTCCCATCACTGGTCCCACAGATTTCTTTGTTTTCAGACCAAGTTCCCCTGTGCTTGTCTGTCAGCAATCATACTTTCCAGTTAGAAGCATTAACCACCCGAAACCAACCACAGCCACCTGAGGATGACCAGGGCTGCGACTGTCCCATCACACAGCACCATAAAAAAGGAACTTAGGAAGCCCTTGGGGCTGCAACTGACCCGATACACAGGTTTGCTGTTGTGATTGCCAATGCCAATGCGCACGAAGCAGCCGGTGACGGTCTTGGCAAAGAAGGGCATGTGGCACCAGCGCTCCAGCTTGTGCCGCGACAACCGCACGCGGTTCAGCTCCTCGGGCAGCGACACCGGCTGCGACTTGGGAGGGATTTCTTCTTTCCTGATTTGGGAAAAGGTGAGAAGGAATCAAATGGTGGGGGGGGGAAGAAAAAAATAGCAGAAAGAAGCAGAAGTAGAGGCCTGATCAAAGAAGGGGCCGTGAGAAAGGTGCTGACCGCTACATCAGTAGTGAAAGCAATGACTCGGCATGCACTGGGTGATTGTAGACATGGAACAGGCCTCACACTTGCTAACCACATCTCCACCCTGGCAGGGTTCTGTGGCTGCTAAAATGTAGGACTAAACAAATGTGTAAACAACAAGGGTAAAGGGGACTAAAGAGAACAAGGAATTGAAGTCACAAACCCATCCAAAGTCAATGAGGAGCACTGTGAGGGTGAGGGAGCCCTGGCACAGGCTCCTCAAGGAAGGTGTGGAGGCTCCTTCTCTGGAGGTTTCCAGACCTGCCTGGACACATTCCCGTGTGACCTGATTGAGGGGAACTGGCTCTAGCAGGGGGTTGGGTTGGATGAGCTCTGGAGGGCCCTTCCAAGCCCCACCATTCTGTGATTCTACGAAATCTGGTCCATGCATCATGATATAGAAGCCAAAGACTCTGTGCAATGCAAGTGTGCCCGGAGGCAAAACCACTTTAGAGACACTGAATTGTCCCCAAATAATCCTCTAAACCCTCATATGTCTAGCTGAAGTGGCTCTCTGTTTTTTTAACACACACAAGTAACAACAGTCCAGTGTTTACTTACTCTTCCTCTTCATCAGAGGACGAGGATCTGGATGAGCGATCACTTTTCTCACTAGACTTATCATCCTCCTCCTCCTCTTCATCATCAGAGTACACTTCACTAGTTTTTAATGGCTGTTTTTTTGCAAGCAATTCAGCTGGAGGAAGGAGGACAGAGAACAAGGGAAACCAAGCTGTAAGTTTTGTAAAAAAAGCTTCCTTTTAGAGCTCAAACATTACTGTTTGGTTTTTTTTTAAAGAAGCAGATAGCTCTTCATTTGACACTGGACACAAGTGTCACACGTTCAAATCCACTAGTGAGCCAAGCACTCCACTGTATATGTATGAAGAGAGAAATCAAAGTATCTAAAAGCACTTCAAACCTTAGCTGCATTTATCTTCAGGCTCCCAACTTGACTGCATGTAGCAATACAAGATGGGCAAAATGACTGGATACACGAGATAAAATTATTGTGATCAGACACCCTCATGGCTATTTTGCAAAAAAAAAAAAAACAAAAACCAATCTAAATCTCATGTTTGGAGAGGACCATAATAAAATCCTGTGAAACAACAAAAAGGGCTGCTTTAACAGTCTGTGGCAAAGCAGGTAAGATGAGGTGCCAGTGAAGAAACAGGCAAACCTAGGCAAGGTAGCACAAATACAACAAATACAGTGAGGATGGTTCAGAGGTGAAAAGGGACCAATATGGAACTAAACATCACTAAGTGATGCACAACGGACTGCAGTGAAAGCCCGCTTTATCTTCAGACCACTCCAGGGAGAGGGGAGGAAGTAACACAGCACCAGTGGTGCTAAACAATACAATGTCACGTTGGGCTAAAGACCAAGGAAGGCACAGGCAGGGAATTCCTTTACTCTAAGGTGCAGGATTGTTGCATTAATAAATGCAGCACTTTCTGAAAGCTGTAGTAACGCCTCAAATCGCTTTCATACCTGTTCTGTTCTTCCTTTTCTCTCTTTCTGCTTTTAGCTCCTCCATTGCCTGAGATTTCTTGTCCAGCTTCTCATCTCGCTTTGATCGCCGCTCTTTATTGTGTGACATGACCTAAAATACGGGCACAGAAAGTCCCTCAACACCAGGAGCAATCCATAAACTCAAATGCATTAAAACCAAGACTGTTTTGCACACTTTGGAAGCTTTTCCAATAGCAAACGACCAACAAACTCCATTCTCAAACAGGTCTTTTCTCAAGTTGGTTTTTACAGAGGCTGAGGAGAGGGAAATCAATCTAAGGCGTAATTCCCTGTGTCAAAAATAACCATCATCTTTACACTTCTACCACCAAGTTTTAGTCCCCAAACTCCTTCAAGTTAAAAAAACAGGGTTGGAGAAATAAAAAGGAAGTAATTCTGCAGCTAACAAGTGATGAGGAAGAACTAGACGAGTATTCTTCCCCTTGGCTTTTTCCTCTGCAAGGCTAAATCCAGGCAGCTCTCACCCAGTAGCAATGAGAAAAGTTATGTCAGAAAAAAAAAGTAAAGGGGAAATAAAAGGTGTGTGTAAAGTCTGCAGTACAGATCCAAATCTTAAACACTGTAAGTCCTCTAACAGTTTCAGTGTCTAACAGGTCTGCCTGGAATTCCAGCTAGACACAGAAAGCAGCTTCTATAATAAGCATAAAAGACAATCATTTGGAGCAAGTCCAAGTAAAAAGCTCTGCTTAAGATCCTTTTACCTACACATGTATGTATATGTGTGCACACATTATGTGTTTTATACATATGGACCATCCAAGTTTATCCAAACATACATTCTTTAGAACTGAGGGTACAGGGAGATGAAATTCACTCTGCTTCACACGTGCCTAAGGGCACACTCATCTCACCTCATTTAAGTGGTAACCATCTGTTCCACTGGTAAAATAACATGGAGTAAACTGCCAGCTGAAGATTCAGGATCTGTCACACTGAGGCAACAAGTGCAAACTACCAACTAGTTCTTAGATGGCTAAAGTTAGGCAAGACAAACCCCATCCCGTTGTGGGAGTCCATCTGCCCAGACTCTACAGCTAAGGGCAGGACCTTACCCACCTGAAACTACAGACAGCTCAGCCATTTGAAACTACAGTTCAGTTGGAGGCCTCACCCCAAAACTGGTGTTATCCTCTTCTTACTGGAGGTGGAATAAATAGAGAACTACTCCTGCTCCTCCTAGCATTCAAGCTTTGACAACCCTACCAGCAGAAACTAAGCATTCTTTCTATTGTATGTGCATGCAAAACAGTCAAGACAACAGCTGAGCAGCTTCTGGCCTACTCTCTCAACCTTTCACTTGCAAGGCAGAGTCTGGATGTAATGTTTCAGCCTGAACCACAGAAGTCCTGCTAAAGAAACTGCAAAAGGCTGCTTGCTTGTTCTCATATGGGAGAACTATCACAGCAACCCTAGATACAGCTGTAACTCAGCATTTTCCATTAAAAGGAGCTATCAGTACACCTCTCAGGCCAAAGATGCTCATTTCTGTTAACAAACTCAAGACAATTTGTGCATACAATCAATCTGAATTCTGACCTGCTTACCACGCTGCTCAACATGAAGTGAGAACATTAGGGGCAGAGAGAGGCAGCATCCTAATGCCTACTACCAAGGAAAAGGGTTTGCTGCTGGGGGCAGTCATTTCCTACCTGGGATTCCTGGATCTGTGTGAGTTTTTTCTTCTCCTGCTCCTCCTCTTGCTTTTTCTTCTTCTCTTTCTTTTCTTTCTTTTTTGCCGTTTTTAGTTTCTTCTTGATTTCAAATCTAGGAGCAGATATGGAAACAAAAAGAAAGTGTGAAAGCATGCATCCTCCCTGGGTGAGCAAAGCATCTGAGCAGTGCCACCTCAGCACAAGTTGTTAGTAGGCTGTAACAAACCCTTTCACTGCTTGCTCCAGATGGATAACGCTTTAATGCTGCCCTGTCACCCCTTCCCATCCCTTCCTTTCCACAAGAAAAGTAAGATCATAGAATCATAAAATGCTGAGGGTTGGAAGGGACCGTTAGAGCTCATCCAGCCCAACCCCCCCGTGCCAGAGCAGCTCCACCTAGATAAGGTCCCACAGGAACGTGGCCAGGTGGGTTTGGAAACGTCCCAAGAAGGAGCCTCCACAGCCTCCCTGGGCATCCTGGGCCAGGGCTCCCTCGCCTCTACAGGGAAATAGTCCTTCCTTATGTTTCAATGGAACTGTGTTCCAGCTTCTTCCCATCACCTCTTGTCCTGTCACTAGATACAAGAGGAAGAAAAGCTGATCACAGAAATGTGCAGCTTATTGCAGCAAGGCACTGTCCCCGGTGAAAAGACACCAGCTGAAGGTCAGGCTGTTTTCTAGCAGCAAAGGCTGTTGCACACCGGCCTGACTCAACTGTCTCCAATAATAACTTGAGAGGAAAAGAAAATTCCTGAGCCAGTGGGCAGTGAACCAGACATCTCAGAGATAACGTTGCTGCTGCAAACTTGCTGTTCTTGCTGCCTCTACAGAGATGCAAATTCAACAAGATGACTGGTTCAATCGCTTCATCCTACAAAAGCCCAGTCCCAGGCTGTGTGGTGTGAGAGGATTTCTGCATCCTCTCCTTCAGAGTATGTCTGAAAACCTTCACCCTGGAGCGGGGACACCCCTCAAGGTTCCACTCAAGAGCTGAAAGAGAATGGCCTGCTGCCTTTGATATGGGTGAGTAACATTCTCTAGGAAGTAAGTGTTCTCTATTAAAATAAGCTTTAAGCTGTTTATTCCATTAATCATCAGTAGTAGCTACAGTACTAATATTGTGTAGTAAGCGTTCCTCTCAACCAGAGCCTACTAAACCAGAAACCCCATATCCTTATCCTGATTGCAACTGCACATGAAATGCATTTCCAATCCCAACACTCATATTCTTCTGTAAAAATAGAATGCTGGTTTGCTCTGCCCTCAGAGTCTGCCATCATCACCCTGCAGGCACGGGGAACACTTACAAACAGCCAACCTAAAGGGTGAGGATACTCCACATTCATCCAGTTCCTGCCTCCAACTCTAATAACAGTTGGCTATTTCACATCACTTGAAACTCAGTCATTAAACTTGGCTGTCTGAAGTCACTCTCATGCTAACTATTTTGTGCTTGAACTCCAGCTTTCTACCAGTACCAGTCTGTCTAAGAGTGACTGCAAACAAGTCCCAGTGAGTCCTCCTTCAGCAGCCACATGTCCCTCAGACTCAGGCAGTTTCTGCAGTGCAGTTTGGGCACTGGCATTTCTGTCTTCAGGAAATATGTCACCCTGAAATCTTATTTCCAGCTGTTGTATTCTGCTGGAACTGTCCTGAGACTGAGGCTGCACTGCAGCATGGCCTGGCCATTGCTTTGGTGAAGTGTGCACATGGACAAACATGAGAAAAAACAAACCCAAAACTTCACTGAATTTCCAATAACTGATTAAAAATGTCATACAACACGTTTTGTTCTTCTTCAGTCCTTTAAACCTGGAGTTTGTAGACAAGAAACTGAGGTGCCAGAGGAGCTCGTTGCCCTTTATGCCTTTAACGTGATGCACAACACAGCAGGCACAGGCATCATTTCACATGCAACACCTGCTGTAATCCCAAAGAGCTCACAGCACACTCTACATACGAGATAGACAACTGAAACAGTCAACTTGCTATAAAGTTAAATAACTACCTCACCACCACCCCTTTAGTTCTACCTGCCAACCCCTTTCCACAGAACAGGACAAACCCGTTTCAGATGAAGCCAGCACCTCGAGCTTCGATTGTTTAGCTCCTTTGTATCGAGTATCCCCCAGCAGTTGTTCCAACAGAGAGACTCTCAGTTACCATTGAACAGTGAAGAAAACCTAGAAATATGACATCCTTCTACTTGACCTAAATCCAATCTTTTATTCATTTTCCTTTGAGGAGAGCAGCAGCCTAAAGTCATCAAAAGCAGCGTTAAAAGCACAGACAGACAGGCACTGCTCCAGCTGTGGCTTGGAGAAATGGCCAGTCTGACAGTAGCTGTGTTGAGTGAATCGTGTCAAAACACGCCAGACCTCTGGAGAATTTTCTCAGCGGGTGAGAAGAAAGAGGAGTGACTGAAAAGGTGAGAAACTGGAGAAAACCTGCCCCACCAGTGCCAAATCTTTGCTGTTAGACACATGGGAAGAAAAAGACTTTAACCACAAAGAAGCTGCCTGACTAAGATAGTGTTACAGTAACAAACAAGCAGAGCCACAACACCGAAGGTAGAAATCCACAAACTCTCTTGAAAATGGAGCCCTGGCCCAGGGAGGGTGTGGAGGCTCCTTTTTGGGACGTTTCCAAACCCACCTGGACACCTTCCTGTGTGACCTGATGTAGGTGGGAGCTGCTCTGGCAGGGCAGGTGGACTGGATGAGCTCTAAAGGTCCCTTCCAACCCCCACCATTGTGTGATTCTGTGAAAATGACACAGCCAACACCTCTCCTCATTATTTCAGTACCTCTCTCTACTGCTAAGGGCCCCAGCTAGCTTCACACCCATGGAGAGGTAACCCTAACGCTGCTCTCTGCTTCACTGCTGTTTTCTGAACACTTCCAGCAGCTCATACACACCTTACACCTTCTTTGCCTGTTTCCAAAGTACCGGCACGTGCACCAAGAAAAGACAGAAGAGAAAGCAGCCCTTGTAGGTGACTGGCAGAAGCAGTAGTACAGCTACAACAGCAGCAGACAGAACCACACACGTGCAACAGCTGTGAAACCTTCAGAAACTGGCTTTTACAAGAACATTTTACAAGAATTCCTGCTGAGTGCTTCTCAGCTAGCTACGGGACAATTTACACAAAGCATCCACAGTGAAGCTGAATTCCCTTTACAGTGCTGAATGCCCGGACCCCAAACGTGAGAGCACAGTTAGCATGTTCTCCACACAGCCTGTATCAATTTACTACCAAATAGCAACAGACAGAAAATTCACCTTCTCTTGAGCACTTCTCTCTTCTCTATCCTGTTAAACAGCTCCTGCTCTCTCTCCTTTTCTGTCATTTGTTCCAGTCGAGCTCGGTCTTCTTCATCTCCCATCAGGTCTTCTCCATAGCCATCGTGGAACTCTTCATCTTCAGAGGAAGAATCTGAATCTGAACTAGATGAGGAGCTGTTGCTTTCCGAGTCAGAGACCTCTCCTAAAGCAAAAACACAAGGCAATGGGATTTGACTGGGACTGATTCGATGTTCACATGAAAAAGCCATCTGACAAAGTTACAGGAATGGTTTTTCTGCTTCTGTGTCATTACAGATGTGCAAGGGTTCCAGGTGAGAGCAAATGCTTGCAAGATAAGCTCCTGCTTGCACGACAACATTATATACCTCTCCCTTTGTCATCACAAGGGGTTTGGGAAGGGAAAACACATCAACGGGAAGAAAAGAAAACGCTCCCCAACCACAGCTGGGACATGCTAGAAGGCAGAATGTGATTTTTCCAGGAGAAAGTCCAGCAAGGGAATGTGTGTCCCATTCTTTGGTTGATACAGCACATACACGTCAAGCTGTGGCAAGTTAAAGAGTCGTCCAGACTACCAGTAACACACAGAAAGCTCTTTAACACTGCTTTTCAGTGTGCACACACAAAGGGTTAACTTCCCTTGGAACCACACTCAGCAGATGCAGGTGCAAAATATCTTACCCTCTTCAGGTGCTGAGCTCTCAGCCGAGCTGTCTTTATCCGAGCTGCCTGAGGAGGCAGCTTTGTTCATCTGTCTCTTCATGGCTCCTTTCTTCTCAGCCTTACCCGCTTTTCCTTTTTTTTTGTTTTTAGAACCTCCGACAGTCCACTGAGAGGAAAGAACCAAGAAAGGGATGATGAGACAGGAGCATCACGCTCTTCACCCTTCCCCCAAAACAGTGGAGTAGGAACAACCGAGAGAGAACCAGCCCAATACCTGACAGCAACAAACAGATCTGCAAGGAAAAACACGAAACCAAACCACACAAACCTCCAGAGCAATAAGAAACTGATGGAATCAAAGCATTTCACAAGTGTTTTGAGATTTAGGGGGTGGGGTTTTAAAGGGACACCCCTTTGAAACCAGTGGAGGCTTGGTATCTGCCAGGAGAAAAGAAGGACCAGAAACACTGCCTTAGGAAAACCGATTTCACAGGAGTGTCCAACTGTGTTTGTAACCATCAGCTCCAGCTTACTCCTACTAAACAGAAGCAACAGGTGTGCTTCCAAAACTAATCTATTCAAGAGCAGATATGAGATTTAATGAAGGCACAGTTACACACAATACCCTTTCCTAAAGCCCAGTTTTACCACGAGCCTAATGATATTCCCTGTTAACCGTGCCCAGGTAAATCAGTTAAAACCAAGCTTGCACTCTGCCTGAATCTGTTCAAACCTCAACGTCTCCTGGCCACATCAGAAAAGTGCATCTTATCTCTTTGTTCAAGACCTCACCAGTGTACTGGTGAAACAACAAAGGTGAGAAGGTGAAACTAAGTATTTCACAGGGAGGAGCAGAACCAGAAGGCTCTGAACCAGGGATGCAGAGGTGCCTCCTTCCCGGAGATCTGCCCCTTCTCTTCAGTGTTCTAACACTGAATTATTCCTCAGGCTGTATGGCAAGGAAGATGCACAGAGAAAGCCACAGCGTGCACCACAGTTACATCAAGACCTTGAGAGGTCATGCTGAGATGAAAGAGGCTAAGATCAGATAAACCCAGCACGTTCACTTGTTAATAAAGTGTTTAATAGCTGTAGGTATATGCATTACAGATCAGTGCTCTCAGCCTCTGACTCACAAGTGGAACAGCGGAGAGAACCTGAGCCCAGGAAAACGGGACTGAATAGAAAGCTGTGTGACAACCCCTTAAACAGAAAAAGGCATTAAAAAACCTGCCCCAACCTAGGAAATGTTGCTTTGGTTTCTGTTTCACCCTGGAAATTACACTTCATCTCACTTTTTGTTTATGCCAGTGACTTCTATGTCTCGTAAGTCACAACAACTGACTGTGCCCAGGCTCAGTGCTGTCACAAAGCCAAAGCCTTCCTCATCCAACAGAGGTGATCGAGCTACTCCAACCTCTCAGGAATGCCTGTTCATTCCATGACCCACTACAGGACAGGACAAGGGTTTGAGCAAGCCTGAAGGACACATAAATCATCAAAACCAGGACAATGGCAGCGTGAGGCTCTTTAAGGTTCGTAGGTTGCTCTTGCAGGTTCAGGAACCATCAGTTGTCACTGGATGATCACACTGTATTGTTCAGAAGGAGGCTAGCCAACATCAAGTTTCTTCTTACAGCAGAGAAAGGTATGACAGAGATTAGCAGGTCTGGGGATGGGGAGGACAGCCTGCAGTTGTCCAAACCAGCCTCAAGCCCGTTCCTCACACTCTAACAGAGCAGCAGAGATCACAAACCGTTTGCATTTAGCAGCAAATAAAAATGCACACACATACAGTCAGTCAGAAGCATTTGTTTGCTCCATTTCCCTCCATGCATCTCAAACAGTAAACAACCACATTCCCAAACCCTGTCCTCTATTGCAGCTTCCCCAGCTCCCCTCTTCCACGTTCCAGTCAGGCAGAGCAGCACTTTCTATGCACTTCCCACAACCACAATACCTCCTCTCAGCAGCCCCCCTATTCACTGCTGCCTCCTCGGCCACCATCTGGAACCCTCTGTGGTTCCAGACACAGCAAGTTAATAAACCCACACGCAAGTGTGCCACAACATGGCTTTCTGGTTATTGTTTAGTACTATCAAACAACGAGACTTTACGGTTCATTCCCAGAAGGACATTTCCAGTTCTCCACATCCTTCCGAGGTTCACAGCATTGTCCCAAAGAAACAGTGGGACTCAATGAGCTGAAAGGTCACCTAACTGTGTTGCCCACTGAGATTTCATTTTGCAAACAGGTGTTCCCCCCTGACTTCTTCCTAACACGAACAGAAGACAGATGCACAGCCATGATCACCACACTGTCCTTGCCATGTCCTTCCCTTCCTCGACACAAGCTTTTTATAAGCAAAGGGTAAATGACAAGCCACAACATCAAAGCAAAACAAGTTTCTTACCAATGTGTTCTTTTCCTAGGCCACATAAACCTACAGGCCAAGACAGCTTAAGAGCACCAAGGTACCTGACATCAGCCCAGCTTACAAACTCATCCATTCTCCATTCATAGGGGGAGAACAAAAGACAGTGCTCCAGGCGAGCCATCAAACTGCAGTTTCAGCTCATCCGAAGACAACAGCAGGCAGCACAGGTAGGAAGATAAGGCAGCACTTACTGTCTTCATGATTTCTCAAAGCTGGGAGAAGTCTGGAGACAGCACTTCAAGGGCTACAAGGAGGAAAATGCCCTCTTACCCTTGAACTTACTATTAAACCTCATTTACCATTAAAGTGCTGTTAAAACTACGCAGTAACAAAAAGCCCTTGTTAACTTCCCCTGTCTTTCAGGGCCTGCATCTGCCACTTGGACACCTCAAACACCTTCACAACAGTAGCCCAGCAATTATAAAGGATCATTTTAGACACAAAGAGGAAAGCCCAGGTGTCAACATCAAGATGGGAAGGAGATAAGCAAATAAAGGAAACGAGTCGTGAAGCCACAGAAGAGGTTTTGCCAGGAACTGGATGTAAGAAAGCTTCATGGGCCAAAGTAGCAACAGCAACCTGATCCAGCCTTATTGTTCAAGCCCTCCCCCCAAAACAGCTCACTGGAAGGTAACTATGGAAAAAACATAAGTCTACCTACAGAAGGTTCAAATCCAGTTTAAGCTGCAAGTAAACATTCTCTCTAGAAGTGTTCTGAGGGTCCACATGGAGGAAAAAAACCAGCCAGAAGTGCTGAGTGACAACATCAAGATGACAGATACCAAATGCCAACAAAGGAGCCCTCTCCATTTGCTGTGGTGTAACCCCAGCCAGCAGCTAAGCTCCCTCCCAGCACCTCCTCACTGGCACAGCATGGGAAACTGAAAGGTCTTGTTCCTTGGGATAAGCATTACTTAGCAACAACTGAAACATCAGCATGTTATCAAACATGCTTCACGTACTAAATCCAAAATACAGAACTGTACCTGTGTAACTGTACCAGTTACTAGGAAGAAAACTAACTCTATTTCAGCCAAAAGCAGGACACCACAATCAAACTCGGGGATGGTACTGCCTGTGAAAACCTGCCAAGTTTCATTTAGCAAGCCTGGGCCAAACAGCTGGAGATGGCAACAGCCACACAACACTTGGTCAAGGAGTGCCTTGCATGACCCTAGCCTCACCAGCCAGTAAGCATCGTCTGCACTAACAAGCTTAATGACTTCTCTAGATATTAGATAGTGGCTTGTAACTGGATTGCTTTGAGCTAAAATTGCTCCCTGGGCCCACGGAAAAAGTTATTTCAGTGAAAAAATAATGAATTAAAAACACATATTCCATTCCAATACCTCCAGGAGTCCATTTCTGGAGCAACCTGTTCCACTTCAGAGCTCCTACATACATCAAGCCCCTGGAACTTATCCCCATGCTAGTTTGCAATGTAAAGCAGCTATCTGCAGACTGAATTTTACACCCATTTTGTCCACAGCTGGTTCACATTACTGCTTTGGACATGCCAACTTCCATACAATTAGCCTGTGCTACTCAGAAGGGACCTGGAAAGCTCATCCAGTGCATCCCCCCTGCCAGAGCAGCAGCACCTAGAGCAGGGCACACAGGGACTCATCCAGCTGGGTTTGGTTGTCTCCAGAGAAGGAGCCTCCACAGCCCATCTGGGCAGCCCCTGCCAGTGCTCCCTCACCTCAACAGGGAAGAAATTCTGCCTGGTGTTTCTTTGGAGCCTCTTCTGTTGCAGCTTGTCCCCGTTGCCCCTTGTCCTGTCATTGGCCATCACTGAGCACAGCCTGGCTCCAGCCTCCTCACACCCACCCTTGATGGATTTGTAACATGAATGAGGTCACCCCTCAGGCTCCTCCAAGCTCCAGAGCCCCAGCTCCCTCAGCCTTTCATCACAAGGCAGATGTTCCTCTCCATCATCTCCGTGGCCCTGCACTGAACTCTCTCCAGCAGTTCCCTGTCCTTCTGGAACTGATACTTCTTGAACATGACGGCATGACAAAAGGAAGGGTAAGGACCCAGAATTAACCTACTGCAACTGAGGAACACCATCCACACAACGTCTTCAGTACACGACCTTGTGGACATATAGTCTGTGCCTGTTCCCTGTGTAGCACAGCAGCCCCAGTAGCAACCTGGCTCACAGCAAACTGGTTACATGCTGCAGGCTCACGTTTGGGATGGTGAGCTCTGGAGCAGTCATGGCCACACACTGCTCCACAGATAAAGGAACTGCCTGCCTCCCCATCCACATGCACCTTAGCACCTCTCTTTGTGAAAGCAGCTCTTGTTATTGCAAAGCCCTGCAGCCATTGCCATTTATCAGTTCTCTGAACATCATCTCCTAGGCCATGCGTGTTCCACAAACTCACCACAAGATGGGTCAGAGCATCTCTGCTATTTCATTGCCTGCAATTTCCTTCAGTCCCTGTGCTAGGTAATTTGATTCGGACCCCAGAGGTCCCTGAAGTGTTACAGAATCCAGCATGTGCCCCACGAAGCCGTGCTGTGCCTCAGAGCTTTCGCAGCAGCACATCCTCACCGAGAAACACAAACCAGAACATTCAAGACGTCCTGCAGTCCCTTGGGCAGCACTGTATAGATGTGGCATGATTTGTGCATGTTGTTATCCCAGAACTCCAAAGTGCACTTCCTCTCCCCTGTGTCCCACAAACTCTCCTTCCCTTAAAGAACACAGAACACGGCAGGCAGCCGTATCTGAAACAGGGACTTAGGCTCCTGCCCTGCACGTGAGACGCAGTGACAGTGCTGGCAGGTTTAATGCTTGCCAGGAACCACAGAGGACGTGCATGCTACAGAACCTGTGTGGAACTGCATGGCTATGATTAAGTACCTTTACCCAAGGCAACAATTTCCATGCTTTTGCCTCAAGGTCCTCATACGGCAAGAAGTCTAGCAAGACAATTTCAGCTTTTAGATCCCCTCTCTCAGTCCCTAAGGTTGAGCAAACTTCAAACCAACCACAAGAACACCGATGAAACCCCAAGTTGTTCAGCAGGGGTAGCACAGCCAAGCCTAGGGATGCACACCACTGAATGACTGTCACAATCCAGCCTGCTTGCCCTGCTGTGACGAGCAGCAGTTCAGAATGCATACTTCAGGCACAGGAATAGAAGCAAACGTCCTAATTACCTCTTCCATAAATCTTTTCCTCTTGCTTCATGGAAGTCAGAAAGAACAGAGTATCAATCAGAAATAAACACAGACTGGAGCATTTAATGCACATGATGCAACAGAGACACTACCGCATCTGCAAGGCCTGTGCAAATTCGTGCAGAGCTCCACTGACACACTCTATAGAGAAGGGAAAAGCAGACCTTCCTTTTAGTTACACAGGCTAAACAAGGAATACATTTATTCTGTCAGCTTGCAGAGGTTAACACAGAAAACTATCACCAATGTGCTCCGCACACTTTACTCCACTTTTCCAGGCAAGCTGGTCTCCACACAGCTTAGAACACGTAAGTTGTGTGCCAGTAAGGTGTGAACACACAGAGTGACAGACTAGATGGTCACCCAGTATGTCCAGCCCCTTAATCCTTTCACGATTCTCTCTCTCTCCTTACATCTGAAACACACATTAGATACAAGAGGGGATTTTTTTTTCCTTTTTAAGATGAAATAGAGTCCCAAGCATATTTCTCTCAAAAATGCCTCAGAGAGAAAAATTCAGCCACATGTTCTTTCCACGCATTGGAAGAACTCTGCTACACTCCTGCCATGGTTTCACCAGCTCCTTGTGCACCTCCAACCTGCTCGCTGGCAGGGCAGGGTGAGAAGCAGAACAGGCCTTGCTGCCGTGCAAGCCCTGCTCAGCCACAACCAAAACCCCCCTGAATTATCAACACTGTTTCCAGCACAACCACGAAACACAGCCCCCTGTCAGCTCCTGTGAAAAAAATAACACCCAGCTCAAAACAGCACGACTGCCAAATGCTTAACAGTTTATCACTGGCCTATCCTATTGGCCTTCAAGCCATCACAAGGAATAATCCACCCCAGAAATGACCCCTGTTAAATTTCTAAGAAGAAAAAGAACTAATGGCCTTGGCTACACTGTGAGGAAAGTTCTCAATATACGTCTGCAAACCTTCAAGTGTTTTCATTCAAACGTCCATATGATCTGTAGGTCAGTTCCTCTGCTTTAGCGAGGGTTTGAGTTTTCACTTGTGGATGGAAGCAGAGGCTTGTAATCACCTCTAGAATATAGTACCAAGAAGGCATGATAACAACAGATCTGACAGATCTACCAGGTGAGCACAGAATTGACAAAACCCTACAACAAAGTACTGATTAAACCCTTCCTTGCCTCACTCTCTCCAGAAATGCCAACAAAAACAGTTCAGATGACCAGATAGGCTAGTTCACAGAAAGTCCTTGAGGAAGGAATCCAAGGTTTTACCACCTATAACACAGTACCACCTGCCTTGACTCCTTTTTTTCCCCCTCCCTCAGAAGATGGTCTCTTCTAAAGCTGGAAACCTCTCTCTCTTAATTCAGAGTCCAGCTGTAGCAGCTGCACTGCAACTTCACACGCCAGCATTACACAGGGAGAACGCTAGTTTCCAGCAGGTGGATCACCAGACCATTCAGGAGTTAAACAAGCAGCCATCCTCCCTGCAGACATGCAGGGTATTTTGTACACAGTTACACAATCACATTAACTAAAAGCAAAGAAGTAGTACTAGTGAGTACACACCCTCCAGGCTTAACGGGCCTCCACCAAGTGCCACTGACGGCCAGTCCCACTCTATGAAGCCAGCAGGCTAAATATACCGTATGACAAATAACACTTGCACTGCCCAGGTAGGAACAAGTCACCCGAGGTAACTGGTGACGTGCCAAACTCACCTCATCGTCGCTGTCTGACGTCTCAGAGTCGGAGGAGGCTGTGGGCTTGCTCACGGGAGGCTCCTTCTCCTCAGAGTCGCTGCGTTTCCGTTTGGCCAACGACAAGAGCTCCTGGTGTGAAAAGCCACACACGTTCATTTCAAAACACTGTCATCCAGGTCAGCGCAGACACAGCTCTGTGACACCTGAGCACGTCCCAGTAACCTGATTATCCCCCACTGACTGAGGAACAGGGTCTGCTTGTGTTTCACAAGTATTTACACACACGTGCACAAGGGACTTTAACACAACTGGGCGCTGCAAAAGGATTTTGAGGACAACAAGATATAAGCAGTAAACACTGCTATCACTGCTTTCTTGGTATAAATGACAGAAGAAAAACTCCTGTCAGGAGTCATGCCCAGAGCTGGTTTATTTGGATTGACTTATTAAACTCCAAGTCACCCTAACAACACGGTGTAGCACTAACCCCAGAAGCCAAATCATCGCACCAGCAAGCACCTCCTCCTTCTAAACAAGAGGGATGTCTGCAATTATACACTTGAAAAGGGAAATGTTTTAGGCATCACCACAACATCACAGCTGATAACATTTAATCAGCCTGCTCAAGTCCTTTTCACTGTCCCCTCTACACATCACAGGATGCACCTAAAGGCTCTGCAGAGACAGCCCGGCACCAAGATCAAAGTTTCTGATACTAAGTCTGGGCTGTTTTCCTCCAAAAGAAGCACTTTCAAAGGCAACACACACCAGCGCTAAGACCTAAACAGCTCTCAAGTCATCTCACCCTCTGCTGTTCACAGCTTGTTCAAAGGGCAGAAGCATTCCTGACGCTGCATTACGGTCCACGACACACAATTTATCCTTAACAACACTGCTCTGAGGCTGAAGAACCTCAGTTGTGAGTAGAAACACAGTCACACCAGCTTCTGCAGCCTTGGGAAGCCAATGTGAGATCGGTTTGCCTTCATTCCACGGTTGGCAGACTCTCTGCTCGGCCATTCTGTACCATTCAGTACCTCACATGTGAGCCTAAACACTGCAGAAGCTGACGGCCTACGCTCCTCACCAACAAAGAACCTTCCCATTAGCGATGGCACCGTACAAGGCTCTCCCTGAAGAAGGCACGCAGCATCAGCACAGCACCTTTGCATAAGTAACTGTTCTCTTCAGGAAGCTCCTGATGTTTCCTACCATCTGTCGTAGGATGTCTCTCAACTGTTTCCAAGCAGCCCTTCAGCCCGGATGATCTCCCTGAACGGGCCCTGGGTGTATTCACTGTCACTTTTATTCCAAGCGATTTTCCTTCTTTCTTTTTCCCCTGCTCTGTTTTCCAAGACACTGTATTAGAAAGGCCTCTACTCCTTTGAGTGGCCTAGACAGCCATGGGAAGCTGTCAAACATTTAACCCACGTGGGCTTCACCCAGCATACTCTCTCAGCCTTCAAATCACACCCCAAAAAGCATTGCTTCCCTGCTACCAGGCCCTCCTCCCTACACACACATATCCCTGCTGGTAGAGCTGCTACAAACAGCGTGGTGGAGGAGGAAGCAGCTCCTGCTCGGGTGCTCGGGTGCAGATGCATGCAGTGAAGGATGGAACAGATGCAGAACCGCGTTGGTTATTCCTACTGCCATCACTCTGCTTGCCTGCTCTGTGCCTAAGCTGGTCCTATTCCTTCTCTGTTCCAGCTCCAAAGAAGCTTCCAAACTAATACAGTAGTGTTGAGACGCTGGTGGGTCTGAACACCCATAGAGACATGCAAGATCAACACCACGAGGGCATGCTCTGCTCCAGTTTAGTTGCCTAACGGGGCGCCTCCAACTTCACTTTCCCTGAAGCTCTGAGCTGCAAAACTATTTCTGAGCGTTCGGAGAGGCTTTTCACTGCCACATAGCAACAGCTTCTATATTAAAGCCCCGAAGGTCCAGCACAGAAATTACATCAGGCGTGTAGGCTTCAGCGCGTTTAAGCCGGCAAACTTCTGAGTGGCACCAGCAGTGCCACACAAGCTGCAACGCACTTCACCTACAGTAATCTTTATTCACCCTTTGAGTCACATCATCACCACCTTCTACATCCAAAGGGGAGTCTCTGCAAGCGGCACCCCCTCTGCTGAAGTGGAGGATGCTCCTTTGCAGACACGGTTCAAGCGGCGCCAGCCACTGCCACCTCCGATGCCAGGAGGTAGATAAATAACTCACTCCCCCTTGTTACAGCTCCGAGCTCCAGGAGGGAGCATCGCACACAGCCCGAGCCCCCGCGGGAGGCCGGGACCCGACACGCTGCCGCCCGTCTCGCAGCTCCCGCGCCCTGCCCCGACAGCCCGCAGAAGTTGCCCAGCCCCTTGGGGCCTCTTTCCCCGCCGTGCCCGTGCCCGTGGCGCCCCGGAGCATCGCGCTCCCTGCACGGACCCCCCTCCCCTCCCCCCCACCCGGACCCCGGACCCTGCCGATGCGGAGCGCCCGCCGGGGCCGGGCTGGGGTCGTGTCCGCGGGAGGGAGCGGGGGATGGATGGCGGCACCGAGCCTCCGCGCGGGCCGGGGAGCCCAGGCCCCGCCGCCCGGGCACGGCAGGACACAGAAGCGTCCCCGCGCACCTGGTCCAGGTTCTCCTCGCTACCGCTATCCTCCGTATCGGAGTCGATAAGGACGCGGCCTTTCCGCTTCTTCACCATGGCGGAGCCGGCTGTCCCCCCCCAACACACACACACACACCTTCCTTCCCTTCCCTTCCCTTCCCCGCCCCCACGCCGACGGCGGCGGCGCTCGCAGCGGCCCGCCCGGGACACAAAGGGCACGGCACATGCGCAGCGTGCTGGGGCGGGAATGGGATGGCACGGCACGGCACGGCACGGCACGGTACGACACAGAAGGGGCGGGGACAGGGGCGGTCCCGCCCCGCCCCGCGCCGCCGGAGCCGCGCTGTGCCGTGCAGGAGCCGTGCCGTGCCGTGCCGTGCCGTGCCGGAGCGAAGGACAAGCAGGAGCGGAACGAGCGAGGCTCCGTGTCCCGGTGGGCTCGGGTGGCTGCGAGCCGCCGGTGAGGTGAGGTGAGGTGAGGCCGGGGAGGAGAAGCCGCTGCAGCCCGGCTCCGGGCGCTGCGGGGAGGCTCCGGCGTCACCGGCGCTGGTAAAGCTGCGCAGGCTGCTGTGGGGAGCGGGGATGGATGGGAGCAGCGGCCAGGCTGTTGTGGCTGTGGTGGTGTGAGCTCCACGCCAAGCCCGAGCGCACGGAGTCACGGCCCGTGGGGTTGCTTTTTGTAGCAACTTCCTCGGTTACAGGACCCGCCTGGACGTGTTCTTGTGTCACCTGATCCTGGTGAACCCGCTTCTGCAGGGGGGTTGGACTGGATGATCTCTGAAGGTCCCTTCCACCGCTCTGTGATACTGAGCCTGTGATAGAGAAGATGCCAGTTCCTTCAATGCAGCTTCGGCCTCAGCACACAGAGTATGAGAATAAGAGTAATGAATTCTGCTGAGGGTCGGCTGAAGTGCGTGGCGTATGGAGAATATCCGTGCAGTGGCTGGCACCATTCCCAGGAGCTCAGAGAAGATGAACCCATTTGACATTGGTTCAGGATTTATTCTGGGGGGGGAAGATATATCAAAAAGCCCCCACAGAACCCAGCAGCTATTCTGTCTAATTTGGTGAGCCAGAGAGAACAAATGATAGCCTGCACAGAGAGATGAACAGTGAGGCTGTCCTCCAGAACAGCGAGGAGGCAGAGCTGTTCCTGCCAACAACCATCTAAAGAGGAGAATTTCCCCAGCGCTTTGTAATAAAGCCCTCTTGGGTTAGTCTTTCACGTGGAATTCTTTGCAGAGCTCCCTGTCAGCCTAAGCCAGGTACGCTGAGGGGCCAAGGGGCTTGGATGGCTTACAGGAGCAGCGTGTGGGACTTCACAGCTGCAGAGTGCTGTCAGGTGGGCTGTTCCGTTCCGGCCCGTGTGGCAGCAGGCTCTGCTGCTTGTGACCCTATGATTGCTTTTCTTGTGGGGGATAATACATTACAGTTATGTAGATGCCGTCTTAGAAGGCTGCTGGAGGTTGTTTTTGCTGGTGTTGCTCATAACACCTGAACTTGCTTCCGGTGAAAGGGATGAACAGAAGCTGTTGTCAGTGTTATTTGGGTGTTTTGCGGAGTGTTCTCCTTTTGGCACGGGTATTTCACACCATGGGGAGGGTGGAAATCATACACTACAACTCTGAGGAGATGTGATGCTTGATGTTACTTCTCATCCTTTTTTTTCCAGTGGGTTCCATTTCTAGCTCGAATCTGGTTTAAAAATGAAACAGTTTTACAGGCATCCCACGTGTGACTTTCAAATCTTTTCTCTTTTTGGTTCAAGGTGGAGCTGAGCCACGATAAGTAAAGAGAGCGAGCTCTGGAGACGAGTTGTGCTGGTAAATTGAGTTCAAGCCTATTCATTGCCTTTCTGGAAGCAGACTCCTGCCGTTTCCCAGCATGGCTCTGGCTGTCACGTTGCTGAAGGGTGCTTACTTAGGTGGTGGATGCTGCAGGCACAAAGTTTTGCACCCATTTCTTGGACCTCTCCTCAGTAACTCCGTGTCAAAGTTGTACAGCAGCTACCGGCGGCCAGGGTCACAGCCTGAGAAGAAACCTTCTTGGAAAAATGTAGACTTCAGTCTGAAGAAGGGCTTTGATGTCCTAAAGACTCAGCTAGGCATGCTGAAGAAGGAGACTGAAGATTACTTAATAGGACCCGGGGGCCAGCCGTTTGATCAGTACTTTCTGGAACAGACAAAGGTGGTGTGGGAGTTTCGGAGCCAAGAAGACTTAAGTAAATGGGTTATTTCCTCCGATGTAGAGATTGGAGGGAAAAGTGAAGTTTACCTCAAGATGGGCAGGAACAACCAGGCTGCTATGCTGTATGGAACCCTCAACACAGAAGTGCCTCGTGACGGGGAGACAAAGTACAGCGGGTACTGCAGCATGAGAGCGAAGCCTCTGGTGGTAAGCACGGCTTTGTGTTTGCATCATCGCTGCTGTTACTTAATCCCAGAGCCTTTGTGTGTGAGCCCAGCCACTCTTGTTCACTCTGGGTCAAGGAAAAAGCTTTGAGGAGTATCAGGTATTCCTTCAGGGGAGGAGTTGCTGCTGTATCCTTCCACTTCAGGTTTGTCTTGCCTTAGAAAAGGATAATATCCGTTTGATTGCTTGCTTGTGGATAACTGGGCATCCACTCATCCTGTCTGCAGCCTCTGGAGGCTCTGTAATGAACCTTTGTAACCAAAACTGGTACAACTGAAGTAGTGATCTCTCTGAATTTAATTGAATGTGTCGGAAGGACCAATTTTCTGGGCTTTAACTTGGCTTATTCATCAAACTCGGTTTAGATGAGTGAGCACATCTTTTTTTCCCTCACAGGAGCAGAAAGTGATGCTTTGCATTGCACATCTAAAAGCTCTGACTCCTCCTGTGCATCAGAAAAAGCCAGACACAAATCTCTGATAGCTCAGAATTGACCAAGACAGAGCAAGAAAAGGATGTGCTTATTATCAATACTGCTCGTTTCATTCCTTATCCTTAAGCACCTTTAAAAGCAGAAGAACGTTTGGACTCTGTGTATGAAATGCTCAGCCTTTTAGTCCATTCTAGGGGTCATGATTTGGCACAAGTACACAGGTAAACATCTTTTCTGGGCCAGAATCTCACACGAGTTAAATTCCCAGGACCGCTACTGACCTGTGCAAGTGCGACTCAGACTTTCACCTGCTCGTTCTGAAGCAGTGGTGTGCGTCAGTCTGTCTTTAGAGCGTGGCTTGAAATCAGAGGGTGAAGATATAAATGCAAAGGCTCTTCTTTATTTCAATAAAAAGGCTCAAAACTGGCAGAACCATAAAACCAAGTAGCCAAATCCAAGTAGACTTTTAAACCCTTTGGCAAAAACATGCAGTTGAGAACTAGATGTGTGTGCAGTCCATCAAGACGTGGGGGAAACCATTAAATGCTTGCAGTGCTTCTGTCTCTCTTCAGTAAGGGAAGTTATCACAGGGGTTAAGTATTCTCACTGCTTCGGGTCTTTGGCATTGCCTCTGCCCACAGAATATTGAGCTTAATGAACTGCATAACTACTGATCCACCACTATAACATGTGCGTGCTTGCCTGGGAGGCAGTTTGTTCCTAGGAAGGGGGTGTGATTTCTGACAGCTACAAGACTGCGGTTTGTACTGAAAGCAGGAGTCCTCAGGCTGATAATACAAGTGTGGGCTCTCGTACAGTGCTGAAGGAAATTCGGTGAGATCAGCAACTAGTGTGATGAAAGAGTAACCCAGTTTTCACTATGTCACAGTAGTTTTTGACATAAGAATGAGGTCAGTGATCGAAGCAGCAGTGCTCTGTTCTTCATAACGGAAGTTTCCCAGCTTTAATAATAACTCTAGTTATTAATAATTTGCAGGGATCTTTTGCTAGGAAGAAGTACTATGACTGGTCCAACTTCAACAGCCTGTATTTACGTGTCCGTGGGGATGGCAGGCCTTGGATGGTCAATATTTACACAGACCCTTACTTCTCTCATCAAAAGGATGACCTCTATAACTACTTTATGTTCACCCGAGGAGGCCCGTACTGGGAGGAGATCAAGGTGAGATGACAAGTCTTTCCAGCTAACGAGGCTGTCTTGGTGTCCCACACAAAGCTCTGTGGCAGGGGAGTTCATAGAATCGTTTTGGTTGGAAAAAGCCCTTTAGGCTCAGCCAGTGGCAGCCCTCCCCTCAGCACCACGGCCATGGAGTGCTTTGGAACATGCTTGTGTGAGAGCAGCCCACAGAGTCACAGCTGAGGATGGAAATGGCCATGTCATTGGGCTGCCAGTGGCCCGTGCCTCTGTGGCAGTGCTCTGTACCCAACTCCTGCTGGCACCAGATGAAGCAGGGTGTTATTGCCTTCACTGAGACAGGCATTTTTTTTTTCCTCCCCCTGAGATTTTATGTAGTGGTGCCACTGAAGTCTCGTTTTGTTTTATTCTGACAGATTCCATTCTCCAAATTCTTCCTTTCCAGTCGGGGAAGAGTCCAGGATGACCAGCATCCCATATGGTTAGACAAGGCAAGTTTGCTGTGGGCTTCACCTGTCTGAAATGTCCTTTATTCTGCTATTAATAGAACTATTAATTACATTCTGTGTGTTTCCTACTCTTGAAAGAGCTGAAACAGGCTGCATGGAAAGGCATTTGCACGTCTGATCCTAGGGACACAGGCTGGGCAAGAATCTCAAAGGACAAAAAGGCTAGGCTCTCCAGGCGCTTCACAAATTGGGCCAAGGCAGCAGCAGAAAGGCAAAGGGTAGTTATTTCCTACCAGGGTCTGTGTTGAAAATGCAGTAGTGAAGGGTTTACGACAAGACAATGCTGCTGCACTTTGAACCAAGGGCAGCATCAAAGCAGCTGGAAGAGAGTTGTGTGTAACAGAGGGAAGGGGCAGACACAACTGCACTGGATTGTAACATTATGAACGTTGTTCTAACAGAGGTGTCTTTGCACTTAGGTTAGCACCCTTGGCTTCACCATCGGAGATAAAGTGGATGGTCCTTTCCAGCTGGAGCTTGATTTCATTGGCCTGCTGAACGATAGAGCTCACACCGAGGAGTTTGCCTATGAAGTGTATGAAAAGAACCCTCGAGGCCGCTGAGGGCTGCTGGGCCAGTTGTAGCCACTGCTGCTTTGATGGCTCTGTGTAAACACAGAAGGAGATGAAGCCTCAGCTGCAGTAATCTGACCTGAGTGACACGAGTGGCATCTTCAAGCTGCCAAGTGCCCAGCCCCCCAGAGACTGAACATACAAGGACTGGAGCATGGCCTGAGCTGTGCCAGGACACATTCCTGCAAACTAGTTGCTGTAGTAAGAATGGGCTTCTGTCCAGGCTCTTTTCATGAGCTCGGTGAAGTTCTTTTGTACAACACTTTCCTTTTTGACAGTATATGCTTGGTAGAGAGTTGAAAACACTCCCAGACACTAGTTTGGAACTGGGAAGTGTACAGTGAGCATGAAGAGCCTGAGGCCAGGTGCTGAAGGGTGACTCAGCACTGAAATTAATAAAGAGCAGCGCTAACACTTCAGCCTTGAGCTTTGGCTCCTCTCTAGAACTAAAATAAGACAAAGCTGCCCCTGCCAAGGCCACAGCAGTAGCTGGGCAGGGACTGGGCTTTTGGAGTTGTTTGTGGGAATCCTGCAGTTCTCTCCAGCTATTGCACAGAGGTAATGCTTTGAGAGTGGGCTGGGGGAGCCCCCACATGCTGGGCTCCCTGCAGAGGCACAGCTCAGCACCAGGGCAGGGCCATGAGCTTAATGCAGCACTGGCTGGTGGCACAGCAGCTCCAGCCCTCCCTGTATCCGAGAAGGACAGTCTTTAGTAATGAGAAACATGTTGGAGAACAAGCACAGAATGGTTGTTTCTCTCTCCTCCAACTCCTTGCATCACCAAGCAGTGGGAAAAGCAGCAGCAAGAAGGAACAGAAAGAACCTTCCTCTTCTGGCTTCTTCCTCTGAAAAAGTGATCATGGAGGCACCCAACTGCCTCAGTCCCAGAAATGGGTCTGTCTCAACTGGGGAGAGTTTTGAGCAGCTTCTTACAGGAGCCATCTTTACAGCCCCTTCCCCATCACCAGAAACAGCTCAACACACACCCATGACACTTGCCCAGAATCAAACAGCTTAAGAGCAAAAGAGAGGGGAGGGTTGTTTCTAAAGATACTGGTAACAAACATTTCCATGAAGTGGTGTGCAGGCTCACCTGGCAAGGAAAACTCATCACCAGAAAAGACATCAGGGAGTAAACAAGTGTGAGCAAAACTAGCGTGGTTTGACAGAACAGAACAACCACCCAAAGGTACTGAGTGAATATCAGTGTGCAGAGTTTGCTAAGGAACTTTTCTATTCTGTAAAGCAAAGGAAGCAGTTGCAGAGAGCACACCAAATGATGTCAGCAGTGATAAGCATGATACAGACAAAACATTTATTTGCCCCCCCAAGCGAGTTTATAAAAATAGTTGCTTGTTCTTGACATTTCAAGATATGTTTTGTAGGAGACTAAATTCAGAGAAACAAGTACTGGGCTCAAATTTCTAGCTGAAATTAGAACTGCTCAATGATCTTTCCAGTTCTATCCATAGTAAATCCAGACAGCTTTTCTAGCTGTTTTTAAAAAGCAACAACGGCAAAGAAATGAACAACAGCACTGAATGGGCCTCAACACTACCAACAAGTTCTTAGACATCAGGGAGAGAAAAAACAGAAGAACTTTGTTAACAGCTGCTTATTTACTATAGAAAGGAACGAAACTGTTCTAAAGCATCCAGGCAGTAACTTGTAAAGCCACTTCTCAGGTGTGACTTTTCAACAAACATGCTATTTTACACTTCTGTTATGCTGAAAAACGTTCTAGTTCTGCAGAGAGCTTGGGTGGGTCTCAACCCACCCAACATCCTAGGCATGCAGTTAGCAATGCTAAGTGCTGGAACTGCTGGTACAGAATTCAAGGACTGAAGGGAAGAGGGCAAGGAGGCATCTGCAGCTCCTGTCATTTCACAGCTAAGTAAGCTGGCTGCCCAAAGCAGGTGTGCCGCTGGGTATAAAAAATGCCTTCTGGTGGAGAGTTCTGTTCTGAGTTGCAAGAAGGCTTCTCCAGTATCTTTTTTCCACTTACATTTTCTTCTTCAACATTTTAGTTAACCAAGTACGTTACATGAACACCTTCTTAGGCAAACAGAACTAGTTCTAAGCACCTAAAAGCTTAGAACTCTCATCTCATTAGAGAAGTTGATAGCTAAAACCTTAAGCTCAGATGCATTATAGTCTCCTAAGTGTTCTGGACACCATTAGCTAGCAGCAACCTAAAGCACAGGCAGACAGCAATATTTACAGGACAAGAGGAGTATTTACACTGATTTCTCAGATACTTATTCCTCCTAACCCACAGAGAGCCCCCGACGGTTTCCCAGAGCCTGAGCCTTTTTCTTTTTCCTCTCTTGCTCGTGTTTCTCACGCCTTTCTTCCCTGAAGGGCAAAAAGAGACAGACCACATCAGCTTCTCTTCAAGGCAGCAACACAGACAACCAGAGGCATCTGCACCTGACTGAGGTGCAACATCTGCTTAACCAGCATGCTGCTCTTGTCATGTGCAGAGAGAACAGAATCATCTTGAACTGAATCCAGATGTCCAGGCAAATACATTTGCTGAAACACACGGGTCTGACATTCAAGGTCACAGCAGGTCAATAGTCACAGCTTCCTCCCTGGTGAAGGGAAGTGTCCAAGTGCTTGCACTGAGAGCTCACAGAGTAACGGTCTGTCAGCTTCAGAGTTGCCCTTTGTTGGCTTTCCTGACACTAGGCAGACTATTGGAGGCAAGAATGGCTTTAACATAGAAGCATTCTTTCCTGAACTGCATCTTTAAATCCTAAAAAAAGCAAATGAGTCTCCTTCTCCAGAGGCTTTCAAACACACCTGGACACATTCCGGTGTTCCTGGAGGGGAAACTGGCTTTAGCAGGCAGTTGGCCTGGATGAGCTCTAGAGGTGCCTTCCAACCCCTACCATTCAGTGATTAAGTAACACCACAGGGAAGCAGCAGCGGTGTACTAACCTTGTCTGGAGATGTGGCTGTTTGTAGTCTTTCTTACGTGAAGAGACGTTGCTACTGACGGGTGCGTTTTCTTTACGTTCTCCCCAAGGTTTTAGTCGTCCTACAATTTCGGGGCAAAGAGAGAGACTCCTGAAGCAGCAGCTCAGTGACTGTGTGCTTAGGCTGTACTAGCTAGCCTGGATCTGCTGGCTGACTTTAGACTGAATTCCCAGTTTCACCAACCCATTCCCTCCAAGGAGTTTTCCCATAGGTGGTGCCGCATGAGTGTGCTTACAGGTAACACCACAAAGTTCAGCTCCTCACACAATAGAGCACTTCTTAAAAAAAACACATTCCATACACAATGAGGCTTATGTTTCCTGTATATTTACACATATATCTGTTCAGTGGCAGACAAGGATGTTTGCTCTTCTATTGAGTGAGCTTTCGGCCGTTAACTCTTCAGTAGGGAGGCTCTTAAAGTGCATTTTGAAGAGGCATTTGAGACCAGCCCATAGAGCACGTGGGAATGCAGAGAGGGAAGGACAGGAAGAGGTTGTCCTGGTTTGCATTGATGCTGTACATGAGGAGTGGTTGAGTGTGAGAGAGGTGACCAACACCAACCCCACAGGATCACCCTACCTTTGTGTGGCTGATAAGGAAGCGGCCTTGAGAGACTTGCTTTGAGATCAAACGTCTTCTTTGCGCTTGTGGGCTCTGCGGAGTTCGCTGCAAACTTGAAGGGTGTGACAACTACAAAAAGCAGCAAGATGACACAGTTTGTTACAGTAGCAAGAACGTCACTGTGCAGAGCAAGTTGGAAAGCAGCTGTGAAGCCCAGCTTACAGCCCTGGAGAGGCATTAAATGCTGCCATCTGCTACAGAATTGCACAAATACAGCTCACCTGAAACACAACAAGGGCAGGAGCTGTAGAGCATTAGCCCTCTTGCTCTGATTACGCTCTGCAGTTGCATCTATAGTTCCAGGTGTTTTCTAGGCCTGCACAACACAACAACCTGTATTTTCCAGTCCCTGTGCTTATTTGGAACCAAGGGGATTTCACATTAAGCCAAGCAGTATTGTTTGGAATGCAGAGCTCCAGGTCAGCAACGGACCTTCTCTTTCCCCCTAAAAAAATTCTCAGTGTGGTTGTACTGCACAACAGGCGGCTCTGGGTTCTCATCCTGGGTTGTCACCAGTCCGAGCAGAGCTGTGCTGCTGCAGCCATCCTCAGTCAGCAAGAGACTTTGGATTTGTCTTACAGGGTTTTAGTTCCTGAGCTAATGAGGATGGCTGAGGCTGACAACATCCTGCTGCCCTAAAGCACAGCTAGAAGCCTGGTGCATGCCCTTCCCACAGAGAGTGAGACTTCTGAGAAGACACCAGGAGTTCTCACAGTAATCTCCCTGTGCCTGTTACATTAATCTTTTGCTACATAGCAGTCCCCTGAAGGTCCAGAAGATTTCCTATCCCCATTTCTGTAAGTAGCTAGGTACTGTATGGATAAGTCCTGGCACCCAACCACCATTTTAGTCAAAACACTGGAAACCAAAGGAGACAAAGAAGTACTGCAGTTTGTAACAAAAATCATCACAAGTTAGAGAATTAAACTAAAACCTGAGTCTACATGGCATTAGGGTGTGACCAAATTTAGGTAAGACAAAATGCTTGATCTGAAAGAGCCAAATCTTTACCCTTTGATGCATTCAGATCATTATTTCTTGCATTCCCCTTGCTGTTCCTCTGATCGATGAGCTTGCAGCTCTTTTGGCTCTCAGGAGTGCTGATCTCTGTGTATGGAGACATTCTAGACGGAGTCTTGGTGAGAGAGCGTTTATGCTCGTTATCTTTTGTGGCTTCTGAGAACCTGAACATTATTAGAAACAGGAAGACCAAGTTAGTCACCTACAAGGAAATAAGTGACATGACAGAAGACAGAAGGTGCTGCATTCTGCTTTTCTTTCAGGTAGAAAGTTCTCCTGATCATTAGATGTTCAGAGCTGACACAAAATGCACTAACAATACCTTAACTGAAAAGAAAACCAGGAGGAGGGGCATGTATCAGTGGAGTACCATAGGGACTGGCCTTTTGGTTTCACAGTCAGCGTGGGATATTGCATGTTATTGCTCACTGCTGGGTTTGGTTGGTTGTTTTTACCTGACATTCATTTTGGTTGTTGAAAGGACAGAAGGATTAAATGGAGTTTTCTTAGCCAGAATGCTCCGACTGGCAGCGTTCAGGGAGCCGCGTGGGGAGCGCCGGAGGCTGCCGGGGGTGCAGGTGCCAGAGAATCTCCCCCTTTCTGGATTTGGGCTGAATAAAAATGTTTTGCCGCTGTTTTTTTTCTAGGGAAAAAGCAAATCATGGGTTAGTGGACTGATAAAAGACTCTCAGGAAAGCAGCTAAGGGAAAAGGAAAGCACACAGTGAATCAGCAGCACACAGCCTCTGCTGGTTTCCTCTTTTTTCCCCCCTTTACACTCGTATTTTAAACAAAATTAGATTTATTATTATTAAACTGATGGCAAAACACATACCTTAGGGTTGTTAGGTGGAGTGCCTTTTCCAGACCTTCTTATGTGATTCAGTTTTTTGGCTAGCACCTACCAAAAGTAACTGGTCTTAAGTATGCATTGATACAAAGTTATGGCACAGAAAAGAGAAACCTGGTGCTCAGGAGCCTCAGTGCTACCATAGCCACAAGTCCTCTGACCAATTCATTCCTCTGTTCATTGATACATTGCTGTCACTCTCCTAAAGGCCTTCACACTCTGAAAAAGCCCCATTAGCAGCTCCCACCCGTGTGAGTGAGAAAGAGAAGAACGGAGAATCTGGTCCACTGAGAACAGTAAATGTCACCTGGATTATAAAGGAGTCACATGCGGTCACTGGACAGCAGTTTAAGGCAAAAAAAAAAAAAAAAGAGAGACTTTGTATTTAATTCCCCACTCCCCTTGGTTCAGTGCTGCAGCAATTCAAACAGTTGTAAACAAAAGCTCCAGGAGGTCCTTCACAGAAGTAAATTGTGATATAATTATTATTGCTCAAAAGTGACAGGTTCCTATAACTGAAACCATATACTGTTAACATAGGAAACCTTCTATAGCTATACAAGTTCTACACAGATAAGTACCTATAATCAGTCATAAAGAACTGCCATTACATTCCACTGCTCCTACCTTTCCACTACACATACTCAGGACCAGCTACTTACTGCTCAAGAGACTCTACAGGACTTTATCAGAGAGGCTC
Source organism: Urocolius indicus (assembly GCA_013401255.1). Lineage (NCBI taxonomy): Eukaryota > Metazoa > Chordata > Aves > Coliiformes > Coliidae > Urocolius > Urocolius indicus. The sequence continues at coordinate 279,712 of WBNH01004019.1, forward strand.
TGTAAATTAAAGGATACAGGCACAACAGATATCTTCCCGAGTTATCACTCACCTTAAGTTCTTTAAGAGAACTGCTGCAGTTTTCAATCATTCTTTTTTTCCTCTCCATGTAGTCATCAATGGATTCCATTTTCTTGAAGTGGGCCTCATGCATCTTTTTGAAGTCTAAGGAGTTCCAAAAATGAGAGGTCACACATCTGAGAAGCTCCTAAACAAGTTTACTACTCACTAGGGGAATCTTGAAACACTTATTGTTATGACCTCAAAGAAAATACAATTTATCTTGATAACTGAAGACTCTGTATCCACAGGTAACAACACAGTATGAAACAGATTCTACTTCCCCATCTATATCACCGGTTCCCTGGTGCATCCTCTGGAGAATTATAGAACCATTTTGGGTTGGAAGGGACCTTTAAAAAACTCATTGAGTCCAACCCCTACATTTTGCAGTTACAGAAAAAAAGAACACTTTGAAATTTTGTCAAATACAGAAATCTGTTTCAAGTGAAGGCAGATGAGCTGATACACAATAACACAGCATAACAGTAGTGTTTCAAGTGAAAGCTTTATAAACAACAAGCAGGAGTAACAGCACGTCTTCCTGCTCTGTGGCGCTGTGAAAGTCACGAATGCAAGCCTGAGATCCAAGAGACAGTGTGTGCTGACCAGATTTGATATCACACACGTCACTTTCTACTGTGAATGTACAAGCTGCTTGCCTTTTTCAAGAGATGCAGTCCTCTTCTTAAAGCAGCAATAGAAATCTGGGTTGTAAAAAACTAAGCCAAGTCTCCTCTCATACAGAAGCAACATGTCTATTGCTGAAGAAGGTTGGTGAACTTACTTGGTGTGGTAGCCTTCGATGCTGGTCTCTCAGACCTAGCTGCACGGCCTGTGTACACAGGGATCTTCCCTCTGCTGTGAGGAGTGCCACCTGCCACAGGAACATTGGACAAGATCATTAGAGCTCCTGCCAAATATTTTCATGTGGTCATAACCTTTTAAAAGAGTACTTGGTTCCAAAACACACCTTAGCTCCTCCAAGTGGACTTAGGTTTTGAGATATAAAAACATTAGCTGAGATAGGTAGGTCCTACGTCTCTCAAAAGCCTTTTCACTGCAAACTGCAGGCCAAGCACGAGTCTTACAGCCATGCTAGCTTATTATCTTTCAATAGTAAAGCATTTTACAGAGGAAGTCAACATGAGAACTACCCTGTTAGGCAGCTTAAACAAAAATCGAAAGGTTTCTGTCTGTATGGCTTTTCTTACTTACTTTCCTCCTGGAAAGAGAACAACAAAACATGTTCATCTCTAGGAAAAGAAAACGAAGCATGAGGCAGGAAGCTCTTCCTTTCTTGCCACCTTGTAAAAGGAGCTAAGAAACTAAGAAGCATTTTGGGGTGTTCCAAAGCACGGTGTAAGACACAGATACATTCAGGTCTTTGAGAATCCCTTCACTAAAACCATCAAGTCCCGAGGTCTGAAGTAGAAGCCAAAGCCACAGAATTCCTACACTGCAGTTTGTGTATCTGTGTTACAATGTGTTAGAGTAGTACACCAACTCAGACAAGACAGGTTGTTCTTTTTCTGGTAACCCCAATAAGGCACTGCTCAGCACACTGCCACAAAAAAAGTCTTTACAGACACAAGAAAATAACCAAAACTCCATTTTTAAGTAGTACGGTTATTAAACTTACTCTGGGAATTTTCTACTTACGTTCACCTCTACTGCTTTTAGCAGAAGTCTTCTCTGGTTGTTCTTCCTGACCAGTACCCGTCCCTGGATGCTCAGTAGCTCTTTTTTTAGTTACTGGTTCCTCATTTTGGAATACCTTCTGTCCCTCTCCACACTCACTCCGAGGCACTTTGTTTTCTTTCATTTCAGGATGCTGTAGTTTAAACATACTTCAGATAAACAGTTTGTTCTGACTGGGTATAAAGAAAGGCTGTTGTTCAGAGGTCAGTGGAAGAGGTTGCACAGAGAGGCTGAGAAGCCTCCATCCTTCAGATGCTTTCAATATCAGATCAGACAGAGCCTGAAGCATTTTGATCTAACCTCACACTTGACAGTTGCTTTGAGTGGGAGATTTATGAGCAAGAGACTTTCAGTCCCACCTTGAATTAACCTGTGAAATACTTACCCTGTTATTTCAGAAATGGATCTATATTAGAAAGCTCTTAACTGCACAGAGATAACATTTTGGTATAAACTTGCCTTTACTGACAGAAGATAATTATTTGCAAATAAAAATGAATTCACTGGCCATGACAATTTTTATTATTGTAGCTTTGGATGCTGAACACTGACAGACTAAGAGGCCCCATCAACTCATTTCCCTCCTCTAAATCTGTAAACCCTTCACGTAGTTTTCAGTTCACCCACTACTTGCACGTAATTCTGGAGAAAAACACTCCTATGCCCATCTCACCAGGAAATTTCCCCTCCCTGGGTCACATAACTCATGAATAAAGAACCCACTGAGAGGAACAGGAGTTAAAAATATGGTGAGGTTTAAACCATCATTCACTTCATGGTACATTTTTTTTTCTATAATGAAAGTAAAAAATCTCAGATAAATTCTAAAACTAGTCTAAGAGTCAGAACACGGTGATGAACCAGTGAGAGCAGTCTTACATTCAGATAAGCTGCTCAGAAATGTACATCCCTTAGCGGAATATATTTCCTTGAAGTAATAGCTATCAAGCAATCTCTGCTCATTGTGGAATGACACATTCAAGGGACAAAAATCTCAGGACACAAAAACCCAACAATGCAAATCACCTCTTTCTTCTCAGAAAGCTCCATGTTTCCTTCACTGGTATTAGTTTCCTCATTGGAATTCCTCTTTTTTCTGGTTGTTTTCTTTGCTTTACCACGTGTTTTTGTAATAAAAGACGCCGAGTCAGGCAATTCTCCCTCTTGATTGTTCTGTTTATCCAGTTCAATAGGAGCAGCTACACTTTTTTCAGGGTCCTGAAGCAGGAAAAGAAAAATCATCATGTGGAAAATATCTGACAGAAACATAGATACTGTGAAGAGACAGTTTAACTTTTCTCGTTGGAAAAAGTATTCCACCCAGAGAAGGCACAGTAGGATGCTATTTGCTACTGTGAGCATCAAGAAATTGGCAATATCTAGATCTCCCTAAACATCAAAGTTCATTTATTTAAGGCTTAAGCCCTGGAGTTGCTTTATTATATAGTATTTTATTCAGATTATAAAAAACAAACGCCTCCCACGTGAGGTTTGACTTGCGTGGTGCTTTGACCCTCCCGTGATGTTGAGCACCAACAATTGAGCTCAGAGAGGAGAAAGTTAAGAAATCACTACATGGGGACATGAATAAGTAAAAACCATCACAGCTGTATCATTCATTACAGTATCAGAGTAAGTTGTAGATGGAAAGTGCTTTCCCCATTAATACCTAGACTCTTTCATACAGGTTTGCAATTAATTATGTTCAGTGCTGATTGGTGTCTGGAGCTAAATGGGCATAAGTTAATTTGATATTCGCTGCATGGAAATTAAACAGTTTTGTACTGAAATGCATTGTTAATTTTGGCAGTTAAAAGGAAGTCAGTTTTGAATCACATAAGAGCCTGCTTCAAAGCTGTTATTGGCATGTCTGTTTCTACCAGTACATAAACACATTAAACTAAGGTTATTATTAAGAAAATAAAAGTGCTTTTATTACAGTTCACATCATAGTGACCTTCAGTACATGCCCTGCCCTATTAGTTCTTAAAAACTAACATTCATAAAAAAAAGAATGGCAAATTTATCATCTTTTACCATATTTTCACTTTCTTGCTGTGTCCCATCAAAGTACTGATTCAGGGCTTTCAACAATTTGTCTGCCTGGGGAGATACCAAAAAACAAACACGTGAACCAAATATTGCATTAAGTCATCAAACAAACCAACCGACCTGCAGAAACCCAACCGGTGCTCTGTCAACTGATACAACAAATAAGCAGAGCACATCCTGAATCCAACAGAGTAAGTTACGGCTAGAGCTTTGTTGAAGCCGGTCGAGTGTAGAGAAAGCACCTAAGGCCGTGTTAAATATGTTTGTGTATCCTCCACAAAGGCACAGACATCCCTGGCTAAGTTTCTGCTGCTGCATCTGTTTAAATATGTTTGTGTATCCTCCACAAAGGCACAGACATCCCTGACTAAGTTTCTGCAGTTGCATCTGGTTAAATATGTTTGTGCATCCTCCACAAAGGCACAGACATCCTTGACTAAGTTTCTGCTGCTGCATCTGTTTTGCAGGGGTGAATGAGTCTATTCAGCTACCTGCAGCAGCCTCTGCCTTACCCGTGCCATACACGAAGCGCTCTTCTCAACCCCCGCGTGTATTCAACGCTAACAACACCAACAGGATGACGTCGATAACGTTTTAGGCTACGAAAGGCTCTCCAACACCTTCATTGGAAAGGCCAGCTGAGAAGTAGGAGTTTCAAACAACCCACGACTAAAAGCCCAAGCGCAAGCCTGAGGTCCTACCAGGACAAAGGGCTCCCTTTGTCCCCCCTCGCCTGGACGCCTTGTCCCTGGGGCAGTGCCGCAGCGCGGAGGCTGCCAGGAGACATCAGCCCCCCCCCCCNCCCCCCGCCTCCAGCCCCACGCAGGGACCGGGGGAGGCGATTACCACGAGTCCGGGAGCAGGCAGGGCACGGTCCCTACGCGAGCCCTCGGCTGTAGGTGGAGCAGCGAGGGAGCCTTGGGGATGGTCTGCAGAGGGGGAGCGGGAACGGCGCAGCATCCCTCCCACCCCGCTGCTCCCCGCCTCACCCGGAGGTTGGCCCTGAGGCCGGCGGTCTTGGCGATGCGCTGGAGCTCGGCGTACTTGAGGGCGTGCAGGGGCCGGTGCGCAGGGAGCGCCATGGCGGGAGCTGCCGCTGCTGCTGCTGGAGCTGCCGCTGCCTTGAAGCGCCGCGCGCCCAACCGTCCCGCCGCGCGCCTCCCCTCGGTTCGAACGCGCCCTCCGCGCCGCGCCATTGGCTGCAGCCGCCCCAACGGGGCGGGACCTAAACGGGAGCAAACCCACCAATGGGAGGCCGCGTCGCAGAGAGAGGAGAGAGAGAGGCGCTGGTTTCGAAAGGCGCCAAGGGGAAGCTCTCCCCGCCCTCTCCCCACCAACCAGCTCGATTGGGCGGAGGCGGGACTCCGCGCGGCCTCGCTACCCAATAGCGGTCGGGAGAAGAGTGATTGACGTGTGCGTCGGGCCAATGAGAACGCAGCTCCGGGAAGGCTGAGGAGGAGGAAGGTGGGGGACTATGGCGGTGCGGCGGCAGCTGCAGCAGCTGTTCCAGGAGCCGCAGCTCAATGGGGTTATCAGGGTGGAGCGGCCGCCTTCCTCGCCTCCACCACCACCGCCGCCTCCACCACCGCCGTCTTCACCACCGCCGCCTTCGCCGCCGCCGCCGCCCGCACGGGTCTTGCCCCAGCCGCCACCGCCGCCGCCGCCTTCCCCGCCGGGGGCCGGAGGGACCGCGTGTCCGCCCGCAGAGCACGAGCTGCTGGCGGCAGACTGCGCCACGTTCCACTGCCGCGACTGCTGGGCCGTGCTGGCCGACTCCCTGCAGCTGTGCGCGCAGCAGCACCGGCCCCTCGGCCTCCTCGCCTGCTTCAGTCAGTGCCCGCCGGGCTGGGCTGGGATGTGCTGGGCTGAGCTGCGCTGGGCTGGGCTGAGCTGCGCTGGGCTGGGCTGGGATGGGATGGGCTGGGTTGGGCTGCGCTGGGCTGAGCTGCGCTGGGCTG
>WBNH01004019.1:285596-295892 GCA_013401255.1 Urocolius indicus
GGGCTGGGATGGGCTCGGCTGAGCTGGGCTGGCCTGGGATGGGCTGAGCTGCGCTGCACTGAGCTGGGCTGGACTGGGCTTCCCATGGCATGGCCTCAGGGCCAAGGGGGGGATGTCTCGGGTGCTGCCTGGGACAGGACGGGGGAGGTTTTCCGTTTTCAGCGGGTCTCTCTGTCTCCTCAGAAGTCACAAACGATGTGTGCTGCGAGGATTCGCTCATGTTCGGCCTCGAGGGAGCCCTCCTGGGATGGTGCGTAGCTCACGTAGCGCTCGTCTTGGGATTTGGGCTTGCCAGGGACGGTCGCCCCGGTAAATGGCGTGGGCAGAGCTGCGAGGCAGGAGCGACTGCGACTCGTGCACGGAGGTTCCACACGGTCGTGCCCAACCCCAAAGTGCTTTTTGTCCCTCTGCTCCATCATTTCGGATGGAGAAACCTTTGCTTTCATTTGTGTCAAAATACAAAGCTCCCTGCTCCGAACTTTCTACCTGAGCAAGTGCAGCACAAGCCAGCCAAGGTCCATCAACTACACGAAAGCACCTCTGGGGTTCGGGTTGTTCTGTTGCACTGTCCTGCCCTAATCGCGGGCCTGCAGCTCTGAAGAGGTCTGGTAACTCTGGGGTTAGCCTGATGGGATGGATGTAAATACCACCTGAGAACTTACAGGACCAGTAGTTTGTTTAAACAGTGTTGAAAGCTGTTTTACAGACAACAAGGGCTGGGAACTTTTTAAAGACAAGACTCTTTTTATTCTTCTTCTTTCTCCCCTCCTTGCGTTGAGGCAATTTCACACCCATGTCCTGCCACAGGCATTGTTTTACCAGTTAAATCATGTTTAAGTAGCAACCTAAACCACTCTGTGATAGTAAGACAAGCATTTGCTTCCTCATTTGTGACTTTGCTTATTACAGAGATTATTTCTTGCAAAATATGCCTGACTTTTTATCTTCACATTCTCTCCATTGTTTCTTTAGGGAGAAAGCATTATTATGTCATCTTTTGCTGTCCTAAGGGACCTGAAGGTTTGATGTCCCCTGACAAGCTTTCAGAAGCTGCTGTGTAATACTCTTTTTCCCTCTCTTTAGTGCTTACTACTCACTGTCCTGTCGGTGCTGTGGCTTGACTGTGGGCTTCGTTCCTTACTCTTCCTCCAGAGAGCTGGCGTCTCTCCGCGGCTGCTTCTGTTTCTTCAAGGACAGCATCTTCTGGCAAGTATACTGTACTCTTAAGGCCAACGAGCTGATGGGCATTCCTGAGTTATTACAAGGGGGCTCACAGCTAACAACAGCAGCTTTGCTTCCAGCTCGAGGGGCTCGCGTCCTCTGTGTGTGAGCCGTTTGTGTCGGGGTGGCTCCGTTTGACTTGCCTGGTGCTTCTTGAGCAGCCTCGTACCCTCTCAAGGGTTACATTTAATTGCTGCATTCCCCTTCGAGTCCTGGTTTGCTTGGATGTAAGGATAGATTGAGGACTGGGCTGTAGAAGCTGTGAATCACTTCCAGCTGGCGATGGGAAGGTTTGTGATTTCAGAGTAAACCAACTTTGTGCCTGTTCTAAAATCGTGTTAAATAACCTGTCTAAGCAATGAAGGCAACTAAGGGGTTTTTAACTGTTTTCCTTGCTGTTCTTTTCCCCTCTTGGTTTTTTTTCAGTTACGTCTTAAAAACCCAAAAGATAATAGAAGCTTCTAAGGTGAATTTTCCTGCTGTGTCCTTAAAGGAAGAAGTGTCCCAAGTAAGGCTACTACAATAATTTGTATGGAATTTGTATGGAATTTGCTGAATTGTTCCGTGCTTTGTTTTTCTTTCTTAGTTTCTGTTCTCAGCATGGAAACGGGGATGTGACTTATCTCAAGTCTTGTCCTCTTTAAAGTCATCTACCAGCCTCCTATCATAACATCAGTATGGTTGTATAGGTCACGTCAGGCTAAAGTGCAAAAGCCTTCTCCAGACAAACTTCTGAAGTAAATAAAGAACAAGCTTAAATTATGTGCCTGCAGAGACTTTGTTTGTTGACTAGAACATGTGCAAGAGTCTACTGGCCTTTGCTTTTTGAGACACAACATCACCTGGCTTTTACTCATGTGCTTCAGTTGGGTTAATTTAAACCTCAGACTCTAGAAATGGCATTTTTGAGGGACTGTCCACATGTATTACCAAGCTAATGATGAAAGAGTCTGTCCAGGTGTTGTTGAACAATCTCTCTCATCTCCTGTTTTGGCTGTGAGACACACAGTGACAGAGATTAAAGCCCAGGATCATTTTCCGTTTTGAACGTCAGCCACTGGAAGTGGGATGTAGATCACTCCAAGATCCAGTGCTAGGGCACTTTTCTCTAGTTTTAATGCCATTATTTCTCTCTTTTTCTAGCTGAAAACAAGGCTCCTGAAGGTCAGTGTTCACAGTGAAGCGCTGCTGAAGAAGCTGAGAGAACTGGAAGAAAAGCGTGATAAAGCAGAGGAGCAAAGCTCTGTGCCAGATACAGCTGGCCTACAGCCAGAATATACAACAGTCAAGGTCACCTAATAACTGCTGGAGTTGTTTGTGCATCTCTGCTGAGTTTGTGCGTTAAGATTAAATGTACCAGAACAGGTTTGAGTATTGACCTGTCACTGCCTGGGTATGGAATGAAACTAAGCCTTAGTGCAAGGAGAACACGTGAAAACCTGATGCACTGAAGCTATGTTTGGAGAAGATGAATAGCTCACCCATGCAGCACGTCACTCTTTGAGACAGTACGTGTGACTTTGAGATGCTCTCTAGTGACTTCAGGGAACTGGGNGGGGGGGGGGGGGGGGGGGGGGGGGGAAAGTAGCCTTTGAAATACTCCAGTCAGGTTTCTGGAAGCATACAAACATACTGACAAGATGTGTGCGTGGCCTGCCAAAGGAGCAAGCTCACATGCCACGGAGGCTGCACAGCGCTTAGTGCGTGGATCTGGATGGCACAGTGCTGCCTGCAGCACAGCGTTTTGGATTTCAAATTCAGGGCAAACCCATGTGCCTGCCAAGTCCCGCTGGAAGTATAGAGCCTCATAGCTGCACAGGACTGAGTCAGTTCTGGCTGAACTTAGAACAGCTTAGGCTGTGAGCATCTGCCTTTAAGAGATCTGAGCCTTTTTTTTGGAGGGCTGAAGCTGTGACACCAAGGAACAGCCTTTTCCTTCTGCTCAGTCATGGGAATGCTGCTCTGATGAAGTTGTGATCTGCCTGTTGCCTTCCTTTAGCCACTCGAGATGTTTCATACAAAGTACCAAATGGATCCTCACTGGCATTGCTCTGTTTGGAAAGGGTTCTGCTGCTCTCCAAACGTCTAATATGTTGACCACTGTTTACCCCTTGTTACTGGGGCAAAATACCTTTATCCCTGGTTCTTATTGTAAGGTGAACTCCTCTCCCTTGAACTGCATAAAGGACTGATGTTTTAAGCTTTTCATAAAGCTTAGTAGTTGTCAATATGTGAGAGGATTGTATTTACTTTGATCATCTTAAATCCAGAGATGCAATTTGCCAGTCCCTTATTTCTAGCTCCATATGAGTGGCAGATTGCACTCCCTGTTATTGCTGATGCTGGTACTCCCTGTATTTCATGCTGTTAATTGTTTAATTTGTAAAATAACTCACTGCAAGGCACATCAGAGGCTTCAGGTAGGTAGCTGGTCCTTCTGCTCCTGTTCTCTGCTGCTTTTTGATTAAGGCTTCTAGGTTGTCTCAGTATGTTTTGATGAAGCAATAACAGGATATCAACAGCCATTCTGCAGGTAGAGGAGGGGCTCTGTGTTACATTCTAATAATGTATGCTAGCTCAATTGCTTTTGTTTATGTTGTACAAATTTGACAGGCATGAGTGCAAAGAGACAGTGCTTTTCAATGACAGCTCAACTGAGGGTATCAAAAGCTACCTGAAAGAGAAGTTACACTCTGCTAAGGTCTGTTGCATTGCCTTTGCCTGGAAGGTTGTTCTTAACAGTGTCACAGCACGTAAAGTTGGGATTTGGTGTTATTTACTTGTTTCATTATTAAGAATAAAGACTTTTTAAAGTTGGGTTATGCAGTGACTTCTGCATTACGTTTATGGGCCTGTTGGTTTCTAAGAGGGGGGCCTGTGAGCAAGCTCATTTTCTCCAAGCGCTTCTGTTAAGTCTTTTCCATTGTGTGACATCGCCTCCACGTTACTTCCTAACAACAGCACTACTCACTTTTGCCTTTTCATTCTGGCTGCTGGGTGGAGACTGTTTCTTGCTCTATACTTCACCTTTGTACTGTGTATAGTTAAGGTAAATTGTCTTGCTTCATTTAGCTAAGTGTCCTCCCCTAAAAGGAAAAGAAAGCTGTCAGTTATGTTTTTGTATCATCTTTACAGTTGTAAAGAAGAAACTTTAAAAGGCTGAAATCCATAAACGGTACCATCATGTAAATAATAAATAAAATCCACTCTTTCCTTAAATGATGTTTGCAGAACCACATCCTTTTATCTTGGATGGGTCCTAGTTTGATTACAAAGCATTAACAATTCTCATGTGCATTACTTAGCAGGAATTTAAGCAAGTATTTGCTAACTAGGAGCTGGTAGCTTTAATACCTACATTTCTCTAATACTTGGAACTGGAAAGAGCTGTGGTCTGTGGAGCCAAGCTGTGTCCTTCATCTCTGTTAGTGAAATGTGTTTTCTTGGCACTGACTTGCTTGAGGGACCTGCTGCCACAGTACTATGGTGTTCCAAGTGAGTTGTGTTTTGAAGTAAGCCACATAAAAGAAATGCGTTACCTCCAGTAATTTGAGCCAGACATTTACTGAGACACCACCTTAAACCTGTGGAGGTATTTCAATCTCAGTGCTGCTTATCAACTTCTACTCCTGAAAAACCCAGCGTTTGATCCCAGAGCCTATCCCAGATCGAAATTCCTCATCACCCACACTTCATTAGTGAAGATTCATTTTTCTTACTCCCAGCCTGGCTTGGGAGGGATCAGTTTTCTGAATCAGCACCAGCTCCTCAGAAAGCAAGCCTCAAAGTCAGACCTTCTTATGTTAGCAAATCAGCAGCTGTCTCCTCGGGCATCTTAAGACAGAAACAACTGAAAAATGAAAGAAATTAAGGTGGTTGAACAGGCTACTGAAGTAACATTCATACTGAGAGTCTTTTATAAGCTAGCACAAGGGTTAGAAATCCCTAAGAGCTTTTGGAAAGCTTATAGCAGGGTTAGGAACTATGGTTTCTTCACCATAGTCCTCATGAGCCGGTGTCCTGGTATGTGTTACAGCGCTTTCCTAAACATGCTTTGAGCAGCAGCTGCAAGGAAAGCTGTGCCTCCCTCCAGGCTGTGTCAGGCCAAGCAATCCATGTGAGTAACAGAAGCTTTCTGCTGCCATCTAAAACAACCCTTGCAGCTTTTATCTGACAAGTTGGCCACAGCAGTATGAGTGGAGGAACAACTTCCCTTTAGTTGCTTTCCAAGGAGTCAGAAGGTCCTTGTGCCTGAAGCCTGATGGAATACCTGTACCCAAAGGAGATATCCAGCCTACGTGAGTTCAGTTCTGACAGAGGTACAGCAAGTACAACCCTCTCAGAAGTGGAGTGTACAGGAAGTCGGTTAGATTGCCTTCTGAACAAACGACACAGCCAGTTTTAGTGCATTCTCAGCCTGTGCTGCTTTATTGCTAAAAAAAATTGTATACAGGTGCAGAGTTTCCAAGTTCATTTTTAAACAGTTCCTCTTTACAGTGTCAAAAGAATAAAATCTTATCTTTAAATCCTCAAGTATGCATAGATATAAAAGCAAGCTGCCTTTTGGAAAAAAACATCAGAATTTGCAGGGAGATATTCTTTCACTGTTGGCATGTACAACGTGTGCTCTCAGTGACACCCATGGTTCCCTCCGCCAATCCACGTGAGCACGCCATCAGAAGTCGGGTGTAACAAGTATTTTCTGGCCTTTTTGTGAAAGTACTACTTTTTAATTTTTAAGAACCTGTAACTAGTAGTTCTCCTTTAACGTTATATCATGTTCTTCAAACGGAAGGTATCTTCTCTGACATCCTAAAAACAGCTTATTCCCTAGGCTGGATACTGAAGGAAATCAGCATTAAACTGATGCTTACTCATCACACAAAAGAAAACGCATTCAACAGGCTTTAAAACCGTGCGAAGCACTCGGAAGAACACTCACGTAACAGTTGGGTGACCATGGCTAACTGCTGGGCTAAGCCTGTTTCACAAACTCCCTTTTTGCTAGAAGAAAGAGACTCAAATCGTTTCATACAGTCTTAACTTCTGAGACCGTAAAACAGTCACCTTCTCCTGTAATATCTTTCACTTGGCAACTGTTGTGCATCTAGAAAGAGCGCTCGTGACAAAAACACAACCCCCGTTCTAAACCCAAGGGATGGTTGGCTACGAAGCATCAACAGGAATTCACTTGACACACAGTTTCTCCCCCTCCAAGACACTTCCTCTTTCTCCTTCACATGGAGAAGTGTCCTGCACAAGTTAAGCCCACCTACGAAGCAAAGCCAAGCTCTGAAGGATGGGATTCTGCAGTAACAAGCTTCCGTTCTACGTGTCTGAATGCACGTTTCGACTTGGAAAACTATTAGTGACGGAGGCTATGCCACACAGTTCTGTGTCAGTCTCAAACTGCCAGCAGAAATTCACTGCATTATGCACTGAAAGACTTGGGAAATGTCACAGAGAACACACCAAACACTTACGGAAAGATGGCACCCAAAGTCCCTTTCATTTAGTAAGTGAAATAAAGAAACAAAAGACTATTGCAACCCGTGTTGCAGATGATAAAGACCTTCAGTGATCAAATCTCATTGTTCTGGTTCTAAAAATCTCTTTAAGGAACTTAAAAAATATACAAGATTACCTGTATCTTCAGGTTCATTCCTGCAGGTGCCATTATTGCTGGCTGGTACCAGTAAGCTTCAGTACAGCTGCCTATGTGGCTAGAGAGTTACCTGAAAATACTGTCTATTAAAAAGCTATTCAACACCTGAAATGTATGTAACTGTGCTTATTCATTTCAGTCTTCTCCAAAGAATTTCTCCACACCCAAGCTCGTGGCCTCCTGTCTGGCAAATACTCGGTTTCACTCCGTGGTTTCCATTACCTGGGGTTATTTTTTGTGTTGGTTTATGGTTTGTTTGGTTTTTTTTACCTTCACACTAGTTGCTCCCCCCTGCACCTTGTAAGAAACTCTGCACCCTTTTCCTTGCTACAGCTGCAGCAGGTGAGAAACCTCCTCTCGCCCCTGAACACGCCGCGTTCATGCCCAGCTTTGTACATGCTCAGGGCACGGACACCAACCAGCCGAGGCTCTGAAGGCGAGTTCTGCTGATCCTGGGTCCTGATTTACAGTTTTGGTGCCATGCTTCTGTCCCTATCTATACATTCTGCCCCTTTTCTCTACAGGGGCAGCACGTTCTCTAAAAAGCCGACATTTTGAGAATCAAAGCAGGAAGTTCAAGCTATTGGTATATTAATTCCTATTGCTTCATTATGTATAAATGCATATCTCAATTTACTGGCAGTAACTACATTACACTAGACACTTTGAATCATGCATAATTAGGACACTAGCTCTACGGTTTGGTTTGTGGGCCTGTGCCGCTTTCCTTCCGTTTCTCTGCGCAGTCCTTCAGGCCTAAGGCATCGCCATCCAGCCACCTTTCACTTGACCTGCACACACGCACGCACACACACACACACACACACACACGCAGGATTTACACAGGAAACACTAAACAGTGCCTTGTAACACTACGTAACCTTTGATCTTTATCCTTAGATGTTGTAAAGCCTTAGGAACTCTGTCTGTGCCACACGGCCTGGTACTTAGGCTCAGAGACAGAAACCCTCTCTGCTCACACCATCAACACCAACGCTCTCTCTGAACCTCAGGAGAAACAGACATCAGAATGCATGCTTAGCCTTCTGCGCTGTCAAACAAGAGATCCTGGTTAACTGCTGGCTTTTGTGTGCCAGTCAAAGCGCTACAGGGCAAAATGCTGGATCCCACAGCAAAAGAAAGCCAGTGGAATCTGACTTGAACTGCCATGAAGCAGCTCTGTACCTGAACAGCAAGCAGGGTCGTTAAGTTTTGGAGGAAGACCAGACAGTTTCTTAGGGATGCAGGAAGCAGTTCTTTCTAAGACTGGTTATCCATCAAAACCTGTTCTCTTTTTAGTATTCCTTTCTCTGTCCCAGAGCCACACTGCCAGCTCCTGACGTCATCCCTGTGTAAGTGTCAGTGTCCTGAAGCTCGGTAGGATTTCTTCTCCCTCTATCAAGGAGCTTTTTTGGCAATTGTCCTCAGTTGCAGAAGGTGCAATTCCTGAAACTACAGTTTCCAACACAAGTACTGGCTGGACCTTCTGCAGCAGCACTACTGGGGTATGGAAACAGCATATGCTTGTGTCACCTGGGTTTAGTACTGCTAGAGGAGGCACAGCAGTACTGGTCACTACAACGCTGATATCCCAGCTGAAATACGGTAGCACCTAACACTTCCACTTTGTTATAGAAGCAGGGAAATCAAAGGGGTTGGAGATCATTGTACAAGAGCTGAAAGGCAAAGAGATTCCTTTTGTTGCTGTGAATAGTAATTTCTAACCCAGTAGCCCGTGGAATGCAAATCCTTATCAGAAGCCTGAACTGGGAGGGATACCCAGATAGCTTGCCTGGCTGTGTCAGTCTTGATTTCCTCTCCTCCTTCTCTGAAGGAACAAACAGCATTCTGTTCAGCCACCAAGTTCACACTTCTGAAGCAGGAACATGAGCCTGTTCCCATTGCTATTTCATTATGATGTAAATGTACTGGCTGGGCACAGAGCAGAACACATTCACAGCTTCTCTCATGTCATCAGAGCACAATCAAATTAAGGTCCCCCCGCGGCCAGCTTCCAACTTCCTCAATAATTCAGTAGGTGGAATTTAAGCTGATTACAACCTTTCAGATCAATTAGCTTTTCACACACGTATTATGTTTTAGCCAGCACTTAATTTAGACATCCTGATGCTTGTCTTGGTTACTTTAAACTGTAAAAATCCTCCCAGCTCCATTATCAACTTTACAAAGAGCTTCACCTTCATCATTTTGGAAAATTAGAAGGCTCTAGCTGTTAAGTTACAGTCCAAATTACCTCAGCTTCTAGAAGAAATCCAGACAGATGGAGCTAAACCTCTGAGCTAATAATTCTCTTCAGAATATATTATTGTCTGTTGGGCCATACTGTCTCTATGGACTTCACATCTGCATTGAAAACAGCACCAACTATGGACATACCACAACTCCCGTGACTCTCATGTAACCCTCTGACAGCAAACACTTTGCTGGGTGCAAAGGCTACTGCCGTGGATCAATAACCCTTTGCGTTACCAGAGGCTCACAGTACTTGCCCCGCATAGAAACCAGTCATGGTCTGAAACAGAGAGTGTTTAGCAAGGCTAACATTGTTTTCTTGCTGCCAAGCAATGTTCTCAGAACCACACAGCTGTGCTTGGGACGTACAAATGTTTTGAGTGTCGTGGTTTTATTTAAAGACCATCTCAGACTGGCCTTTTTCACCAGATAAAACTAAAAGTATGTCCCACTCTAAAAGCTTCCAACTGCAGAATCAGGTTCTCTTCACAGACCGGTATTTGGAAGGGTTCAGTTTGTTCTCCAAGAAACGAAGAGAAGAAGTGCTAGACTACCCAAAAGAAAAACCAACAAGCACAGGGAAGCTTCAGCTATCCTTTGGGAAAGCACTGCCTGCCCTTCCCCCAGCACGTGCTGAGGTGCTTCGGGGTTTTTCTTTAACATCAAGTTTATTACCTAAGTATTCAAGTGCCAAACTCCCTCCAACGAGAGGAACATAAGAGGAATTCACCCATCTTCTCAGGAAGAGACTCGTCACGCAACTCCCTGCAGCACAGAGCGCCACAAACTTATTTGGTTATGACCCACTTACTCTACTGTACAGCCTTGCTAATGCAAGTTATTTACTATCACATGCAAAACAGTTATTGCTACTAAAGTTCTATTTTCTTATTAAATCATCTTATGGCTTTGTTTGCATCAGGGATTCTGCCCCCTACGTACTGTGCTATTTTGCATTCCAGTTTCAGAGGTATTTTGCAATTGATTCTCCCAAGCACTACAACTACTTTATTAAATGATACAGCTACTTCAATTTAGAATTGAACCTAACTTTCAGCACAGGTCCCCCAGAGCTCTGCTGTAAATGGTCCAACCTTCCTGGAAACACATCAGATGCACAGGGTTGCTTGTTGAGGTTTGGGGTTGTTTCCCTCCCC
>WBNH01004019.1:295968-326184 GCA_013401255.1 Urocolius indicus
CCCCCCCCCCCCCAATTAGGTACATGAACTCTGCACAGATTACTGGTTTTTGCACCAAGGAACGTGCTTCTTGATTCATTACTTCAGAGTTATATCAAATTGAGAAAGCCAAGCTACCCATTCCCTCCCTCCCTCCCCTTCACGGCCATTTACAGGCAGGTCTCAAGAAAAAAAAAAAAGATGCAGTATCCTCTCTAAGTTGAAAGAGAGCTTCATTCTCGTAAAAAGAGAGAAATGGGTGAAGAGCAACACTGGCACCAGAGGAAAGGCTTTTTCCTAGGAAACAGAGGATGCCATCTCCACAGAGCATTGCACATCTCGGGAGTCATACCAGTCCCTTATTTGACCAGTTCAAGCTGCCCACTGAGTGCTAAATCATTTGGATTTCCCCTGGTCTAAACCTTCCTTCTGAGAAAAGCAGAGGGAGAGGCAGAGATTCTGAAAATTGAGCTTAGAGCTGGAAAGCAATACTGGAAGTATTGAATTCTCAATAACACAGGGATGGGGAATCTCTGAGACAGCCTGCTGCGCAGATACAGTTTGCAATGTTGTTTTTCAACAGCCCTTGACCTCAATATTTTCTCTCTTTATTAAGATGAAGATGTATGTAAATGCAGGATCCACCAAAGGTGTCGAAAGATTCACTAGGATGTCAGCCAAAAAAAGGGCTCTGCATTCCTGCAATAATGGATAAAAGTGTTCTATGCTTAATTGGCAGAGAGCATTTTGAAACCATTACCTTGTTTATCTACTCACAACAACTGTGTAGTCAGATCTGAAAAGAAAAAGTAATTGACAGATTTTGTAAAGGATCTGAGGGTGGAAGAGATGTGTACAGGATGCACACAAACTCCTTGGTATATTCCTAGCTGTCTGAGTCTATCACAGGATGAGTAACAAAAAAAAAAACAGAAAATGCTGCACGTGGAACAAAACACCTTCAAGAAAGGCTCAAAAGAAGCCCACTGACAAGAGCTGAGAGTTCTGGACACGTACATACACTAGCTTACTATCGCAGTCGGACACAGAGACTAGAAACAAAAAAGCCAGCTATGACTCTACGAAGCCCCTGAAGTGAACGCATTCCACTTCTAGAGACAGCGTTGCCATCGTCAAAGGGAGGATACTGCATGTTTAGACCACGTTTGCAAGATTCCTATTGTATCCTTTCTATTGTTAATTACATTACCAGCACTGTTTATTAATAAATTTGTCACTCTGAAATTGTAAAAACACTACTAGGCTCATGCACTGATCCTAACATGGCACTACAGTTTGCTACAAAGCACTAATGCTTATGGAACTATACACATCTCAAAATGGAAGACATTGGTGATTTTGTTGTTTCCAAACAACTTGTAACATCATTTTGTCCACAAGTATTAAAATATATATATGTATATATATATATATGATCTATTGCACACGCCCCTTGTTTTTGTCATCTTTCACGTGGGAAGATTTCCAACCGACGCAGAGAAAAAGTGGAGCAAGGAAAAGTAAGTAGGCTGAGGCAGCGTTTCCCAACACAGCGGTTTCACACGGGTGCTGGTCAGTAAGTTATGCCAAATGGGGGTCTTCTGGGCATGCACTACTGGAGTATTTCCTCTGTGAAAGCCACAGATCCTTAAGCCCTGCTAAAGAATATTATACTCTACAATTAAACTAGAAAGCCACTGTTGTTTCATTATCGTGGACAGGAGCCAGGAAAAAGCAACAATTCCAATTGTTTGTTGCAGCCCAGGGTTCCAGGATGCTGGGGGTTACTCCTATGGAAAACGAGCTCAAAGAGATTAGTGGCTACTCTCTAGTCAGACACACTCTTAGGTTTTGTACACGTCCACAGAAAACAGAAACACCTTCCTGATCCCCAAGCATTTTGTCATCAAGCTATGCAAGAAGCAACTGCTAGCTCTAACACTGTAAGTACAGGCAGACGGAACAAAAGGACATCCTCAGCTAGAAAACCCAACGTCTCTTATAGCAGGCGGCTCCCAATCACTTATGATCCTACAACAGTGACAGTGTTTTCCATCACTTAGAGATGGATCCTGCTTCTACAGACATCTACATTAAATCCCATTGGTTCCAACGTAAGGAGGCCCTAAAGGAAGTGTGCTTTGCTAGCTGCCTCTAACGCCAGAAAGTTCAGATCCTGTCCAGCAAAGAAACACCATGCTCTTAAAAGTCAGGCCAAGCTGGTGGTTGCCTCATCAAGAGCAGCGTAACTCTTACCACAACATCACACACACACTTCCAGTGCCCCTCTCTGCTCATTGCACTTGGCACCACTTTGATATGCAGTGTCTTGCTCACCACTCGCTTACGTGTCTGACCTTCACGGAAACAAACAACGGGTCACGTTGTCATTAACTCTTACTGTTACGCCGCAAGTCTCAGCACAGATTTAACTCAACTCTGCTCTGAGGATCAGGATCAACATCAGCACTTGTCCTGGCTCTGCCATGGAACTTGGGTCTCACAAGATGTCAGCACATGTTGAATCTCAGGACGCTGCCCTTGCAACCCGGCGCTAAGGTTTAAGGAGGACTTCAATTGTTGGCTTTTTTTAGACAGTTTCAAGGCTGCCTGTCTCTCTCTAGTACTTTTCTAAAAGGAAAAATCAGAACAAAGCAAGAAGTCTAGAACACCCTCCCCCCAATCATCTTATCTCCCCAACTCTATTACCTGAACCTATGTACCTTTATTTGATCCAAATTCGAAAATACTATTTTTAAGCTAGTAAGTCACGTTTCCTAAATCACAGGCTTGGAATAAGGTGCATTAAGAAGAGCTCCAGATTTGAAGGGGAATATATATCCCAGTTCTGTTGGGCTGGGGTTGGCTTTTTTTTTTTGCCAAGAAAATTTCCTCGCCACATACACTATCACAGCAGGGAGCACGTGAGCAGTACAGGCTCCCACCTCGGAAGGACACAAAACAACCTCTATAATCACAAATGATGGAAACAAAGAATCTTGTGTAAACATAAAAGCAACAGATTGCGCTGTGGTTTGGGAAGGAATAAGAGGAAAGGCCCATCCTAAGTATTTCTGCTCTCTCTCAACTCACTCGGCTGAGCCTCTTCTCTGGGGCCTGTTTCTATGCAGACGATGGAAACACACAGGTCATCTCAGTTCTCAGTCACAGGAGAATCAAAAGGCCGATTCCATCGGTGGTATGAAAAGCTGCAACTGTGCCAAGGAAGCTGAGTGGATAAACTGCAACTTTACACCTCTGGTCTC
This sequence comes from Urocolius indicus, assembly GCA_013401255.1. Classification (NCBI taxonomy): domain Eukaryota; kingdom Metazoa; phylum Chordata; class Aves; order Coliiformes; family Coliidae; genus Urocolius; species Urocolius indicus. The sequence continues at coordinate 299,214 of WBNH01004019.1, forward strand.
TTCTATCCCACCACAAGTTAATTTCGCCAACAGAGGTCTGTCCCACCTCTCCTACTGTAGAATGGTTTTGTTCTTTTTGCTGCTAAGGAGTCATAAAAAGCCAGAGGGAAGGAATGATCTAACATAAACCCAACCATTATCCTGTTACCCCAGAGGCCTTTAAAGCTTCGTTTTTCATTGCTAAAAATGAAATGATGCAGAGTTAACTTCTCCTCCTGGTGAAAGCTCTTCATATCCAGCACTTACATAGGTTTACACATGCAAATATACATTTTGATCACAGACTGGCATGATGCATTTGCACACTACAAACAAGGTGATTCTGCATTTGTTCCTGTGCATTAGCTGCTTCGTGTGAGCTGACATCAAGACTTCTATCTACAAAGTCAAGCCTAGATCCTGGATTAGAAAATACCTGTATGGGATGTTCCCGGTTGTTTGCTAAGTTTCTTCCTTCTGTCAGAGCAGAATACAGGTTCAGTTTTTCCTTCTGTGACTTTTAATACATGTCAAGACAGTCTGACATAGCAATGCACGCAGACCCTTCATCTGCTAAGAACTCCGATGTGACACAGTGAAGCCCTTCACCTTCCTAAAATGAAGAAGGAGATACCGGTAACCAACACCAGCTTCTGCTGCCATCTGACTGCTAAGTATTTCTCACTTTAAAACCAGAATGCAGAGAGCTGGATGAAGAGCTGGCACAGAAGATGTTTCTTCAGGGAAACAAATGTTGGTTTCTGTCACTCTGCTTTGAGTTTTGATCGAACAGTGGGGTGTGTGTGTGGAAGAAGCGATCTGGTGGGTCAAAGGTTGGGTGAGATGGCTGAAACGGGCAGTGGAGAGATCTTTGTTCACTCATCTCCACGGAAGTGAAGGACAGGTTTTTGCTTGCTAGAAGAGAAACATCCGCATCTCCCACCAGCCTATGAGCAAGCAACAGGACCACCTTCTTGAATGTCAGGAGAGAATCTAGAATCCCAAAATGAAACATAATTTTAAAAGGAGAGGTAGTTTAGAAGTCACAATAAAACACATTCAACATTAAAATGCCCACTGCTTCATTACTTGAAAAGCCTGACTGTAAGGGACCAAATTAGCTGTCTTCACAAACTGCAGCAGTCCCTTGCTCTGTAGGATTTGATATCTAACTGTAGATGTCCACAAGCTGGCTAAGGGAAAACTGCAGAAATGCTGAACTCCGTGCTTACTCAGAAGTGATGCACTCAAAAACTGTTCTCAGCTGTGGCTCCAACAGATGGCATGACAATGCTGAAGCAGCACCAGCACGCACACTGCACACAAGAGTATGTTTTGCAATAGCAGGTTACAATCCAAAGAGACACCATAAACTGACAGCAAGGTACAAGTGAAAGAGACACCGTAAACTATCACCTCATTAACTATGAAACTGTCAGTGCTGTAGCAGAAAAGAACACTTATGGCAGTTGTGAGACCGCACAGATTAAGTACATACTTTTATTCATTCCTCCTCACTTACCCACAGTGTAAACACACTTCAACAATTGATCTTGTCACTGATCTCCTGGCCTTCCATCAGTGACACTCGCTTGGTATCACCTAGTCACAGTAGCTGTTAAGACGTGATTTTTTTTGCTGTAGGTTTGATTGGATAAAGGTTGACTGGAAAGCAAGGTGCTGCCCACCTGCATAGCTCTCGCTCAAACCATTTCTCATTCTTCTGTACCACAAGGACAGATGTGAAAGAATTTGTCTTTTCCCTTTGGTTTCTCTTTCTTATACATCAGAACATGGGGATAAACTGTATTCTCTAACCCCTTTCTCTCTTGCCTCTGTATATCTCATCTTTTTCTAATTACCTTATCTCTTCAGTTGAGCGAGCTCAGACATCTCCTCCCAGCAATGATTTTCAGTTCCCGTGTCAGAAACAGCGAGTCGATCATGAAACTGGAAACACAGCGCAAGCCACCATCACTTTCTCTCTGAGGCACTCAAATACTTCAGCTGATCATGGGCTTGATCATCCACACTGACACTACTGGCAAAGTCTTTATTTTTGTTATGAAGATGGGAGAAAAACAGAGCTGGAGAGCTGCAACACGCCCAAGGTTTGTGACGAAGCTGAGGACAGAAAACAGGGCTCTGTTACACACCTTCACTACCAACGACATCTCCTTCACTAGAGACAAAAATCAAACAAAAAATGAGAAGTTTATTGTCATTCTTAAGAGGAAAAAAAAAAACCATGCAAAATGTCTGTGTATTTGACAGTTGACATTTGGTTATCTTCTCTTTCTTCCAGTCCTAGTGGTTAACAAACACACATTTTAAGCTAACTGCTCCAAGTTAACACGACCACACAATCAGTGGCTCTTGGCAGAGCAAAGTCATAACAAGGGACAGGAATTTCATAACTTTAACAGCATCTATTCTTGTTAGAATATATGGTTAAATCAGCGTTTCTTTCAAGCAAAGCCCAAGCTGAAGGCTGACACTGGGGCAATGTTCCACTTCTCTGAAAGTACCCTACGATAAACTAAAATCTCAGCTACTGATTTATTCAGATGGGAAAAGAAAACCAAACTTCACCAACCAACAAACTTGACAAGTTTAGTACAGGACATTTAGTACCTAAACAGCCTTATTGCTTTACTCACCATTATTTCTGACCAGTCCACATTTTCTTCAGTGAGCCTAGAGTGAAAGAGATGAACAAGTGAAATCAAGGAAGCCATTCATACATCATTATCTGCACAAGATGAGCTGCATCTTCCAGGAACTAGTCAACATTCTTAGACATTCTACGTGAAACATGCTGATGTTACGCTTCAACAATCACAGTCATCCCCTTCTTTTAGTTTAAGGGGAAGGATGGTCAAGTGAATTGGGCAAAGAGCCAAGACAAGCAAACTTTAATTAACAACAGGCTGGGGAGAAGAAGTCTATATACACCCAAACATGCCTGAAAGGCTTTTGTTGTTCAGAAACCATTCTGCTTTCTGGAGTAAAATCACGTGTCATTCATTACACAGTACCGAATTCCCTTTCTCCCTGGAATGTGTTGGTTTCTACTCTATTTAGAACAGCCTACAGCCCACGCTCAACCAGCTCCACCTGGAGCATTAAGCACACACCTCCAACGAAATGACTTTGTAATTGTGCGTATTTTGAAGGCAAACGACCTCGTTCTGGTTAGCTATCAGCAACAGACACACACTGCAGCTTCACGGGAACTCATTTCAGTCTCCAGTAAGTCAAGAAGCTCCTTCATGTTAACAACAAACGACCGTAGCAAGAAAACATGCTGACTGCTCTCAAGGATGCTGAGCTGACATCCTAACTGGAAGAATAAGGGACTGCTATAAGCAGAACTCTCTTATCACGCAGAACTTACATGACTGAAACCTCACCAATCTATCACCAGCTTCTGCCCTTCTGCACAACACAGCATTTCTGCAAGCACCAGGGAGCTGCACCTTCAGAAAACCCAGTCAGCAGACAATCCCTAGCGCTGTGTTTCAGAGGAGTTATTCCATCCTCACCTGGTCAGTTCTGACCTTTCCTACTCAAGTCCTCCCTCAAGAACCTGCCAAGCACGATGTGACCTTGAGAGAAGGGGAAACCAACAGCAAAGGATTCACAAAACCACCGGATAAGGAACAGTTATCAGGAACTCTCCCAGATGACATAACATGACATAACATGACATAACATGACGGCAACAATTCCCCAGTGCCAGCCTTATGAAAAGTTGAAGTTTCTTTCACTTATTCTAAAACTACAAATTAACTAAGGCCCTACTATAAAACAGCAGCACATGACACTTCAAGCAACTCAAACAAAAGACTGGTAAACTCTCCTGCGAGGTTCACAACGGACAGCTGCTGTGTTGCTGGTACAACCTTACAGGCAGCACAGAAAACAAGGAAGACTGAGCTTTCTACTCCACGACTTCTTTGGCACTGTAGATTACTCGTATGTTCTGGGTTTGCCAAACGACTGGAAGCCATCTCCTTTGCACGTTGCTGTGTCGAGATGTCCAAGCAAGGGACGGAACTGTTCAGCTCAGCAAAACCCACCCATCACAGAGATGCCACCAATAACGACGGTAACACAAGAGCAACGGCCGAGAACCTGCTCCCGGCTGGGCGTGCAGGGGGCCGGGCTGCCGCCGCCACACGCCCTCACAGCTCCTGCGCTGCAGCTCCCAAGTTACTCGGACTTGGCGGGGCGGGCGGCGGACAGCGGGCGGCGGGCGCTCCCCACACGGCTGCCCCGCGTGGCTCGGGGCCGCTGCGGGCTGCGGCGGGCGCCAGCGTGGCCGGGCCCAGCCCCGACACGGAGCGGAGCGGGGAAGCGGGTGCGCGGGCCCAGCGCAATGAGGGAGAGAGGGCGGCGGGCACCGGGGCGGACTCACCCGAGCGCGGCCGAAGCCGCGGGGCCGCGGCCGGCGCCGGCCTGTCCGCCTGTCCCTGTCACTCCGCCATCTTCCCCTCCTCGGCTCGGCTCGGCCGGCCGGAGGGACCCGCCCGCTCGCTCGCCAGCCTATCGGGTGCCGCTCCTAGGCGCCAGCCGTCCGGTGTCGGCAGGTGATTGGTCAGCCGCGCTGTCCGTCGCGGCTCTCCGGCCTCCCGCCCCCGAGGCTTTTCCTTCCCGATTGGCCGCGGGGAGGGCAGCGGCCCGGGCCAGGATTGGCTGGAGCCGCGCGAGCCGCGGCCGCCTCCTGCGCTGAGCTCCGCGGCAAGTTAAAGGGGCCGCGCGCCCCTCAAGGCCGGGCCGCGCCGCGGGGCGGGGCACGGCACGGCACGGCACGGCACGGCACGGCACGGCACGGCACGGCACGGCGCAGAGATACCTCAGGAGAGTGCCCGGCCGTGCCTGTCCCCGCGCGGCACGGGCAGCGCTGCGCTGCCTGGGTTCACGCTCATCCTGCCGCGCTTGGTGGCAGCGCCGGCACTTCCCGGCTTTCTTCTCCTCCTCTGTTTTTGGCGGCGGTGCTTTGCCCCTTGAGGCTGCGAAGAGGAAGCGCTTCCCCATTCAGGAGACGCGAGGAACACCCCCGCGGCGCCGTCATTCATCACCGGCAGCTACTACGAGCCCTGTCGCTTCCCGCCCGAAGCCGTGTAACGCGCGCTCGGCTGCCTAGATGCCGACTGGCAGCTGAGACCGAGCCCTTCTGCCTACCGAGCCCATACAGTCACGCTGTTTAAAGCCCCAGCTGCGGCTTCAAAGAACCAAAATTACTTTGAAGTGATTTTCTGATGAGGAGTAAGGGAAACCGACATTGCTTGCACTCCTGCTCTTCACCAACCAAATAACGCGTTCAGGTTCTTTCACTTCACCTCATCAAACCTCTTGCTGTAGCGTCCACAGTAACAGTTAATGACAACTAACTGCAACCATGGGTTGTGGCTGCCAACCCTAGAGAGGCCCAGCATTACAGATGCTCAAGTCTGCAGCTGGGGAACAGACTTAACTTCCCCTGCCCATGGATTGGGAAAGTCTGTTACTTGAGATACCCATCCCTCCTGTTTGTTTGCAAAAGACAAAGCAGTTCTGCCTGGGAGATGATAAATCTTCTCTCTCTGCCCTACTTCCACCTTCACTGACAATCTTTTTTCTCCAGAAGCTTTGATAATTTCCAGAAGCAAGCAAATGCTGAAAATGCTGCTTTTGGGGAAACCTGCTTCTTATCTGTACTTAAGGTTCGAACAAATGTCACACCTGCTTTGTGAAGCTCCTTCTCTGCCTGCCACCTTCTGGAGTCACATGTGGAATACGTCCTTTCAGAGCAAGGAGTGAGACACTCAGTGGCTTCGGTGTGATTGATACAGCTGTTAGAGTCTGAGAGTTGGTTGGGGTGGGTGTTTGTTTATTGCAGGGCAGTTAGTCCTCCTCTGGAGCTCGTGTTTTGCACCAGTTTCCCAGCAGAGTGAAGGACTGTTAATGCTCTGAAAACAAGGTCAGTTATAAGAAGCTGGTCTGGAAGGGCTGCTCACACCATTCTGCTTTTCCAGCCACACAGGAATAGTTTGGGGTTGTTGTGGTGTGGGGTTTTTTTATCCAGTGGAAGGTTTATTTATGGATTGATAAATACAATATCCAGTCTCACTGGGACAATAAGGCACAACTGTGGGTTACAGCTATATAGCCAAAGAAAGCAACACCTACTTCTAAGCAAATCACAAAGCCTACAGACACTTTTTTTCTTCCACTTTTCCATCAGTTAAAATTGTTACAGTCCTGTTTCACACGGCATGGTCATAAAACTGTGACATTTCTTTCTCACACAGAGCACAGGCTCTGAATTTCCATGTCTGCCTGGAATGGTGCCACACTCTGCAGAACAATGAAGTGCAACACCTCACTTTGCGATGCCTTCAATGAAAAGCAAATGAAGTTATTCTTTAGACACAAGTGATGATTGAGGGAACTGAGGAGAAAAGAAACACAAGTCTGAGAGTGATCTGAAAGTGGCAAATACTTCTAGAGATGTCCACACATCATCTGGAGAAGCGCTGATCCTTCAATAAAGCAGCTCCCAGGGTGATTTGGTTTTATTGTAAGGGCCTCCCAGGCTGGCCTAGCTGAACCACATGAGATTATTTGCCAATCTAGCCACAGAAAATGATGTTGTAATGAACCTTCCAAACGTTGATGTCTTGTATTTATCAGCATTATATCAATGGTTTCAATCATCTTACATTTGCAAAGATACTTGCATAGAAACAGAGTCTGAAACATTTGGGGTAACATGTACTTCCCCCCCCCACACCATTCTATTCTTATGGCACAGCTTTCACAAATACAGCTACCACCCTCAAAGCAAATCTAAGAGGCCAGCACTTCCATACTGGAACAATTAAATAAGTACTGATTACCTAGGCCACCATAACTGAAGGAAAAAAACCCCACCAGGACTAGGTTTTCTAACACTATTACCAGGGGGCAGTGAGAGAACTCCAAATGCAGATTTTGGCATGCCTAGTTTTCTTGCATTATGTACACTGACACGTTTACACTCTCAGAGGCAAACCCCACCCTGATGAACAGGGGTGATCCTACAGCAAAGCAACCTGGAGAGGGCACTGCGTGGCCAAGCCTGCAAGCTACTCAAAGGAAAGAAACAAGATTCTGCATTTGCTACTGGAACAATACAAGTGACTTAGTGCAGAATTCCTATTCCTTGGGAGGACACCACAGCCTGTATCCACCACAGATTCTCCTGTTGTCCCTGCCAACTCATCCCACAAGGGATAAAACCTACCGACAGGAGCACAGAACTCTAGGCTACCATCATGTATTCAGTGCTGGCTGTACAATGAGGCCAGGGGAACTCGAGAGATCTCCAAGGACAAGGCAGATTTGGAAGAAGCAAAGAAACAAATCCACATGTAACAAGCCAAATGGGGAACAAAGGCATCTGTAATGTGATGGTGCTACTGGAAGCAAAAGCACACCGTTATCACTGCAGCTAGTGTTGGAGTAGATGCTTGTCTCCAAAGTGTTTCAGAGGGCGCTCCTGGGGCCCGTGCCCACTTCTCTGTTCTCAGGTTCAAAGCTCAGAAGAATCAGTTTGTAGATTACACAGCAGTACGTGAGGAGAGACATTTTTTGCTGGAACAGTAGTGCAGGAGGAGACAAGGGAGAAAGGGTAAAAAAACGGGAGGAAAAATTTCTTGTTTAAAAAATGCTCCTTTCCAAGTTTGCAGGGCAGCCACTTCCCTTTGTTCCTGATGCACAGGGAATGTTCACATTGGTAGAACAAACTGGGGAGGGGTTGCAGATGTATTGTATATACACCAGTAGCAATGCTCTGGGGGAAGGTGCTAAGGAGAAAATTAAGTTCTATTCATTACAGAGTAGGGGTAGAAAGGAATAGGTTCTCCATCCATCAGTGAAGGAATCGAATGCTCATTTTCTGCTCTACATCCACCTTCTCCAGAACCTGCAATAAAATCCAGAAACAGCTACTTAAATGACTGTACACATTTCCCTCCTACAAGGCTTCTGACTCTAGTACAGAGGAAATGGGCAGGAACACAGGATGTCTTCAATTTGGCATGCCAGCCTTTCATCTACAGACTGCTATTTTGCATTCTGGACTATGATCCTTCCAAGGAAGGAAACTCTGTGCATTAAAGCTGGAAGAAGGCTGTCAACCAAAATGTCACCAATGCAGCTTTGGTCTTGCCAACAGCCCAGAATGGCTCCGGTTCCCAAAATTAGACCATGTGGGAAAGCACAGCCAAGAAGCAGAAGGGAGAATGGAGCAGAGGAAGGGACATGAGCAGTCACTGAAGAGCAACAATCGAGACCACAGCATCACTGACACAGATCACTGTAAAACTGGGGTGGCACTTCATGCATTGGATTGCTATTAACACTCAGGTATGAGGACATTAGTCTGCTCCAGGCTGTTTCAAGCAGTACACTTCAGTGTTCCAAAATCAGAATAATTTAAGTTTGAAGAGATGTCTGGATATCTTTTAGTCCAACTTTCTCAACTCCTACTTAAAGCTGGGCCAGCTAGATCAGGTTGCTCAGGGCGCTGTTCAGGTGCCGTATCTCCATCTCAGCAGCTACCATCATCCGCTTGATTAAAGGTTTTCCTTACAGTTAATCAGAATTTCCCATGTTGCAATTTGTTTGTGTTGCCTCCTGTCCTGTCTTTGCTGACCTTCAAGTTGAGTCTGGTTCCTCTTGTCAACGCTATCTCATTAGGCAGCTGAACTTGTACTGCTGTAAGACAACTTTCTCCACTGATTATGTAATGGCTCCTTACTGCTACCTTTTTCTGACTAACAAAAGACGTAATTCAAAGGACTAGAGCCAGGAATGTGCCCACTGATATCAGTTGTGGTGCTAGCAGATAAAATCTGCAAGTAAAAACTGATTACAATTACAGCAGAAGAGTTCCTCTGTTGTAACTGTGCTACTTGTGTAGAAAGAAGTGGTTGCAAAAGAAAAGAGTGAAAGTTCTACAGTAAATTCAGTGCTACAGCTTATGTAAGAGCATGAAGAAATATATGGACTATTAATACTCTGACAGAATAAAAAACCCCTGGTAAGGATGGGAAGAAAAAGAAGCTTGCTTTGCCCCGGTGCAGGCAGGACTATTTGGATAACTTTGTTTCACCTGCATTTACGTTTAAGCCTGAACGTGCAACACTGAGCAGTTTCATTTGTTAAAGATGCAGTCTACCAACCTTTACAAACTCTGCAAAGGAGATGGCACTGTCTCCATCCTGATCAGCTTCCTGGATTGTCCTGTCAGCAATGCTGCCCAGCTGCTCATCTGAAATGTTGACACCGACCATCATCCGTAACACCTGTAACACACAGTCCCCAGACTCGGGTAAGAAAACCAAGGGACCACTATTGACATAAGAACAGAAGCATTCCTAGCGCTGTTTCTCTTGTGTATACCGTGAAAACACTGTACAAGAACAACCCTGGAGGATTTCCATGAAAGTAGTCTATAGTTAAACTTCTTCTACTTGTTCTTTGCGTAACAAGGCTTTGAGGGAAGACAGCTTCCTTTTGCAGCCACATTTGACACAGAGTCCTGCTTCTCCACTAGGCAGCGGGAAGAGGCAGAGAGGATGAGAAAGCTTTAGGACGTAAGAATGAACACGTTTTGTTCCAATGCTTTTGTGTATTTCTCCCCCTCACAAAACACAGCAACCTTTGATTATCTGCTGTTTGAGACAGCTGCCTGCAGGAATCCTCTAACTACATGGTCCAGTGATAACTGCCATTACTCTCTACAGTTAATAAAAGCATTTTCTGTACAGATAGAAGAGGGCAGTTTCAGTCAAAAGCAAATCCTTGTCCTACATCAGGAACCACAAATTGCCATGTCTACTTCCCAGGATTAGTAGTATGTAATTACTCTTAGCTCAAGCCTAGTTTCATACACGCAGCACCGCTGAACTTTGATTACCTTTCCTGCAATTTCAAGAAGCTTTATTCTATTGAGAGGATACACAAAGGATCAGGCAAACAACTCAACCCACTTCAAGCATTTGAAAGTAATAAAAGGTACTTCTTAAAGGGCTTAGTGTATTTGTTGCATATTTAGGTATTGTTTCCACTGGGATCTGCTTAACCTAATGCTCTGGTTTAAAGCTGAGTCAAGCACTTGCCCTTGGAAAGAAAAGCCTAGGCTCACAAATGAGATTGAAGTCTTATGCTGTATCCAAAGCTTTAAACCAGAGATAAGCAATTAGCCACCACATTCCTTCAGGAGTTCCTTTGAGAAGACTGTTCCAGCTCCCCTTTTCATTCTAAATGGGTGTGCAGTCATGGGTGAGAAGTCATTTGATGCAGTCATTCAAAGCAGCCCTGGGGTACTTACCTGAAGGAGTTCATCTCTGGATATCTTGTCATCTTTATCTAGATCATATAACCGAAAAGCAACTACAGGGAAGAAAACAATGAGCAGTTTAATGCAAACGCCATTATTAAAAGTGAGCAGTTTCATTCAAATGCCAGGATTTTTTGCTTTGTAACAAACATTTGTCTAAAAAAATATAATAGTAAGTATTCATGAATTATTTTAAAGAGAATTACCTTGAGACTGCAATTCACTACAAAATTCCTGTTCCTGCATACAGGAATAACATTGTGGCAAACAAGTGAAAAGTCTGACTTGAAGACTTGGTATGAGTAGTCTCAGAAGCACTCTGCTTGTAGATGTGTTTCTTCAAAGCCCCAAGTCATGCAAGTGTGCAAGCACTAACATATTCAAACCTCTAACTTCAGAGCCAACCATTTTTACATTATCGTTCGTTATCTTTGTGTACATTTTAGATGAGATATGACAGAAATCGTAAGTGCTCCGAGGACTGTTGCCAACTTTGGATAGCAAGCAAGAGCATTCTGCTCATATACTGTAGGCAGATGTCCACGTACTTGAGAAAGTACTCGACTGAAGGTGAGGAAAAAGGCCTATATTACATGGAGGAGTGAAGAAAGAAGCAGAAAAGCCTGTTCATGGCTTTTAAAATCTGCAATAGCTTTGGATGCAAACCATTTAGAAACCTTACAAGCTGGCTTACCTGTTCAGAATGGCAATTTAAAACACCACAGGTGTTAGAGGATATCATTCCACAGGGAACGACTGTACAGAAGACCCCAAGGGCCCTGAGCTCCCTTTCCAGAAGAAGACAAATAATTGCATCAATAGGAAGTGTAACATTTCTTACAGTGGAGCTTGTTGCTTCGGCTGTTCAGTGGCTCTGGCCCGTTCTGGTCTTTGCTCTTCTCGTTGTCTTCGATGGGTCGGAAGTGGGCCAGCGTCCTCATGAACCCACGGAAATTCACCTGGTCCTCTCTGTGCAAGCATTTCAGCAGGTCAGTTTTAGCATAGCTTAGACAGGATCTTTATTTCAGTAGAGAAGAATACGAATGTCTAAAGCATCAAGGCCATGCAGACTCTTCCACTCACACCTCCCCAGGGTTTGGCTGCCTGTGTTCAAGCCCAGTTCTGACACAGTGCAATTGCAAGCTGGGATCATGTTGTTATGAAGTATGATGTGTAGAAAGAGAAGCTGTGAGTAGTCTTGCTGAGGGCTCCCTTTCCCTTGCCTGCAAGCTCTGTTCAAGCTCAAGCCCTTGCCTGAGCTATCCTGCAGCTATGCCTGAGTGTGGAAAATGTATCTTGCTGATCTGGACCCTGATTCCTTGGTCTGACCTGAGATTAGTTTCACTACTGTCAACCTGTCTGGCAACCACTGGACTGTTGGCTGATCTGACAACAGTCACTGGTCCTGCTTTGCTTTTCTTGTTCAGAAGCCTTGACCTTTGTCAGCCAGCACATCACTCCTGCCAGCTTTGCTGTCACCACCCTTGGCTCCTGCTTGTGGGGCAGCCACTGCTCTCTGATGAATAACTCTCCTCTCTAGTTTCTGTGCAAACCAGCTACATAAGTACTTTCCAGGACTCCTGTTCTCTGTTCAGGAGAGCCTGCCTGGCAGATGCTTATATTATGACTTGATTCGAAAATCAGTATTGCCAAATCTGTTCAAGAACAGCAGCAAAGTGCAGAGAGCAATCTAGAAAGGTATAACAGAGAGTTAGGACTGCAAATTTGATCATTTCTTTGGATTTCTGTTAGAAATGCCATAAGATATACCTTGAAAATGATAAAAAACTACAAAATATCCCACAAACAAAAGGCTGATCTCATAACAAATGTGCATGTACGAGGCTAACAGGTGAAAAACAAGACTGATCTGCGTAAATGCAACAGTACTTTGCATAAAATAGTATTGCAGGGAGGTTGCATTAAGAACCAAAGTCCATACATGCCCTTGATTTTCTTTAGAAGTGTTCAGCAATGTAGCAAGATGAGTGGAAAACTGACACAAAGCCCTAGTTTGTCAATGAACAAAGCACCCAAAAGTCTTGTATGGTTGAAGTATTTCTCATTACAGAGTGAACACACGCTGAGGACACGACACAGCCACACACATTCTGTGACAAGTTTGAGGTGTTCGGTTATTAGTAAATTCAAACTCTGTGCTTTAATTTTCAGCGTGATGCTCCTATCAAAGCTTCTGATGGAAACTTCAGTCTGTTGGAACTCACCCTTCTGGAAAGAAAGCATTGATAATTCTGTCTCCCAGTGGGTTGATGGCAAGCTCTGGAATCCGCTGGAAGTCTTCACGACTAAGGAAGGCAAGAACACAAGAAGTCAGAGGAGGAAAAGCTGTCCAAAAAGAATCCACAGTAAAATACCCATTGGGTTCTATTTCTGCATCAAGACACCTGGTGGGTTTTAAAATCTAACTCTTGAAAGGCACAAAAACACAGCAAAGGCAATGCCGAGCCTGTATTACCTCATGACCTAGCAGTGTTCATTTGCCATGTTACCAGCACTTCTCAGATGCCAACATTGTTTGTGCCAGAAACCTCTCTGTAATGATGCTGGCTGGTTCACAACTTAAGGAAAGGAAAGCTTCTGAAATGGCTTCATTTGGAACCCATCATCTTCCTTCAAAATCTCCTTTATTTCTTTTTTAATGAATTCTTTTGGCATTGGCTCATTTGAGTTGGTAAGATTTTTCCAGATGACCCCATTCTGGATTTTGGGACCATACTTCTCCAGACACACCTCAGGTGATCTGCATATTCTAATAGACTGGATTTTGTTCAATGCAACAACTGTTTAACTCGTTACAAATGCCAGATTTCAGATTACTTTAGCTTCAAGCAAGCAGGGCCTCATTTTAAAGTAGTAAATTTAGACTTTGAGGGGTGCTTGTAACTTCACCAGTACATCGCACATACTCACTGCTCCTGCCAGTCATTCTCTTTTCTGCTCATGGCTGTATGTACACAGTTTAGTATAAGCACAGGTATGCTTACATGGCAATAGCTTTTTCTGATCTGAAGGACATTGTGAGCTGTACAGATGCAAACACACTTTAGATCAGTATGACAGGAGCACAGGGCTCCTTCTCTGAAACACAAAGGAAAACTTCTTCAGTGTTAGTTGAGGGAGCACTGGCAGGGGCTGCCCAGATGGGCTGTGGAGGCTCCTCCTCTGGGGACATTCAACCCCAGCTGGATGAGTCCCTGTGTGCCCTGCTCTAGGTGCTGCTGCTCTGGCAGGGGCGTTGCACTGGATGAGCTTTCCAGGTCCCTTCCAACCCTTCAGACTCTGTGATTCTATTACTGGAGCTGCACTAATGGTTTTTCTTTTCTTTCAAGCTACTAGAATGTCAGTGACAGGAAAGTGGGATAACTCTGCTGTGACCAAGGCAGACACACTGAATGGGTCTCAGTGAATACTTCTGCCAACAAGTTTCTTTTGGGCTTTTCTTGGTTTGTCTTTTGGGTGGAGTTTTTTGCCAGCCTCACCCTCATCAGTGGGGTGAGATTGGCAACTCCCTTTAAGTCAAACGCAGTCCTGATGTTTCTGAAGCTCAGGTCAAAGTCTCAAGTATGCTTATCAAATGCTCGTTACTTTTAAAACCTCTGGTCCCCGAATGAATCAGTAACAAGGTTTGATTCACGATGTCATTACACCCCCAAAAAATGGCAGAGTAAACATGAGCAGATTTTGAGATTACTGATACTGGCCTTTTATAAGACTGTGATCAAGGACGTGAGACAAAAGGAATTGGCCAACCTTATCACCAGTCTAGCCTGGGAAAGACACAGAAGCAAGAAGTTCTAGTTCTAAATGCATCCTAGAGCACTCCTTGCACCACAGTACTGTTAGGAGTCCCGATTGTAATACATCTGTTCCAACATGCTTAAACTGTTTGACCTTCTAACAGTGTGACCTGGCCCTATTTGTAAGCTATCCCAGCCAGCCTCTGCTCTGACCAGGTCTGGATTATTTATATCATAAAAGTTAACATCTGTATAACACCATGAACTTGTTACCAGACCCTTCAGGACATTTTAAGCTATAGCTGAAGGGCAAAGTATCCATTAGAAATTTAGGCAGGAGACGCAGTGATGTGGAAAACCCATGTCCTAGTAACAAACTTTTAACAACAGGACTTCAGTGCTAATGTTAACATTTACAAGGTAAAAGCAGTAACTGCTGTCTGCCTTCCTTTTAGAGCAAAATCCTAACGCTTCAGGAGTTTTTACCTGCATATCACAATGTCACAGTATTAAGCCTCAATTTACAGTTGGCATTTCAGCCTCCAGTTGTTCTGCTTTCTAACAGGTTATTAACAATTAACCACAAATAACTCCCCAGGTTTCAGATCTAATTGTCCTGTCATTATCAGGACTGCAGTAGACCGTTTTTGCTTATTAAGACCACGTTACCGAGTGAGTGTTATAATTGAAATAGCTCTTACATCCATAAAAGTAAATGAATGCACCATGTAAATTATTCTCCACTTTACAAGCTAAGGCTCCCTGTGGGCATCAGGGACCAACTTCACCTGGCTGAGGCTGGTGCTTACAGGAAACAGATTTATGGAGTTACTGCTGAAGAGGTTTCACTGCTCCCTTCCCTTGCTAACGTTAGCTTTATCACCCAAACCCTATTAGTGTCTTAATGTATCTTGCTAATCCCCTAAAAAGCTCCTTACCTCTCTCCTCTCCATCCTCCCAATTACCTACTGAATTAGCGAACTGAAGCTGTTCAAATAGCCTTCAAAAAGCCTAACAGCACCACAGCTGATACAGAGATGCTAGAAGCCTGCAGAAATGATAGGGAAAGAGGATGGACATGCTCCTCTTTCACAGCAGTCAGCCATCTCCTCTAACTTCATCCTTACACATGCTCTACACAAATTTTAAGTCACTTAATTATCAGAAGAGTAACTAGTTTAAAAACATTTGCCCAAGTAGTATGGTAAAAGATATTTAAATGAGCAACATGGAGGAGGAGGAGGGAGCATTGTGAATAAAGCATGCTTGAGGATGGAAGCACCAACTCTTCTAGTGCCCTACCACTCTCTGATTCAAACACAAAGTCCACGTAGATAGAGCTAAAACATCCTTTGCAAAGCACGTGTTCAGAATTCCACACTCAAAGGGCTACCTTTCATGTTCTGCTTTGAAATCCTGCAATATGAGTTTGAACTAGTAAGAAGAATCCCAAGACCTTTCCACACTGAGATGGTTTGATTCACTGACAGAGATTAACAGCTGGCCTGGCTAGCTCACAGTTACTCGTCTCAGGACCAGGGGCTTGCTGAACTTCTTCAGGAGATATCATCTTGTGAATAGTTTTTGTAAGCACATGATCTGCACACACAGCTCAGTGTGTCTGTTCTCTGCATGTGTCAGCTTTCAGGACACTTACTCTCCCTCCCTTCTTCCACGCACCAGGCTATACCAATTGTTCCAGAGGAAAAACTACCTCACCAATGTTTGACCTGTCACTTCCTCAGTGCAGAAGAAACTACTGGAAGAGGAAGGCATCATGCAAAGGTTGCATGCAAAAGTAGCAGCTGAGATAGAGATATCCTAGAGCTACTTACTAGTAAATACATTTTGGAGCACGTGTATTATTGCCTGGTTTGTACTTGAGTGCCAGCATAACAAGGGGACTCGCTCATCCTGGTCATACACCTCAGTGCCAATCAGAATGTAAAGAGGAAAACACGCATACTGTTTTCCCCCTGACTATAGTTAGGATTCGGGCACAACAAATATGTTTCAGATTTCACAAATCAGATGTAGCTCTGGACACCCAGGGAGGTGTCACAATATTCATATCTAAGGTGACAAAAGAATTTTCAAAGGACCGGTTTTGTCCTGTTTTATTCAGAGAGTGCAAATCAGAGAGAGCTTTATTCAGATCAGTGCAAATCAGAGTTAAGGAACAGTGAGACTAAGAAAAAAACAAACCAAACCAAGCTTCTTTTATACATTTAAAGAATTGATAAGAGTTAATCAGTAGCCATGTCTGTCGCCACTTAAATGATAAGGAGAAGGGCACAGAAGCCAAAACAAGGCATATAAAGGTTTGTCTCTATCAAAACTCTTTTCTTACATCTCATTTATATGACTCTAATTACAAAGAAAATACATTGTACCTATCAACAGCTTCTAGGGACAGAAACACCTGCCTAGGAAAGATTTCAGCTTTGGATTTTAGTTTCAGAATGAACTTCCTGTCTTCCCAAACCACCAGGATTAATCATCACCTACCAGATCTTCTGTACAAAGTGCTCCTTACCTTACCTTACCCATTTTTAATGCACAGATAAGAACAACGACACAGCTCTTCCCTTTTCCCTCATGCAGGTACACAGTGAAGATTTATTTCATGCCATAAAGAACTGCCTAACACCTTGATCAGTCACATGAGTGGTTTCTGTCATGTCTGATTTGTAAGTCAAAGGTATGAGTCATCCTTATGTAAACAATTGTTCTTGCTCACAGGAAACAAACAGAAGGCATGCCTTCTCAACAGCATGGCAGTATGCTAACTTCATCTCCCTTGTGTCAAAGTAGCAAGTTCTCTTTGATTAGTACTTCAGAAACAAACATTTATGGCCCTTGGAGCTGTAGTTGTTCATCTCCTCTCATTGTTGGGTGGGTTTTTTTTTCCAGGAAGTAGTTTTCATTACTTACACTTACTGGTTTCCACATATTGTGGGTGGCAGTACAAGTTTCACAATCTGAATGTCAGTCTTAAGTCATCCACAATTGGGAACAGGCTTAGAGGCCAAAACTGCAAGTTAATGGATCACAGTTTACAGTTGCTGGGATTTTCCAAATGAACCTCCTTTCCCAAGCACCACAGAATTACAAGGGAAGTCAAACTCCTCCCAACACACTACGAAACTGAGCATTGTGCAACAGATATTCCTGGCATATTTAATTAATTACCCCTCTTATGTAAACTGAGTACAATCACTTTGACATTTATACTTTGCAGACTCAGTAGGTGAAATTAAATGTTGGGGGGAGGAGTTGAGGAAGAATGTGCTGGGTTCCAACTGTGCTAAGTCTGGCAGCCATCACCTTTGTTCACTGGTGAAGACCAAACCTACATACAAAATTTGGAGGCTCTTGGTGTCTTGTTCAAGTAAACTAGCTTTGAGACATAAGCAGTATTAACCTTACTCCACAATATCATCTTCTGACCTGTATGTCACAATTACCAACTAGCCAATGCTGCAATTTATATGATACATGGGCTTCAGTGACAGAGTGGGCTTGAGAAGTCTCGGCCCATCACAGGCCAATTGTTTCCACACTCACAATCCATTTTGTCATCCCTTCAGCTATGCAATTCCAGATATTTATTGTACAGCTACAGTCCAAACCACTGAAATCAGTCAGCTTAAAAATACCCATACAAACCAAAAGGGGAGGGAGATAGTATTCTTAACTCCCCAAAAAATAAACTTGGTAGTCCTGTTCACAGTACAATTCCACAGCCAACTACTTAAGTGGGAAGTCAGCAACTTGTGGCACCAGAAGGAACTGTATATTTCCTTCAGAAAGGAAACTACCACAGCAAGCTGTCAGTCCTGCCAAAGACAAGGTATCTTACAACTTGTCATCTTCATCTTCTAAGTAGTAGCTTTATGGTTAGGCTGGTTTATAGGTAGGTCTAGCTTTTATAGGTTTATAATGTATCCTACAATCATTCCAGGTGATTCCTGAATTCATATTTACTGGATTTGACTGGGATGGAGTTAAGATGAAAAAAA
Source organism: Urocolius indicus (assembly GCA_013401255.1). Taxonomy (NCBI): domain Eukaryota; kingdom Metazoa; phylum Chordata; class Aves; order Coliiformes; family Coliidae; genus Urocolius; species Urocolius indicus. Next base: position 317,345 of record WBNH01004019.1, read on the forward strand.
AAATTAACTTCATCTCAGCTAGACTCTGTATATTCTGCTACAACACTCTGTATACTCTGCTACAACAAGGTCCCTTTCCCCTTCCTACTCTCTCCTGCATTCTCCCAAGCTTCCCTGTGCACTGGTTCTGGCAAATATGGCTCTGTGGTGAAGGAGAAAAATCCACCTGAACACTGATCAGATTCCTTTTTCTGTTGTTTTGCTTGGCCAGTTTTCAAAGCTGTAGGTTAGTTTTCTAATGAGACTTGAGTACCGGCATCAACACAGAAAAGCATCAGACTTTCAACGGCAATGTGGTCTCAGATCATCTATGTTGGTCACAAAACCATGCCCTTGGTGCAATCATGGACAGCTCTTATTTTGTCATGTTTCCATAATATTAATGTAATCTGTAGGCAGCATTAAAATAAACGAATAATAAGCAATTTAAACCAATCAGAATTTGTAATTAGTCCAATAAACAAAAAGCAAACAGATACCAACAATACAATAACCAGAGTGGAGAAGGCTGGACAGTAGGCAGAGACATATTTTAACAGGCAATCATCCTACTAGTCTACCTTTCATTTGAAAATACTCTTTCCAGAAGACTCGGTCCATCAAAGTGAAAAGTGTTTTGCAGATAAAGGTGACGTTTAAGCTTTATTTAATTCATTAATCTGTAAAAAAACTGGTTCATTCCTGTAGTTTTGCAATTGTAGACCGAAGACAAACACTTTAAAGGTCTTGGAATAGCTTGCACTACTACTTTAAAGAATAAAAGGTGTATTTGTTTAGTCACAGTGACCCGGTTCCAGCTCTTTATTTCTGAGCATACTAACAGACATGGGTATTGAACAAGAGGTGCAAAGTTAATAATAGTAAAGGGCTTGCAGATCAACATAGTGTTAAAAACCACTGGCTATCATAAATGATTACGAGCCCATGTTCCCAAAAATGGAAATGACATTTTTGTTAAGAAAGCTGGGATGAAGAACACACAGTAGAACTATCCTTGTAATAACTATCAAAAGCAACATATGAAGCAAGGTAAGAAAGAACAATCTAAAAAACATGGCTTAACACTTCTGAACATGTTTTTAGACCCCGAATACTAAAATCTGACCTTTCTTGTATTAACTGCTACAAGCCTTCAGCACTACAGCAAAGACAAAGTGGTATTTAGAGCATCTCAGTTCAACACTCAGATTTCTCGTGACCTTTCATAAAGGAGAACAAGCTTGAATGTCCATTTAGACAGTAGGTATGAAAGGACCTGTTATAATGGCCTCACTGATTCACCACAAGAGGAAAACACACAGGCATCCTGCAACAGCAAGGGATCATTACAGATGTGTCAATGCAAGGAGAGCTGAATCAGCAGCAGTACCCACCTAAGAGTGCCATTTTCTCCTTTGTCCAGGCTGGTGAAGCGACTGTACAGGCGGGTGATTTGACTGTGGGAGACTGACAACAAAAAACAAAGAAACACAAATTAGCATGTCAATTGTTCCTCACAGGAACAGATCTCATAACACTGAGCTGTTGCTCTGGTAAAAAAACACCCACACCAAAAGAATTACACAAACCAAGTTACATTGGAAGCTCAAAGCAATCTGCAGTTCAGGGACTTCACAAGCTGTAAATTGCATCTTAATATTCAAAAAGCCACAAATAGGCTCATTCTTCAAAAATTTGTCTAACTGCCTTCTACCTGCTTATATTTTTAGTTTCTAACATTCTTTGGTTAACCACTTCAGTAAATGGCAATTAAAAAGAAAAAAATCTATTTGCTTCACAATTCCAATGCATTTCTCTCCACTGCTGTGGTCTGTTTCCATTTAAAGACTCAGCTTCTCTGCACCTGGAAAGTGGTCTGAGAGGGAGCTGGGGCTCTGGAGCTTGGAGGAGCCTGAGGGGTGACCTCATTCATGTTAACAAATCCATCAAGGGTGGGTGTGAGGAGGCTGGAGCCAGGCTGTGCTCAGTGATGGCCAATGACAGGACAAGGGGCAACAGGGACAAGCTGGAACAGCAGAGGTTCCAAAGAAACACCAGGCAGAATTTCTTCCCTGTTGAGGTGAGGGAGCACTGGCAGGGGCTGCCCAGATGGGCTGTGGAGGCTCCTTCTCTGGAGACATTCAACCCCAGCTGGATGAGTCCCTGTGTGCCCTGCTCTAGGTGCTGGTGCTCTGGCAGGGGGTTTGCACTGCATCAGCTTTCCAGGTTCCTCCCAACTCTTAAGAGTCTGTGCTTCCTTTAAAGGACTGCCTGAATCTAAACAGTTTGTTCATTTTAGGGTTCAATAAAATAATTTCCGGGCTTCTAGGACACAGAGTTAAAAAATTAAAAAGCCTAATTCTAAAGACTTTAATTCAGAAAGGAGCTGGGACACAAAGCAGGCAGAAAGTTCGATCAGACTTTTAAAATCCAAAATTTTAAAACACGAATTCCAAAGTCAGGATACAGTTTAGCATCACAGTGTCAACTATTCCAAGGTATTTGACTAGCCAAGATTCCAGACATTTAGGTTTTTGGATTAGTCCATGATAGGAGCAGATTAAACCTAGGTAGAATAGCTATTAACACTGAAAGAGTGCCCTACTAAAGACACTGGCTTTTCAGAGCCTCTTCATCTGAAGTTAATAAATACACAAAGTAAGACTGAATTCATTTGAACGTTTACTCAGTAAAGACATGACATTCTACAGTGTGAAACTAGGACTTCAGTTTCATTTTCAGATTTAATTGTTTTAAGAGCCTTCACCAGCACATGTACAATGCTTTTGTTACTTGCCAAAACTTACTAGGGAACAGGTTGCAAAGCAGTTTTCTGATCTGTGACAACTGAGGCAAAAAGATCTTTTTTGTCAGGTTTGTGCCTTCCCCAGGCTATTTGTTTAGGTTCAACCGTTCCCTTCTTTAGGATGACCTGCCAGCCAAGTGTTTGTTAGGGATTTTTTCCTTGCCAGCTTTCATTCTTTTCTTAGGGTTGGGCAATTTGCTCAGTTCCACTTAAGGCAACTTCTGTACAATCCAACTGGGCAGCTTACTCAGTTTCTAAGTACCACAAACACAGAAAGCAGGTACCAGTATTTTAATGGCTTCAATTTTTTTTATTTAGTGTTCTAGATATTATATATATCAGTAACAACTGATGATGAAAAAAAGAATTAGCCTAGAGTTAGGGCTCTGATAAGGAGCCCTGGACTCTTCTCCCTAGAAAGAGGGTGATGAGAATCCTACTTGGGTACCTTTCCAAACTAATGTCAGCAACCACATTTTTTGAATACTTCCCTAACAGCCAGTATGTGATAAATCATATGTAGCTATTGACAGGAGAATAAGTGTTTCTGTTAACAACATACTAGACAAAAATCACGTCCTAGCTACACAAGAAAGGAGGATGATTCAGGCCCACCACTGTATTCTTTCACCATTTCCTTTTTGGCTCTCACCCCTCACAAAACTGCAGCACCAGACACTTTTCAAAGCCTTGTCATGCAAATCAAAAAGATTTTTACATTCCCTGTCGACCCTAAGAGAACCAGAAACAAGATCTGCAATATGATATTTACACACTTTTTAGACATTCACTAGAAAATGCATCACCTGTTACCACTAATTTTTTTTTCTCCCAGGGTCTGATAGGATCATTAGTTTATTATTAATCCTTAGGCAGACTGCTTCAAAACACAGGGAACAAAGGGTGTGAACCAAATAGTCTGAATAATGTCACATTCCAATGACTTTCCGAAAGTTTGCAACAGAATGCAGACAAACAACATCTGCGACCTCTCACCTGTTCGCTATGGTGGTTACAAAAGCAATTAGGGCTACTAGAAGACTGTTTTCTAACTGAATTTTCTAAATGTTTATATGCAAAGCAGTTAAGTTTCCATACAAGTTTTAGGACTGTCAGCTTCAGGCTTGGCACCTGATACTGAAAACTTGATGGAGATCTTCCATCAGTAAGTAGAGGTTTTAGCAGATACATCGTTCCCCCCTTCTTGGGAAGGTTACCCTTGCAGAAGGTTCTAAACTTAGTATGCTAAGAAGTGTTTTTCACCACAATAATACAGAACTCTAATCCAAACTTAGATCTCATTCAAGAGATTAAGTGTCATTGCATGGCTTTTGAAAGGCCGTGCTTCAAGTCTCTTAAAAGATTTACGTTTAATCTGTTAAACTAAAGACATTAACACATAATCCACCACTCATATCAGTATCATCAGCTATTCAGTTCTGTGCTACATAAACCAGGATGAGACAAAAGTTGTACAGTTCTGTAGTTGAACTCCATCCAGTGGGTTGTGTTCTGTTGAGTGCTTCGTGCTTAGATAGACTGAAGAAATCACGTTTCACAGTAAGGATGGCAAAAAAAATAAGTGAGCCCTTCCTTACCAGAACATCAGTTCAAGGTGGAGATGTAACACTGCCAAATTGCAGTAGCAGTAGTATTTTAGTTCCACCACCATCAAGTTTCTAACAAACCACGGGATACTTTATTCACTAACACTAACTTGGCATTCTCCCCGTGACCTTTGTTCCAGATAAGCCAGCATCCTGAGGGTTTTTTCCCCCACCTTGTACCTTGCATAAATATTTGCACCGATATGAAGAGTGTGAGAGTGCTGAGAGCTTGGTGGAATTTTCCTTCTACATACAGAAATGTAGGAGGCAGAAGAAAATCTCATTCCTAGACTGGTTACAGGCTTGATAGAATGACTTGATAAAGACAATGAGACACACTGTGATGACTTACAAGCAACCACGAGTTCAGATTAGCAATGTTTGATTAACAAAGTGGCATTACTTATAAAATTTACTAGTAAAAACACAGAGGAAAGGAACCAAACTCAGAACACAAAGCTTAAACCAACCCATCACGATAGCCCATCACTTCCCCATTTGGAAGGTAAAGCAAAAGCACTTAAAGGCTTTTAGAGCCCGTTTGGAATGCCTCTATAGCCATCTTAAGGGCATTTATTTGTCATGTAAGTAAAATCCTAGGAGTAAAATACCACGGACAGTAAATCAAATGGCACGAGGAAAAAAGTAAAAGCTTTTGTAAGAACATTCCAGATTTGGGGTTTGTTATTTAAAGCATCTTTATAAATGAGGTGAGGCTACCTTTAGTCTGCGACTTTTGTGATCAAAATGAAGACACTCGGTAATTTCTTGCTGGATAAGAAGACTTTAACTCTCCTACTTGTTTATCATAGCCTTCCTGTAGAAGGTTCCCTTGACAGATGGAAAGAGGATCATGGAAACTATGTGAAGTCACTCAGCTGTTCTTTACGCTAGCCAGCCCTGTCTTAACTTTCTTTCACTTCTGTAACCACCCATTTTCCTGAGGTCAATAGTCACCAAAAATGAAGCTATGATACCATTGCTATCAGAAAGAAAACCGAGGAAAGTATCTTCAGGTAACGAGATCAGATCAGCAAGCATGAGCAGGTGAAAAACATGATCTGTGACCTTGTTTACCTGAGGCAGGGTGTGAGGAGGGAGGGTGATACCTATCCTGCTGTGACCTCCCCTCACTGTCATTCAGTATTACCCAAAATTATCCTATAGGCAACCACTTTATCAGCTAAATTAACAACACTGAGTTTTACCTTTTCTGAGGTACTTTATGGAGAATAAATTGATCAAAACTATTTTCAGTGTAAGGGTGAGGAAGCCCTGGCCCAGGCTGCCCAGTGAGGTTGTGGAATCTCCATCTCTGGAGGTTCTCAAAACCTGCCTGGACACGTTCCTGTGTGACCTGATCTAGGTGGGACCTGCTTTAGGCAGGGGGGTTGGGCTGGATGATTTCTAAAAGTCTCTTTCAACGCCCACCATCTGTGAAATACTGTAGGTAAAGTAGCTATATACTACAGTCTGGCTTGAATCACGTTCTTCCAATTGCTGAGCAGTGAAGGAAACCTCACTTTTTTCTTTTGCTAACAATACCCAACTTGCACAAGTTAACCTTCTTTATGTTTAAAATGCTACTCTACGTTCATTCTCAATACCCTTAGGGCAACTTTGGTAACAGCCACGAAATAAAGTAACATATTTGGGAAAAAATACTATGCAATGAGAAGCTTTTTCGGGCTAAAAGCAGCTGCTAGAGAGAAATCCCAACACCAGAAACAGAGGCAGATAACTCTACAAAATCCAACGAGGCATCTCTGACCGAGATACCAAGACTACTGCTCCTTCCCTTCCTGCTCATATCTCCTTGCCGTCCTACAGGCGATCTTTGCCTCCTTAAAGGCATGATACGGGCTCACACGCGAGGTCTCCCCGGCCACTCTTGGCGTAGCCAAGAGCTAAAGGGACTCACAGATCCCCACTGGCTGACGGCTTTCCTTCCCTGGCACCAAGCAAAGACCAGCTCCCATCGCTTCGCCTGCGCGTCCAGGCCAGCCCAAGGAGCATCTCAGCCACCAGCAGCTCTGTGTTTACAGCCGGCGGCTCCTGCCAGCCCCGGGCGAGCGGGGCAGCAGCAGAGTAGCAAAGCAGATATAACGTAGCCTGCGGGTTCCGCCGGCGCCCTCCCTCTCTCTGTCTCTGCCCTCAGGGCCGCTCCTGCGCGGTGACAGTGGCGTGGAGGCGAACCCAGACGCGTTCGCCAGCTTTCCGCAGGCCCACGAGACGCGGCCCGGCCGCGGCGAGCCCAGGACCAGGCGCCCAGCCCCCACACTGCACTTCCCGGACACTCACAGCCCGTCTCCTTCTTGATCTCCTCGATCTCCTCGTCCCGCAGCAGCGTGGACGCGCGGGAGCCCATGGCGGCCGCTGGGCCTGAGGGGNCCTCCTTCCCCCCCAACTCACGCGGCGCAGGCGTCAGCGCTGGCGGCGGGGAGTGCTGCGATGGGGATCCCGCCTGTGATTGGCTGGAGGCTCTTCTGGCCCCGCCCCCGCGGTTTCCCGCCTTGGCGGGCGTAGTGCCTGAAAGGGATTCATCCGCCACCGCCCCTCACAAGGGGCCTCAGCGTGGCCCTCAGCATACGGGGGTTCTTTCGCAGACGGGGCTTCGTGCATGGCCGGCCCTCAGCGTGGCCCTCAGCAGCTGGAGCCTCGTCCATGGCCGGCCCGCAGCAGCCGGAGTCCCGCCCCAGGCCACGTCGCAGCGCGCCCCCCAGCAGTGCCCTCGGCAGCCGGGGCCTCGTCCCGGGCCAGACGGCAGCGTGCCCCTCAGCAGCCGAGGCCTCGGCCCCAGCCGGCCCTCAGCATGGCTCTGAGCAGTGTCCTCAGCAGCTGGCGCCTCGTCCATGGCCGGCCCTCAGCAGCTGGAGTCTCGTCCCAGGCCAGGTAGCAGCGTGCCCCTCAGCAGTGTCCTCGGCAGCCGGGGCCTCGTCCCGGGCCAGACGGCAGCGTGCCCCTCAGCAGCCGAGGCCTCGGCCCCAGCCGGCCCTCAGCATGGCTCTGAGCAGTGTCCTCAGCAGCTGGCGCCTCGTCCATGGCCGGCCCTCAGCAGCTGGAGTCTCGTCCCAGGCCAGGTAGCAGCGTGCCCCTCAGCAGTGTCCTCGGCAGCCGGGGCCTCGTCCCGGGCCAGACGGCAGCGTGCCCCTCAGCAGCCGAGGCCTCGGCCCCAGCCGGCCCTCAGCATGGCTCTGAGCAGTGTCCTCAGCAGCTGGCGCCTCGTCCATGGCCGGCCCTCAGCAGCTGGAGTCTCGTCCCAGGCCAGGTAGCAGCGTGCCCCTCAGCAGTGTCCTCGGCAGCCGGGGCCTCGTCCCGGGCCAGACGGCAGCGTGCCCCTCAGCAGCCGAGGCCTCGGCCCCAGCCGGCCCTCAGCATGGCTCTGAGCAGTGTCCTCAGCAGCTGGCGCCTCGTCCATGGCCGGCCCTCAGCAGCTGGAGTCTCGTCCCAGGCCAGGTAGCAGCGTGCCCCTCAGCAGTGTCCTCGGCAGCCGGGGCCTCGTCCCGGGCCAGACGGCAGCGTGCCCCTCAGCAGCCGAGGCCTCGGCCCCAGCCGGCCCTCAGCATGGCTCTGAGCAGTGTCCTCAGCAGCTGGCGCCTCGTCCATGGCCGGCCCTCAGCAGCTGGAGTCTCGTCCCAGGCCAGGTAGCAGCGTGCCCCTCAGCAGTGTCCTCGGCAGCCGGGGCCTCGTCCCGGGCCAGACGGCAGCGTGCCCCTCAGCAGCCGAGGCCTCGGCCCCAGCCGGCCCTCAGCATGGCTCTGAGCAGTGTCCTCAGCAGCTGGCGCCTCGTCCATGGCCGGCCCTCAGCAGCTGGAGTCTCGTCCCAGGCCAGGTAGCAGCGTGCCCCTCAGCAGTGTCCTCGGCAGCCGGGGCCTCGTCCCGGGCCAGACGGCAGCGTGCCCCTCAGCAGCCGAGGCCTCGGCCCCAGCCGGCCCTCAGCATGGCTCTGAGCAGTGTCCTCAGCAGCTGGCGCCTCGTCCATGGCCGGCCCTCAGCAGCTGGAGTCTCGTCCCAGGCCAGGTAGCAGCGTGCCCCTCAGCAGTGTCCTCGGCAGCCGGGGCCTCGTCCCGGGCCAGACGGCAGCGTGCCCCTCAGCAGCCGAGGCCTCGGCCCCAGCCGGCCCTCAGCATGGCTCTGAGCAGTGTCCTCAGCAGCTGGCGCCTCGTCCATGGCCGGCCCTCAGCAGCTGGAGTCTCGTCCCAGGCCAGGTAGCAGCGTGCCCCTCAGCAGTGTCCTCGGCAGCCGGGGCCTCGTCCCGGGCCAGACGGCAGCGTGCCCCTCAGCAGCCGAGGCCTCGGCCCCAGCCGGCCCTCAGCATGGCTCTGAGCAGTGTCCTCAGCAGCTGGGGCCTCGTCCCGGGCCAGATGGCAGCGTGGCCCTCAGCAGCCGAGGCCTCGTCCCCAGCCGGCCCTCAGCATGGCCCTGAGCAGTGTCCTCAGCAGCTGGAG